>OZ010628.1:22472212-23072212 GCA_963932425.1 Athalia cordata | reverse complement strand
TGAACCATTACCCAGTACGTCTCACGATGCGTTGGAAGAGGAGAACGAAAGGATAGCCGACGAACTTAAGGATAAAATTCATGTCCTTAAGTCTCTGTCCATCGATATTGGAACAGAAGTTAAATACCAGGATAAAATGCTACGTGGAATGGTAGGTGAAAATATCAGTCGTAAGCAAACTAGATTAGTAATTATCCGTCGGTTTTCAGGATGAGGACTTCGAGAGGACTAGCGGATCTCTAACTTCATCCGTCGCTAGAGTATTACGAATGGCAAGAGCTGGACATAGATATTATATACTTTATCTTTTCCTGTTTTCAATCGCTGTATTTTTTGTGCTGTGGATTGTCCTTAAATTTAAATGAATTCCCATCCAAGAAGAAAAAATTATGGATATGCTTATGCACGGTGATGAAAATATTGGTCATGCGATAAGTGTGAGACTACGTTTCCCTTGGGCCTCATTCCAATGTTAATATCAATTACGTATCGGTTATTGTCTAGTATTTTAAATTCTGTATAATAATATATTGTTATAAAAATTATAGTTATAATCATGTAATTATTTAAATTCATAAAAAATTTCTAGCAACGGTAAAACAGATTGATTATTTTGTTCTCCCATTTCCAGTTTAGTATTTTAGAAAGTTATTTTTTTTTACTCGCATTTACCATGCGTGAATACCGAGTACACCAGATATAAGAAAATGAACTAACCTGTCCTCACGGAACTTGTCGATTTCGTAAAGATAAACATGACAGATCTCCCAGAATCTGATGTATACAAGCTTTTTAAAAAGTCTGTAGAAAGTGAAGATGTTTATATGATCGAGACAACAGTGGATACAGGTATGTGCGATTGTCGTCAAAGGATTATTGGAATGATACCTAGATTTTGTTTATAAATATAACCTCAATGTAATAATTATAACACATGTCAACGTGATTTGTCAAATTTTTACAGGATTAGAATGGCAGGCAGTCGACGAATGCAAAGAAAAAATAAGTCCGAACTTGCACGTTGTCAAAGAGCGAGGAAAAATTTACTTCAATATCACTCTGGATCAATTCGCTAAAGTATATCATATTATATTACGTTCGAAACTCCCAGCGAGGTCTTTTTTTGATATTGAATGAAACCAAAAAAAAATATGAATAACAATACAGGTACAAGAAATGCGATCGATCGACAACATCTTCTTGATATCCGATGTCCGTCAGTTTCAATTTTCAAAGGACAATGAGGAATTGGATATGTCGTTGATAAAAGACGCTGTGAACGTGGACATGAGATTAGAGAAGGGATTGGAAGCATGGAAGACCGTCACGTCGTTCCACGGCAAGCTTTACCCTAAATTAGAGGAATTTGAGGAAGCGGAAAAATTACACAAGTCTGAAAGAACCCTTGTCAACGACAAGGACAGCAGTCTCACAACTCCCGATGTCAGAAAAGGGAGAAAAAGAGGACGAGATCCTTCAATTTCCCATGAAAACGAGATTCTCAAGTACAGAGTTACTTGCGAAAGAACAGGAACGCACGCTTTCGAATCTGGTCAAGTAGCTCGAGTTATCGGTGGCGAATTACAGGATAAATATCACTGGCTAGTCGATCTTACGATGTACCATTTAGAGATCGTCTGCAACGTAATCCACAGTACGTTATCACAGAATCTTCTGTAGATTTCTCCACCTATAATTATTTCGATCCAACAGATGAACTGATAACCTGTCTACGAGTTACTCACCAGTCCAAACATCGGCGTAACATTTTACATTTCGGACCAACCACCCTTCGTGCCACAGTTTGCTACAGCTTGATAAAACTCGCTAATCCAAAACAGGGAGAAATTATTATGGACCCAATGTGCGGTGGAGGCTCTATACCGATTGAGGTAACGCTATGTGCTGATATGGTGGTGAACACGATATAACTCGATAACTTTATGAATATTTTAAATCCTTTCCCTAGGCTACGATTGCTTTTCCGCATACCTACGTTCTCTGCGGAGATAATCATGAGAAGGCTGTTGCCAGAACAAAGTCCAACATTGACAGTCAGCCTGCAAAACGAAGCCTGGATTTAGTCGAATGGAGCGTTTCGGAATTGCCATTAAAAGACTCTTCCATCGATATCGTGGTTACGGATATGGTATATTTTCCCCCTAATGAATCGATCGATCAAGTACTTTAATTTTACATCAGACATTTTTTTTATTTTTTGTCTTCAGCCGTTTGGAAAACGAAGTGGCTCAATGACCGATAATCGAGTACTTTATAAAAAATATCTCGCCGAATTCGGGCGCGTTTCAAAACTTGGTACAGGACGTTTGGTCCTACTGACTTACGATCGCCGCAGTATTCAGCTGGTAAGTAAGTCATCGATAACTAGCTAACTAGCTTACTACTAATTTTTGTATTTCATTTTTTCAGGCTCTACAGGCAACGAGTAACTCGTTCAAAGTGATAAAAATGCTCGGCGTAAACATGGGCGGTCTCCACGCAGCCGTTTATGTTTTGAAACGAACGAAATTCCAACAGTACGATAAAGAGCCAAATAAAAAATCAACCGACGTTCCCGTAGTCTGAAAAAAAATCACATACGCTAAGCTGATATTTTTTAAAATATTTTATTACCAAATGCTGTTCTTTAAATACAAGCCCGACGATGTTCGGTTAACAACGACAGTCGTGATTTCTTTTTTTTTGTCATTTACATAAAGATTTTTTAACATAAACTAACTTTGGAGTCATTCATACAAGATAAGAAAATATTCAAGACACTGTTACCTCCCTAGAGGAAGAACTTTCGTCTACTGGTTTCCATGGCGTGTCTACGTCCTTGTATTATCCATTCGTATTCACCATATTTACTGTCAAATGTTCCACGTTGCAACGAACGTAATTTCAATGTAAATCTTGGACCCAATTCCCTCAGCTTTGGCTTTCCTGTCTTTAGATTGAACTCGTATCTGAAAGAAATATTGAAGATCAGATATATTTGAGGAAACTTCAACAAACAAGGATTGTTGGAAGCTCAGATACCTGTGGTGTCTGAAAAATATGTAATCACGTTGATTGTGAAAAGTAACAGCTCTCCGTCCCTTGAATTCCGGATCATAATGAAATAATGCTCCAAGCATTCTGCCAACCGAGTGTCCGAGCCGAGTGGTAAAGTTGTTTAAAATAACCTCGGGACGGTGTTCGGTTATCTCTTTGTGAGATCGTTTCAACTCTGGAGTAATTTTCACATTGCTGAGTTTAAAATGGGCGGTCGGACCATCCGGCAAATGCACAACCAGCATTCCGTCTGTTCAACAATGCGGGTAAGGAAATACAATAGAATGTCAACAGAAAGAATCGCACAGATTCTAAATTCTATATTTCGATTTTTTTTTAAAAAAGGATACTCGGCTGTTTCATATTCTCATTGATAACAATCAGATCGGTGAACCCCTTGGCAATGGCACTTTTGACCATTTTCTTAACACCAGATCGGTTTCTATACAAAGATATGGAGTTGGGTATGATCCGAGTCAATTCTCTTCCAAAGATCCTAGTTTTTCTCAGCGGGTTATCGGAATAAGTGATGAGAACTTTAGGTTCATAAGAATGATCGTAGTACGCAGAAAATTCGTCATTTTCAAAGTCAGCTTTGATCTCTGCATTCTCTTCATCGTCGATATCCCCCTGTATTGTAGTCTCATCTTTTTCTCTCAAGCTCTCTATTGTGTGGGGAACTTGTTTCGGCAAACCTTCTCTTTGCCGTTGTTTCCTTTCCTCTTTTTTCTGTTTTCGTTTTTCTCTACGAAACTTCTCGCTCTTCTGGTGACGAACTATCTTACATTTTATATGATTAAAATTACTGTCCGAAGGTGTCGAAACCTTGGATTCTCCAGGCGTTGATGTCTCTGCATTGTCACCCGTCTCCGCATTCTCTTCTTCCTTTGGTACTACACGTTTTAATGGATTTTTACGCAGGGTTTTCAGCTTCATTTTTACCCAAGAAAATTGCAGGAACAAAAATTACGATCAGTCAGCACTTCATTCCGCGCCGTTTCGACACGTGTTTTGAACTTACTCGAGGTTATGTTTTGACAAATTCAGCGAGAATTCTCAACAGAGCTATGCGCGTGAATGGAAAACTTGCGATCAAAAGATGTGGTTCTGTTTTACCTGCAACGATATCTCGCGATCGATACTTTTCAAATCCGAGTGCCGCCGCGGCTCTTGAAAACCCAATGAAATGAATGTCTGTCGTTAACTTACAATTAGTTATGCTATAATTAATCGCTAATCACGTGTGAAATATTGTTCTTCATTACCTGGTGTGAAGGACTTGTTTCAAGGAATCCTACCGATCCAGCGGCGCCAAGAAGTGGGTTGGGGGACGCTACAGGCTATTTTCTATGAATTTTATTTGTAGCAACATGAAAAACACTTTTTTAAAGACAAAATACTCGTTTTACATTAACATTGTTCTCAGACAAGATTCGGTTATCCGTAGTTATTAATCCCCCTCCGTAGTTGGTCAGCGACAAATCGTCGGAAAGTTCAAAAAAAAATAAGAAGGAAAAATGGGGGGAGGAATTCGTTCACATTCAATCCCTGGGATAAAAATTGATTGATATGCTTATTTATAGTTCGCCATATACCTTGGGAATAACATAGAATCCATCGTCATTGAATTTGGAATGACTTAGGTACGAGTAATATGAAAATAGTGAACAAAATTCGTATGAAAAATAAGAAAATTTTCGTATAAATGACATTCCGAGAAATATTTTTTTCCCCAAAAGCAGTCAGCCCTGTAAATATACCTGTGTTCCGATTGCTTCTTGGAATGTAAAAACCTGTTATTTATTGATGGGCAATTTCTTGTAGGAACTTCTGACTGTCACTGATAGTTTTTTCCAGTCGTTCTTTCGTGGCCGATGAAATTTTTTGTTTCAACTTCTCTCTAGCCGAAGCAATTGCAGTTTTGTAGCCAGTCACGTTGTGGAATATTTTGATATGCCTGTCCCCAGACACCAGTACATGTTCACCCAGGGCGTCGAAGAGAAGTCCAGTTATCGGTCCTTCGATTGGTAATTAAATTTTTCAAAAGTTAAGTTGAATTTTGCGAATTATATTATAATACAGTGATTTATCTCACCGTTAAACACGTCTGGGATCGTATTGTCCAGTTCCCCGGTCAGGGCAGAGAAGAACGACAGCGAGGAGTTATGGGCAATGACGATAACTTCAGCGTTGGGAGACAAAGCAAGCCGAGCAGTCGAGTCCCCAGCCCACGAACCAGTCACCAAAAGGCGAGGAGTCTCTCCCTTCTTGTATTCAACTGAGCAATAAATTATGGTGTGTAAAAAAAACGTTCGATGTTCAGCTACTCGATAACCAACTACAGAAAAAGCCTCACTGTTTGTATCGTAGAGGTTAAATGTCTTGTCCTTCGAAACGCTAGCTATGTGGCTCGTATCCGCACTGAATCCAAAGTCGTAGATTCCAGAGTTATGCCCACCTAGTTCAAAGGCCCGAGAAACCTGCTTGAAGTCTCCTGCTTTCGTAAATTCAACTTCCCATACTTTTAAGTCAGGAGCAAAGCCTGAAAAGATAATTATTAATGAATTTAATCAACGATTATTAACACGGAAATTACCTGAGGCAACGATAAAACGTCCGCACGGTGATATCCGAGCACGGTGCGTTGACATTAGATAAGTGTCAATGGTGGCTAGCAATTGTCCTTTTAAATCCCAAACCAAAAGCTGCGTGGTGTTGCTACAAGTCATGATGTACCTTCCGTTACACGCTATGCCCATACCAACTACATCTTCGGTGTGTTGCTACGAATAGCAAAACAGAAACAAAAAGAAGAAATTTTAGAGTGAATATAAAACTATTCTTCTAAGATCTGTTACCTTGGGAAATTCTAGTGCCTTCGTAACCGACGCAGGGAATCCATCGGGTTTTCTCGCCACCTTGTAAACTTCAACGGTATTGGCTATGGCCTTGTGTATAATAAAAGCTTTGCTATCTGGAGACCAGCGAATGAAAGACGCGTGATCGTATTCGATGTTGACGCGTAAGGATTTCTTGTCCTTTGATGCGAGGTCCTTGGTGCACCATATCATCACCGTCCTATCTGAAATTGAAATTGAAATTGAGCCTTTAAAATATCCGTCAATTAAATGCTTCGAAGAGTGTCCCGCGTTTCCACGTGATCTGATGTCAATTCCTGAATAAAAAAATTATCATGGAAAGGACAGAAAAGGGAAAAGGAATGCCATTTCAGGGACAACGTCATAAAGTTGTAAACCCAGCACATTTTTTTTTTCGTGGGACTTGAAAACAGGGGCAGATTGAATAAGTTGATGCATTTTTAGTCTATTGTATTTAAGAATGTATAATACATACGCCGCTCGAACAAATTATGGTACAATAAGTCCCAGAATGGTTGGCATTTCATTAAATGAAATCAAAAATATGATTTTCGTTTAGTTTTTTTTCTCCATGTAAAATATTATAACGAGAAAAAAAAATCAATGACGATATTATATGCTAAACGATTAATTTGCACGAAGAAGAAAGAAAAAAAAAAAAAACAGTAGATGAAAATATTCACGCAAGTTATATTTCTACCAAAGAGAAAAAAATTAATTGGTACATTTTTATTATTTTTTTTCTTTTCTTTTCTTTTCTTTTCTTTTCTATTAACAAAAAATCGAAGATTTCTAACAATCGATTCACAGAAGTCCATATCAACTGAAATGGCAAAGGCCTTGGTAAAACAATCGGATGTGCTTTACATGTCGTATAGATTTGACGAATTTTGTATCTATGATTTAAAACCATTGAAAATATTTATTCAAGGTAACTAATAAATTGATTTAGTAACTTATATTCACCCCCTTTATCGTTCAACATGATTATTGGCTGGATCGAAAATATTTACGTCAAAAGCCGTATGACCTTACACCGCTTACACCAGCAACCGTCAGATTGGGAGGAAAACATTGATGATGTAAATTTCCAGGCCATCAGGATAGCGTTGAAGAATAATTATTTTAACGAACAGAAACTTTTGATAATCGATCGTCGTAAAATGCTCCAAAACTGAACTCTGTCGCTCTAGAGTCAAGAGAATAACGAATTCGAATAACGCAATATTGGTCTAATTGTTCTGTCATCTACGTCTCTTTTTAGGTGGAGGCATCAGGTCGGCGTCATCTTGCGCAAACCTGTGCCTGTTAATGAAATCGAATAATCGTTCGGTAGTGACAGGGTCACGGATGCTTTGAAACACCGCTTGAGCAGTCTTGTAAGAATTTGGAAAGGACTTATCCGTTCTCTCCCTCATGAAGACCCACTGGCCGTTCTCGTAGTTGCATTCTATAATTTTGTTGTTCATTTCCTTGGTTGCTTTGGTGATTTTCATTTGGTCAAATGGTACTTCGAGACCGCCGACGTAAAGCTGTCCGATTTTTCTTGGCAGGATTCCTTCCCCGGATTCGGTTATTATTTTAAGCTTAAAGTCAATCGAATTCATCGACAGAGGTTTCCACTTGAGAACTTCTATGCTCGGACCGGGGTTGTAGGGTTCTTTGGCGGGCTGGAATATCAGCCCATCTGGTTCGTGGCCCAACTGCTTGGCAAATTTTTCACTTAGCAAACTAGTGGCCTGCGTCAGATCCCAAAACTGCTTTAATCTGACGGAGAAGGGCTCACGTTCCCTACGCAACCTTCCCTCTTTTAACGCCCTGTGTCTTCCACCCATTATTTCTCTCTCGATGATGGTGTAACGGTCAGGAAAAAAAGATAGCTTACTCACGTCTCTACCGTCATATATGACTACGTCGTAAGCCAGGTACCTCGGGTACTCTTTACCCTCCGCTCTATCTATTACCATTTCCTGAAAACGTTAGAGTAAAAATAGTTAACCTGAATGTTCGAGGTTAAGAAACTGTGTGACAGCCGAGGAAACTTACCCCATCGAGGAGTGTATCTCTGAGGAGACGCTTGGTATCCATGGGGTGAGGAAAGGTGAGGCCATCGACTTGAAAGACGCAGTTATCTCTGTCGATGAAAAACACCTCTCGATCGGCTTGAATCAACATCATGTACCTGAGTAAACAGTCTAGGTTAGTAAGTGAAAATGACGGAAGGACGAGGGTGCAGCCATTCGACCAACCTGGTACCGTCGGCCTTCCACGAGACCCTGTAGGGTTTCTCGTGCAACAGTCGGATGTTAGCAGTGTCCATAGAGACAGGCTGCGACCCAGGAAAGCCGGAAGATTCCCAGCCACACATTTCCTGAACCCTGAGTTGGATTCCGGAGAGTTTTGGCTGCTCGGTAACGGGAATGACTCCCGGTACACCGGCCATAAATGTGGGATTGTTGTGCTTGTGTTCTCGTTTCCGTTTTTTCCCAGAGCCTTTGCTATTTGTGTTAGATTCTGCGCTGGGTCCGTCGTCCCTGTCATCCACATCTCCGTCATCGTACTCGAGACACCAAGCGGGTCGCACAGGCGGCGGGGGAGCGTCTTCTACGTCGTCATATCTCCGAAATAATTCTCTAATATAATCTTCCTTATAAATTCCTGGTGGCCTTGCGTTCGCAAATTCTGCCAATCCCGCGTCTACGCTTGTTCCGTCGCTCTCTACGAGATAACTTATCACAAGAAACCCTGTCCTGTTGAAACCGTGCGTGCAATGAACGCCAATAATTTCAAGCGGGTTATGGGCTATAAAATTCTTGCAGACTTGAACAAATGTTCGAGTCTGTTCGTCAGACGGAGTTTCCCCATGACCTCTACACTGCAGTTTCAGATATCTGCATCCGTTTGCCTCAACGGCTCGCTTGTCGTAGAACCTCGATGTATTTGTGAGGTCTATCCAGAAGCCTAATTTTATCTTCTGGCTCTTAAGAGAGGCAAAAAGCATGTCAATTGAGAAACGACAGCCCTCGGGTACTTGGTCATCGTAACTAGAGGAAAGTGGTGTTTTGAATGCCAGGAATTTATTTTGTATTAATTTCACCGCCTTTCTTGGACAATGAAGCCATCTAGCTGGGATCGGGCCAGGCTCTGATCTTGCGTCGTTCCAATTTGACATCTGCGTTAAAGAATATCACTTATATTATTATGGTATCGAACTTTACCTTCAGGTGAGACGTAGGGTGCCTACCTCCGATGCAATAAGTTTAGAGAGGAAAAAAAAGAAAAAACAGCTGTAATTTTTAACCAATGTTATCAACACGAAACGTCGAACTTACCTTTTTGGAAACGGCGTTTTATAATTAATTATAACGTCGGAAATATCCTTATACAGATCAACATAAGCTCAGCATAATATAACCTAGTTTCGATGGTCCGCTATTTAAAATTTATAAAAGACAACGAAGGATCGATTTTACGACCTCCGTTTAGCGGTCCGATCAAAACCGACCCACAGATTTTATTTTATTAAACTCATATCGTCAAGGGTTTGACCACTTTTTCCAGCACTTTTTCTATTTCAGATCAAAGATAAAATTAACCGAGTTACGAGATATAACGCAAACTGACAGCGAAGGAAAACGGCTGGACGACGGCCATTGCCTTCTCTGAAATTCCAATGTGCGCTCTCCGTCACCGTCACGTCTTTGCATTACGCCATTTGCCTTCTTTTTCTCTTCACCAAGTGGCAAAAAAGTATCACCCTATGTCGTCAGAGGGCTGATTCAGATCGAGAACTACGTTATCTCGAAAGACCAACTACCCTAGAAATTCTATAGGTGGGGCGAGCATAAGTAATTAAAGGTATGTAACGAAATTCAAAAAACAGCAATGCGTATTCCGGAGTTTCTTCCAATTTTCAGAAATTTTCCTACATGATCTGTTCTACATTTTCCAGGAAATTCTGCTCCGGAAATCTCGAGCTCAAATAAAACGAATTAAGAATATAATAAAATAAATTATCCAGCCAGGAAAACTACGGTACAAAAATGCGAAGGACTTTTTTTCTGGATTTTTAATTTCGTTTTTCATTAAAATTATAGAAAAGAGAAAAATAAAAAACTCAAGTACGTAATTCAGCGTAGCAACGAGATTTATGTGGATAAAAAAAATAAACAAGAAACGAGATTCTTACGCAACAAATTACATACACGACATCGCCGCACTTGGTTTGCTAAACGATCTGATACAGATTATGTGCAAACTTAGTGTTTGCTCAAAGTTATAAACGTAAAAATTATTTATACAAACAGAAACTCGTTCAGCTTTCGTGGAGTAGTGATAAAAAAAAAAAAGGAAACAAAAAAAAATTAATAGAAATCTATGGAAGAATCTTCTGTGACTCGAGTCTAAAAATCGCGTTAGCGTTGCAGAATTATTGAAAAAAGAAATCAACAAACAATCAAACAAGGCTATAAAATATTTTGTAACGAAAAAAATATCTATATATACTTACCAGGATGTAATTACAAACTTTATTTTATTACTCTGAAAACAAAAATTGAAATCTAAAAAAAGAACTAACCACGAGACTAAAAATAAAAAAATCTTTTCCGCATATTGTTAATAAAAGATTCATTCTTTTTCGTTATGTCCTATTATTATGTAATCCAATGGTTTAATATCCATAAAGTTTCAGCTATATTATTACACGATGACGTGTCTAAAATCACGAATTGTTTTGTATAATAATTCTACAAAATTGTCAGAAAATTGATGATTATCTTTGGATTTGTCAGAAGTCAAAAATCAAAATAATTAGATAAATTGCAATAATAATAATTATTGCAGTTTACGAGAACGATCAAGACTGGATAAACGCTTTCGAGTTTGAGGAATAGATTTTCTTTTCTGTTCCTTGTTGTTTCCCACGTTTTTTACTATAGTAATAAACGGCTTCTAATGAATTGTTACAAATAATATCCGAATATTAGTCACGATATTGTAATACACATATCAACGTTATTATCCTCGTTTCGATCGATATCTCGATCATAATATTATTTCAGACATATATTTATGCGCGCGTTAATGAACGACGCGAGTTTTCAACGTATATGCCTTATAAAATTTGTATTTCGAATATCTGTAAAACCAACATTATTATACCAACAGATAATATTGACACGTGAACAAAGTCGGATATGTACGATGACCCGTTACAATTATTGATTATTTTTTTTCCCCCTTCATCTTTCTCTTTTTTCTTGTTTTTTCTTTCCTCCACGATCTGCATTTCGGATCATTCTATAAATACATCTATAATAATTCAACACACGCGATTTGAAATGAAAAAGAAATAGAAAAACCAAATTTGAACCAAATATTTTTCACATCGCGTAATTAATATTACGTATCCCGCATATGTAATATTGCCTATTATTATACATATACGTATGTGAATATAACCTCTATATATACCTACGTCTCTTGCAATTATGAGGAGAAATTTAAAAAATGAAAGTAACTATAATATTAAAAAGAAAGGGAAATATTATGAGGAAAAGGAGTACGTACATTATACGTATATATAAACTAAAATAAAATAGGTAATTATTATCAAGAATCTTACGCACGATAATAATCAACTTGTGCGAGATCTATTATCTTAATGAATATAATAACAACAACAATAATCTACGTAGTTAAAAACAAATTATGTGTATGAAATTTTGCGACTTGATTATTCACGTGCGCGATTGCCAGTATGTATAGGCCTATGTAACACGGTCGTAGCGAAGACAAAAAGGGAGAGAAAAAAAACAGAGTAAAAAAAGTAAAATTGGGTCCCCGTGTAAAGTATAGTATAAATCTCTCTTTCTATACGAGAAGAGAAAGATAAAGAGAAAGAAAAGAAAGGTAAAAAAATTTAATAACGAAAAGAAAAAAGGCATCGGACGGAGAAGAGAAAGCACCGATAATTTTACGGCGCCTCCCCCCTTCCCATATGTGAGAGAGTTGTATGTACAAAATACTATACATGTAGATACATATACGTATGTATGAGAAATTTCCCTCCAATTCGAAATGGGCCCAACCCTCGGCTAATTGTAAGTTTTTATAATTTGATTCGTTGGGAATATATTGTTTTCGTTTTTATTGTTTTTTTTTTTTTTTTCAAGGGTAGAAAAGAAAGTATAGGAGAACAAAATACAACTTTATGGATCTATAGAAAATTATATGCTGAAATTAAAAAGAAAGAGAAAGAAAAGAACGACAAAAGGAAAAAAAATTGAATAAATTTGGAGAAACAAGAAAAAATATAGTACGAACGTCGAATTGACCCGGAATACCCCATGTGCGTTTGTACAACACGTATAGTATAAGGTGCGCAGCACCCGCATGACTCACATTACATATAACACGTATAGTAGGTAATTCTTAGGTAAATATGTATAGCATAAATATGAGTATATAAATATTTCGATCGTTCGCGAGGTCGATTCAAGAAAGTAGAGCCATTAAACTGCAGTAGGTATATATATTATATTTATCGAGTCGAAGTAAAATTTTCTCCTCAATTTCTTGTAAGAACATTTTTTGGTTTTTTTCAAAAATTATGCATCATATTATATGTCAATTATACTTTCAGAAAATCTGTGCATTATATTATAAAAAAAAAACAAAGTATACTATACATCATCTTACGTCGGTGTCTTTATTTTCTTTTTTTTCAAAGTTATTTTCGGTCATGATTTTTATGTTTTTTAATTTTTTTTTTTTCTCTTTCGTCGTCAACTCGAGAGGAGGATGAGAAAAAAAGAAGAAAGAAAAAAACAAAAACGAATATGCAACGCGTAGTTGATCCTCGGTATGAGAAATCGAAAAACAACTCGTGATCTATAATACAAGATTCCAAAAAAATAATAATTGACTCGAAGTTTTAATTCTTTCGATCTCACGTATATATACTTTTCATTTATAATTCTATAGAAAGTTTAAACAAAACTTGTGTTAATCATACCTAACATAAGCCGATTATAATTATGTACATCGATTTTCTATATACCGCGTGCAGATCCGCGATGCGCATTAAAATTAATGAAAAATGGTTCGAATTAATAATTAAGTAATTACCTGTATCTATAGTGTAATTACATAAATATACATATTATTAATAACCGATAGATATTAGTCAATTTTTAAAACTTTCCAACTGATCTCGTAATAAATAGGTATACAATCAATAATGGACGCACGCAGGAAACGCGAGACGTGAGTTCGATACAAGTTTACCAAAAAAGGGTTGACTTTAATGGCTGCTACGTGTTAATTTGTATTATTGTTGCTGTTATTATTATTATTATTAGTTTCAACCCTGTGCCTAATATTTTACGATCGATAATAGAAATACTATACTTCTGCTTAGATACGTGACACGATCGTGTATACTATTTATAATTGCTACTATATGTATATATATATATATATCGGTATATATTATACGTATACCTATAATACAAGTGGATAAACTTCTTCTTTTTTCTTTCTGCATGAAAGACGAATATATAAAATGAAATGGAAAAGAAAAGAAATAAAGAAAAAAAAAAAAAACAGAACAATTATTAATTATCATGAATCACGAATCGCGATGATCTATAGATCGCCGCGGAGAATCTGGAACGCAAGCGATAATTTCACTGCAGACAGACACGATTTCACCTATGCGGTTATATACATATATACCTGCAGTTCAAGCAGATCCCCTTTGTCGCGCAAGATCATAGATCAAATCACTCGAGCCTATATATAGATCTCTATATTCCGCCATTTCATTTTTTCTCTCTCTCTCCTTTTCTCAATTTTTTGCGCGGGTGGTTTTTTAAGAAGAAAAAAAAAATGAAAAAACGAAAATAATCTTCAAAAAAAACAGTGGACGATATATCGAAGAAAGTTTTTTCGCAATATAATTATATGTGTAGTGTAATTTTTTATTACCTTTTATATTATACCATATACCGTATATAAAGTCGTACAAGCTGCGCTGCGCTACTTTCGAAAAAAAAAAAAACGTTTTTGCGGGAACGAAAAAAAATAAATAAATAAATAAAGAAGAAAGAAGTTGTTGTTTTTTTTCATCTTTCGTTTGTTTCCCCCAAACACTCTGTGCACGTGGTGAGCGTAAAAACTTTTTTCTTATGCGGGATCGGGATTTAATTAATTTTGATGTGTTAATATATATACGTATATTGAAAATTACAATCTATTCGAATATTTTTCTTCCTTTTTTTTTTACAGTATGCGAATACAATTATTGTTATTATTATTATTATTATTATTATTATGCTATATATATTTATATTGGGTAATGATTGATCGATTGTCAAAAATTATTCAAATTCTTGTATACATACCATCGCGCTATATGTATAATATGCAGAAGCAAAAAATGTTCTAAATTGAATCGATTTTTTCATTCGTTCATTTTTTTTTTGTATACAATATCTATATGAAAATTTTTTCGAATTTTTGTTGTCCGTTTTCTTTTTTAATCTTTTTTATTGCTGTCGCTCTTGTTAATATAATTTTGTATACATATGTAGTATATATGTACATACATGTATATAATTGTGTATATTTTATACACTGCAGGCACTGTAAGTATTGCTTAAGTTTTTTTTTTCTAGTTACTCAGTTTTTATTATAAATATTTTTGCTTCTTTTTATCTACACGATGAATCTTTCCTCGTTTTTTCCACTTTATCTCAATAGATGTTTCGATATAAGATATTATAAGAAACGGTCCGAAAAAGTACGAAATTCTAATCCGTATCTAGACCGAATTTATTTTCGATTTTTTACCTATAATTTCTACTATAGATTTTTGATTTTTTTTTTTCTACATACCATATCTACGTATGTGTAATCGCACGACAGAAGTGACCGTAAACGTTTTCGGCGGTGGTAATAAAATAAAATAAATAAACATTAAGAATAGACGAAATAGAAAGAACGAAGCGAAAAAACAAAAAAGAGAAAAGAGAAAAAAAAAGTGGACGCGAAAAATTCCGAAGTAATTTGAACAGCTAATTAATCATGACATTATTTTAAAAGTACATATAGGTATGTAGATTGTAAAGAGAAGTGAAGAAGAAAAAAAAAATAAATAAAATGAAAATGAAAAAAGAGGTCATGCAAACTTGACGTTAATAAACTAAACCAGTACAAAGATCTCTGGTCAATAACTCTTTTACGTTCGACTTCTGTTTTTTTTTTTTTTACCAAAATTCTTTTCCTTTCATTAATTTGTGCCTTGTTTTTTTTTTTTTTTTAAATTTAATTTCAATTAATTTGCATTTAATTTTCAGCTCTATTTTTCACAAGTTTACTACACATTTCGTGTATACATAACATGTATATATCTACGTATCTCTATGTATATACATAGGTATATATGTATACCAACTGTGTTTGCTTTCGACTCATCTCTTTTTAATAATTTTTAACCCGGTCACTCTTCTTTTTTCTTTTCTCTCTCTCTCTCACACAATTTACCCCAATATTCATTATAGATCAATATAATTTTAATTTTGCAAGGCTCGTCGTTTGATTGCTTTTCATTTACATATGGTTATTGCTATTTTATTGTTTCTTCTTCATATTTTTCATTTTTATTTTCATTTTTATTTTATTCCAATAGAATTAGCTCTGATATTTAAAGTAAAGTAAAGAAAAAACGAAGAAAGAAAAAAAAAAAAACACGAAAATCATTAACAATCGAATGAGAAATAAATAATCAGTGGGTACGATGATGATGATGATGATAATGATTGTTGAAAATAAATTTAAAAAAAAAATAAGGAACAAAATTAACTCAACACGTCGAGAGTTTAAAAACAAAACTTTGATTTGTAATTAGAAATTGTTGAAATTACACGTCAATAATAGTAATAATAATCATATTAATAATATTAAAACGCTTATTACTCAAAGTTTTTTTGTTGTTTTTGTTTTTTTTATATAAGTTACATGTCACATCGATTAATTAATATCAATTAATTAATACCACGATGATATAGTCTACATACAGCAGGTGTGTATACTTACGAAATAGTATTCATTTATAATTATAGGTAGTTGTTTTTTTTTTTGTGTAATTGTTTATTTATTTTTCTCGTTTTAAGATTCTATGATTAATTATAATAATTTTTTTAGTATAAAATAATAGTAATGATGACAAATATTTAAAATGATAATAAAATTTAAATTATTATGGTACTACACAGTAATGATGAAGCGAATCAAATCAAATTAAATTAAATTAAATTAAATTAAATTAAATTAAATTAATCGAGAACGATAAGGAGAAAAAAAAATAATAATAATTTTAATAATAGTAAAAATAATAATAATAATAATAATAACAGAATTTCAATCTGTAAAGATAATCCGCAGGTACTCGATCGAGGGGATACATAAAACTTAAGTACTTAACAAAAAGAACAAAAAAAATCACTTTTATTTTTAATTCACTTTCGGTTTTTTCGCAAAAAAAAATTATTATTCTCACCGAACACGCACGATTATATATGTATATCATGTATAGCTACCAATTTATAATCATAGTAATAGTATAATCATAATTTACATGTAAATCGAACAACTTTACAAATGATTAGTTTTTCTTCTTTACTGTCTCCATCTTTCATCTTCCGTTTACTTTTCTGTCTTTTTTCATTTTGTTTTTTTTTTTGTTTGTCAGCGTTGCGCTACTTCATTTTATTTTTCTGCCGAATTTTTCTTTCAACCTACACGTCAAATTTACGTTCGTATCATTTGTCTAAAATATACCGGCGAATCGGAGTTTCGAGACGTTTATTAAATTTACCTCATTTTTTCATGCTCTTCTGTTTCTCTCTTTCTCCCTCTCTCTCCCCTTTTCTGTCCGAAAATTTCGCAATTCTTTTTAGATACATTATATACATACATATAATATATGTATATCACAACTACATTAAAGAACGAGTGTACCTATACGCGTAATAATCTCCATATATTATGTACACGAAACACGTGTACATAATGATAATAATAACAATAATAATAATAAAAAAATTATTAATAATAGTAATGATCATGAGAAATTGCTGATTCATACTTCGCGATGAGAGTTATTGTGTTCGTTATTAAATTCCATTTTTGTTTTTTTTTGTTTGTCTGTTTTTTGTTTCTCGTTTCTGAAAAGAGTATATAGGTATCATATGGGTGTACATTTGTATAATAATGTTCATCCATAATTATCACTTAAATATCTAATTACATAGGTTTTACTTATTAAATAGGAATCACACGCTTTTACGTATTATACGATACTATATAATGATAAATTAACCATTAATTAATCGTTGACGACAAAAAAAAAAAAAAAAAAAAAAAAAATCATTTCAATAATTACGATAGTAATAATAATAATAATAATAATAGGTAATAACAACAACAACGAGGGAACTAAGTGTTTTAATTATTTTATAATTAATTCGAAGATAGGAAAACATAATGATAATAATAATGATGAATGAACGGTAATAGGTAATTGAGATTCGATTGATTTTGCCAAATTTATATTAAAAAAAAAAAGAAAAAATTAAGAATGTGACGTACAAAGTTGTTTGTTGAATTAAAAAAAAAAAAAATGAAAAAAAAACTGCGAAATGAACGTGTATATTTTTATACAACGATGTAAAATAATTAAAGTAATAACGCGCCCGAAGGAAGAAAAAAAAAAAAAAAATGGGTGAAATAATGAATGGCTGGTGGGTGAATTTTATATCACAGTAATTGCAGTGCGTTTCGGTCCCAATCCGTAAATATAAGTATAAGGTCCTGTTATTCCCGTTTCGTAGGTATGTTTTTTCTTTTCGTCTTCTACATTGTATATATTTTTCTTCTACTTTTTCTGTCGTTGGAAAGTTATAAGGGGTAAAGAAAAAAAAAAAAGTAAGAAGATTACGGTTTCGGTTTTATAGTTAATGGGATATCCGTTAAGATAGATCTCTTATTAATCGCCAAAGCATAAGTTCAGCGGCTGTTCTAGCGTCTTCCAACGAATCGTGATGACCGGTTTGTATGTCACGTCTTAAAAGTGATCTGGCTAATGATTTTAAACTTCTTCTATAAGGAAGTCCTAAGTAATGAGGAAATGAAATGACGGTATCTATGCACGTAGCGTGTAATATCCTCAGCGCTTTTAAATCATTCTCAAGACCATGACCTATCAATATTGTATCGGCGTTTAAGAAACCCATTAGATCGCTTTGTACATCTCTTAAAGTTTTGTGCGATTTTGATAAATCTTTAGCTGTTATACCGCTGAATCTTGTGTTATAATCTATAACCTCTGATTCTGGTTTAACTAATGTGTCGTATACCAAACGACCGTCTATACCGACAACAGTTACTTTAGCCAATTCTAAACCGTTACGCGTATAACACATTTCACAATCTACGGCGTATATACCGTAACAACTATCGTTAGGTGGTGTTTTACGTGGTTTTGTACGTACGTAACCTTCGAATGGACCGTTTACTCCCGTTACCAAACCACTCCATACGTGCATTTTGGCGTAGGAACAACCCTTCGATACGTCGACACCTCCGCAACACAACCATTCTCTGTCGTGAAGTTTGCCCCAATGATAGACGCAACGTTCCTTGCTAAGATATTCGCCAGTTTCCGAACTTACGTTAAATCCTCTGTAACATCTCGCGCAGGTGCGTTCTAACGATCCTATAAACGATTCGGAAGATGAAGATGAAGACGACGACGACGACGAAGATGAAGACGACGACGATGAGCTGGTGCCGTCGGCTATGTCCGACGCCTTGTCGCTGCAATCTGAACTTTCAGGTTCTACGTCGGAACTTTCTAAAGAACTGACACTGCAGTGTCCACTGTCTCCGCTAAGTTCCGATCTTTCGGCTCTCTCGGCTTTCCAAGACGCTGATATTTCACTGTAACTTTTACCGACACCGGGAACAAATTCACGTGCGTTCGCGTCCAGATTCTGTTGTAACTGACGAAAGTTAAAACCTGCATCTTTGAATATAATGGCACGACCTGGACAAAAATCACCTTCCACCGGATAACCCATCGCAACTAGTTGATCGCTTCTCAATACGTAACGTCTCATCAACGCGGCTATAACAGCATCGCTAAGATTTAATTTCTGATGTATTTTACTTGCTCCGTAACGATCTCTTCCACCTCCGGTTGAATTTCGGGACTTTCTAGACTTCGACGATACCTTGTTTCCGTTGTTACTTCCACTCGTTCCAGACGTCGATCCATTCACCATTTCTTTGATGACCGACGAGGTATTGGAGGCTCGATTTCTTCTGACACCGGGTGGCGTGTTGTTCGGACTCGATGAATTCGACGTATCTACGCCGCTGGAATTACTGCTAATATTATTATTGTTGTTAACGTTGTTACATGTTCTCTGGTTCACGTCCCGCGGTGTCCTGGTTCGATTCTTTCTCTGTCTTCGGCTGAGGATCGTACGTTCGCGTTTAACCGGCGTTTGCACTTGAACGGTTTCCTTTCCAGTTAATTTTCTCGATGATTGGACGAGCAAAGGACATTCCGATCTCGATCCTCCGGTAACTTCCTCATCTCCATCTCCATCTCCACCGCCGCCAGGGTCCAGCTCTTCCGGCGCCAAGTCGCAATCTTTATATCACACACAAAATATACATTCGTCATTATCACTCCCCTGTATTCCATATTTATAACACCCCCGTCCATAATATACGTCAGAATTTTCTTTTTTTTTTTTTTCTCAAAAACTTTTCTTTCTTTTTTCTTTCTTTCTTTCAACTATAACTATAAATGTCTTTCTCTTTTCTTTTTCTTTTTCGTCATAGCGCAGCAGAGTGCGGAGTAGTGAACGACGCGAGAAATTTTTTTTTCAAAATTTATTTGTGTGAATTTGGCGATTAATGAAGATTTAAAAAAAATTTTATATCAGGGGCTCAAATTTGACCGAGTGTTTCTTTTTTTTTCTTTCTTTATTTTTTATATTCGTTTTCATTTCAATCCTCGCCAAATTTACATCGTAAATTTAAACCATTAGTATTATTATTATTTATACGAATGTGTAATTAATTACATAAACGTTAAGAAAAAAAAAAAAAAAAAAAAAACCACACACACCATATATATCTACCCACCCCCACGCACATGCAAAAAAAAAAATGTTTTTACTTTTTTTTTCATTTCATTTCTTTCATAATTTGTATCGCCTTTTAGAAATATCCTACAGCGCGCTATAGATATCGATCAAAATTCTTTTCTCCAATGAAGCATGAACTTCGAAGTTAGATTTTAAGTAAAACCTTCTTTCATTGCTTCTGCGATTTCTAAAATTCTATATTATATACGTATTATAATGTATTTTTCCATGAGCGAATGTTTTTCTTTTTGGGTTTTAAAAGAAAAAAAAAAAAGAAAATCAAAATTTCGCAGTTACAATCCTGTCTCCTGTATTATACGTTCTCTATACCTCTCTCACGATTTCAATGAAAAATGAATAAATAGAAAAGAATTCTCGAGACTTTTTCAGTCAACGAACTTTGCAGACATTCGGTCGTCCGTGAACTATATATAATTATATATATATATATTTTTTTTTTTTTTTTACCATTCTTTTTTCTATTATCAACTAGATCGGCAACTATACTATATGCTTTACAGACATAAAAAAGAAAAAGAAAAAATATATATATATATTCAAACCCGATGTATAATAATCGCGCGCGTTTATAGTGTGGTTCTCCTTATCCTTTGAATAAACGTTTTAATTTGAATTTTTTTTTTCCCAGTTTTGGTTGTCTGTTTTTTTTTTCTTTTCGATAAATATGTGCAGCGCGTGATGTATTTTATGTACCTATATATAGATATATATATATATATACATAGAACGTCGGGCAGGAAGTTTGAAAATCAGAGGCTTTGACCTCCCGATATTGTATATTCGATTGAGAGAAATATCAAACAACCAACCAATCAACCAATCAACCAATCAACCAACCACCACCACCACCACCACCACCACCGCATCGATCGAAATGCAAATATAAAATTACATTTGCATTTAGGTAATATAAACTAGAATGTTTATTTATTCTTTTTTCTTTCAGTTTATACATCAAATAATGTGAAACGGTTCGCTGACCCTTCCTCTAAAGTTTTGGTAAACATTTAATTATTACTTAATCGTTTTTTGTTGTTTTTTTTTTTATATCAAAATAACGGAACTATTTTACAAATTCTATAGTCGATATGATTTTACAATTTTTCTTTTTTATTAACGATAATAAACTTTATATTATCGTATAATCGATTATTATAACGATAAACGAACAGAAAATTGCAGAACTTCTACATATACTATATATAATTTGTTTTTTTTTTTTGCACTTTACAGAATTGTTGGACGAAAAACAAAAAACAAAAAAAAATTGCAAAGTATCTATACCTAAAGCTTCGCAATAATAAATGGAAAAAAAAAAAATCTAAATTAAGGAAGATGCTTTATATACCGGAGAAAAAAAAAAATATGATCGTAATAAACGCGAGGCTGCACGTTTTGTTATAAAAATTTGCGATGGAAGAAAGTATATACAGTATAACGACACGTTATATAGGTAGATTCTAATGACGAACGGCCGTTGGTATAATACGAGAATTCCTAAAACATCGAAGGTTTTTTGTTTTTTCAATGAATTTTTTTTCTCAACGGTCTGCAGTTTGCCGATATCGTGACCTCGAAGATTCGTTACGAAAGCCGCTGCCTGGTCGTCGTGGTCGTCGGTTTATAAAGTCGTCGACGGGACGATCCCCGCATACGACCTCCACGCGATTATATTCGCGAGGCTGCCGCTGAACGTGTATAATAATAATAATAATAATAATAATAATAATAATGTCCCACGAAAACCATATATACATACGACTATTATATCTCATATAATTTATGTAAATAAAAAATATTTTTACTGCAGCGAGGAGATTCTCAGTTGACCGCGGATTGCTTCTTTTTTTTTTTTCTCAATATGCGAATCACGTACAGGATATTCCGAGGACAGGATATCATATATGCACAGATAATGTAATATCCGTTCGGAAGAACGGCAACTGTTTGAAATTTGAAAGTTTTCTTTCCTCTTTGCTTTTCTTTTTACGATTTGTTTGAAATAAGGAAATTGAGATTCGTAGAAATGCGGGAAGATTTGATTAAAAAAATCAAAATGGACGGCTCCGATTATTCGAACTCGTGATAATCACGAGCGAGGGGGTTTCTTCCCACTCACTTTTACTATAGTGTGATGATACGCGTATATTTTCACGAACGTTGTGAATGAAATACGGAGTATACATTGCGAATATGTAAAATATACGTATGAGCGAGATAGTAAAAAGAAAAAGAAAAAACGAAAACGAAAATGAAAATATTAATAGAAATATACTCCGCAGTAGATTTCTGTTCGTTCTTTCCAGCTCCCCAGAAATTATTCGTTGAACGAAATTCTATTTCCGTTCCGGCGTATTCAGTTACTCATTTTGTCACGTGATATATAGGTATATATCCTATAAGTATATACGTTGAGAGAGGTATTGGGTTATAAACTTTTTGTATTTCTTTAATTTTTGTTTCGAAGAGAAAGAGAAAAAGTTGAAAAAAAAAAAAATGTTGGAATAGAGGACGTTGAATATCGTGTAGTTTTTTTAATTTCGACTCAACGACTCACCTCTGGACTTTCATTAACGAAACCGCGCGGCGCGGTGTGTATATAAATAAAACTTGACTTTGCTTTACATTTGGCTAAATTCTCGTTAACTCGAGTTGACTTGACTCTACTTGACTCGAGTTGTGGTTCGGTTTTGGTTCAACTCTCTCTTCACTTGTGCCCGATTTCATTTGATCCAATAACGGTTTTCTTCCTCATACTTATTCCCGCAACTCGACCGAGTTACTTTGATAGTAACGCATATAACTCTACTCTCACATAATCTGAAAAATACTCGTTATATGCTACGCGGGATTCGATGCCAATCATCATGATCATCATCATCATCATCATCATCATCATCCGCACCTCATAGCCGACGATGACCTCTTACGATATATAAAACGTTCACCGACACACAGCTCCAACCTGGGCGTTATGTCCTTTCCTCGAAACAATTTCCTGTTCCCGTTACGTTATATATCCACAACACAATTCTACTCTGTACCCATCACAAGTACGTACAAAAAAACAGTGAATTGCACCGTTAGCAAATTCGTCACGCCTCGTTTTCCCAAAAAAAACGTTTCGATCCTCCCAACCTTTTTTTTGTTGCAGGTTCGCCTCTTTGGTTTTTTTTTTCTCTAAAACTAAAAAAAAAAACTTCAAAACAAATGATGGGGGTTACTTGTGTAATAATCGAGAGTATAATATGATACATAAATCTAATCTATTTTTTTCAATCTTTGAATTCTTTTTTTTCCCCCCCCAGTTTTCTATTCCCTTTTTTTTTCTTTCCTGGAAGCTAATTAACGGCTGTTCGAAACGGATATTCGCAAAACGCCTACGGATATTAAAACTCAACACTATAACACCCGATCACTGTGACGACAATAATGATAACTGAACATTTCGTTGTTTTTTATTCATGGTCGCTTCTTTTCGCGATCAACGAACTCTGCACGGTATATCGGTTTTCCTTTTTTTCTTTTTTTTGTCTACAAATTTATAGAAACTTTGTATCATACTCTGATAACAAAGTTTAGTTTCCTTCGTTTTTTTTTTTCTATCGATTCAAGATCGAGGAAATATACATATTATACGTTATAATATGGTAATGATAATTACGAAGTAAATCATCAATTATAGCGCCAGATTCTTTTCTTTTTTTTTTTTTTTTTACCCGCGCGTTTGTAAAAATTAATAATATACATATAATATAATTCGTAACTTAATGTTTTCGCGGGAATTTTTTTTACGATATTTGTATTTAATTTTTCGTTAGTTTTTATATATACCTATATATTTTTTGTTCATCATCATTATACAGAGCAGTTCGATGACGGTTAAGTTTAATCAATCCGATCTGTATTATGTATATGCGTACAAAGGTATGTTGTACGGTCGATAAAAGCTTTTATCTTATACAAATTATCAATCGATAACGAAATTATTAATTACATAATAATATATCTGATTTAAGACGTCGGAGTCGGGTTAATTTTTTTTCTCTCTTCCAATTTTTTACAAAGTCATTATCCGAACGGTATACATATAGTTAGTAATTGTGTAGTAAAGTTATCGTTATCGTTATCCTTATCCTTATCGTCATCGTTGTCCTAGGTGCGTATTTAGCATTTATATACATGTATTAGCAAAATTTTATCGGCGAACGTTCAAAAATTTCCTGTAACGCGTGTCGCTTGGGTTGCCGGGTAGTCAGGCGTTTGACGAAATGACATAATAAATTTGAATAAAAAAAAAAAAAAGGATATATATATATTTAAAACGGATGGAAAAAGTCAAATAAATTAGATTATATAAAACCAGAATATTGAAGAGAAATAAGAGAAAAAAAAACAAAAAAATTTTGTTAATAAATGAACAAATTTCTGCGTGCCTTAAAATCCGATGATCTTATACTATGTATAGATAGTTGCTCTGATCGCCTATCGATTTCATTATCATCAACATCGCACCGTTATCGTTTTCGTTAATAAAGGGGTACTTACGTAATTAAGGACTAGGTAATTAATTAGACACAAAAAAAAAAAAAAAAATGAATAGAATAGAAAAAGAAAAATAATATGCTGCACATGTGCAGGATATATTTCTCGTCACCACGCTATATATTATTAAACTATTAACCTAATTTAATTTATCCAATATTATATATATACACGAATTTTTTTTATTCACACTAATATATATACTCCAAAACGTGCAATAATTATTATTAAATTGAAAATCTACGTTATAACTATGGTTTCTCTTTTTTTTTATACAACCTATACTCGTTCACTTCCGCGTCGTCTCTGCATTGGTTTTTTTTTTTTTTTATTCATTTTGTAATGTTTTTTTCTCTCTTTCTATCTTTCTTTGAAATTTTTGTTTTTTTGATTCGAAGGAAAATTTTTTGAAAATAGGCAAAACACAAGGGTATTGTAGAAAAGAAAGGAAGCAAGAAACCAAAAAGAAAATCGAAGGAATACAAAAATCAAAGAACATGAATAAAAATTGACAAACGTTGCCGACCCATTGGGAATGGACCCATTTAATCGACAGATCATTCATAATTACTCGTTATATATGGAAATATAATATTTGTCAATTTGAATAAAAGAAAAAAGAAGAAAAACTTCAATTTTTGTCTTTTTTTAACTCAAACGTACCTTCGGCACAGCTCGCGAGGAATTTTCCGTTGCTGGAATAATCCATATCAAGAACCGGTGCTGCGTGACCCTTTAAAGCACCGACCATCCAGGAGTGTGTAAATTCCTGTTGTGCTTCTCGTCTCTTTTTATTTTTCACACGTTTTGCGGAGGATGATGATGAGGACGACGATGTCTCGTTGGTTGCGGGTTTGTGGTTGTCAACGTTCGCGGTTGATTTAACGTCTGAAAAATTAAAAAAAGGGGAAAGAAAAAATTAATTAAAAATATAAACACTACAAGGAATTCAAAATTTAAATATATACAAATTGTCAAAATATAAACGTGAGAAAGGAAGAGGAAACCTCATCCTTAATTTCTTATCATATCGTCGTCAATTTTCCCTGCACGGGGAAAAAGGATTAAAAAATTTTACATCCCATGCACATTGCATATATACGCATACACATACATTATACATAGCGTAATTGTATTTCGGTGTAAATGATATATACATGATGCAGAAAAATGACGTAATACGATTTATAAGAATGACGTGTCCATGAGCTAACGGCTTACAGTAGCGCATGGTATTACACACGTCATCGACCATGAAAAGTGGTCGTCGGATTGTTTGTCCGAATGAAAATTTTCAATAATTTTTCTCCAAGTATATTATAAGTACACGTAATACGCTGACATAATCATTCGAAAAAACATTAATCCAGCCCCTTACAAGGTTGTCGAACATATCAGAATATACGTTTAACACACTACGTGTTAAAAAAAATTCCTTTTCGCAACTTCAATTATAGGTATGTAAATTAAAAATCGAAATACCTAATAGACATATCCGCAATCACATCACATGAGAATTTTTAAAACATCTACGACAATTAGTTTTTTCTATTTTCTTTCTATATTTTTATAATCCGTACAACCTTTTTCTTGATTATTTGAATATACGCGTTACGACTCTAGTTTCGTCTGACACGACTGCGATAGGGTTTCTAAATAGGTATAAGTTCCGGGTGTTCACATTTAGGTACCTTGCGTACTTCTTAGAGGAGTGGTGGTGGAAAAGAAGAGGGACGACGATGATTAACACTGACTAATGTGAGTCCTCATATTCGAAGGGTTGTTTAGCAAAATACAGGGCATTTGAATATCTGAGTGGTTCGAAACGACAAACTTAATAATTGTGTAAACTTCAATGACGCACCGAAGGTTTGTCAGGTATACCAACCCATTATACCTATACCCAATAAAAGAAAATGTCCTTTAAACGAAAAAGAAAAAAATGGTCGAAATGAAATGAAATGAAACAAGTTTTATGCGTTTACAAGAAAAAAAGAAGAAGAAAGAAAGACAGAAACGCAAAACTCGCTTCTCGTTCTCCAGAATCGTGTGGAAGCAGGCCAATAGAGATAAGGTGAAGTTGAAAGAAACCAAAAAAGGAATGTAGAAATAAAAAATCAACGATTCAACAAAACCGTGTCACTGTCCTCCCGTTAGTGTACAATATACATATGTAATACAGGCCCACCGCAAATCGTGTCCTGAATAAAAAAAAACTTGAGGGAAAAAGAGAAAAAATCGCATTATATGAAAGAAGGAATCTTTCCATCCAATTTATTTGAAATTCATTTTTTTATCTGCTGCAGATTAACTTGTAACGATTTTTCCGCTTCTTAGGTATATCTACATTTATATAAGCGCGTTCTCCGGATATGTCATCGAATTATGTTTCCTGAACATACATGAAAATGTACTTGAACATTACAATAGTTTTGTACAGTGATTTTCAACGCCTGTGCACCGGCCAAAGTATCTGTATATGTAAAATACGTTTCATTTCTACCATTCCAGTCTAGATATTCTTCTGGCCTCGAGATTACAACTTGATTACCCAAGCAGAAATATATATTATACTTCTTAACCTTGTTGCAATGTCGCATATTATGTACCTACGCTCCGTCCGTTTTTTTTTTCTTCTTCTTTTTTTCTTTCTGTTTTTTTTTTTTTCTTTTTTCAAAATTTACAGAAGATAATTCTCTTCGCTTCAGGTATAATAGAGCTAGATCACCCTTCAAATATATTATGCTGTACAACGATTACGAGAATCTTATATCATATGTAATTAATAACAGAAAATATGAGAATTGAACAAAAAAAAGAAATGAATAACTAAATAAATAAATAAATAAATAAAGGATTCGTAATAATAATTCTACTTAACTAAAGTATACCGCAGAATGAGGATTTACATTTGACGTGCGTTAGAAAAAGAAGAAGAACAAAAACCAAAAAAAAAGGGGGAAACTAAAAATATATATATATAGTATCAAAAAAATTAAAGAAAAAAAAAAGGTGCTATGCAATCGCACTATAACAAACTATATATGCAACGTATAATATAACTATAAGTCTAATAAATCACAACGCGAATTATAATGCGGTGGTGTAAATTTTTTTTTTCTATATACATGTGTATATATGTATGTATGTTTTTTTTTTCGTCGGAGTCGCTAAATGGTCTGAAAAGGTAGAAGGTCGTAGAATATAATTAAGGTCCTCGCATTCAAATTAATGACGTAACTACGCCGGTTGTTGTGCGCCTATATTCACGTGGTGCCTTGTACACCGTGTATAATAATATATAAAAGGTGTTAGTATAGGTAACAAACGCGGAAGTATGAATTATAGATTCTATATGATGCCGAATGTAAATATCTAATGTGCAGAACAGATTATTTTCATTATTATATATATATGATCGCCTAATCGTTTAGCGAACGCTAACGACGATCACCATTATTTATTAAGAAGAAGAAGAGCCTTAGATTTGGAACGGAAGTTATTTTTTTCTTCTTCCGAAAACGACTAGAGATGCTTGTTCTTCATCGCAACAATCATTATATCGTCCCGGATTATTAAAATTACACAAATTTTTGATATTACTATAAAAAAAAAAAAAAATACATCAGCTGCATCTTATCTGTTCAGCCGTGTATATCAAAAATATGGTTATTTATAATTTTGTCTTAATGATTTTAACATAGTGAACTGCGCATTATATTATTGTTAACGTGTGAAATTCGTAAGATTTGACCTAAAAAAACTGAAGGGTCATCATCCGGACTTTTTGATAAATCTGACGACGATGATGATGATGATGATGCTATTAACGCGTATATGACAGATGCACGAAATTGTTTATTGTTATTGTTATCATTATTATTATTACGATAATGACCTATGACGATATAATTGTTTGCGTGTTTAAAATTATATTATTTGTAACAAATATAACACACGAGATTATAAAAAATCGTATAGTTTATAATGATAATGATTTACTTCTTTTCTTTTTCTCTTGAAGCAGATAATAAAGTGCAGAACATGCTGACGAACCACACGACGATATATCTCGCCGCACAAAACCAAAGAAAACAAAAAAAAAACAACCAAAAAAAACAAAAACTGAGGAGATAAAAACAAAAAGGAATCAAATAAATAAAAAGAAAAATAAAAAATTGTACCTTGCACCGTTCTTCGATTCTAGTATAATTCTGTTTGTTTATAGATAATTTATAAATAATTACTTATATTATAGAACAAAAACAATACAAGGACTAACAACACCATAAGTTATAGATATGCATATACCTATAATGTATAATAGAAAAACATAAAGAATAGAATTATAGTGGAAAAAAAGAAAAAAAAACGAGTCGAATGTGCAGGAGAAAAACCGAGGAGGTATAAAGAAATCGAAGGTGAAAAATTTGATGAATAAAATATATGATGGAAAAATAAAATGAAATAAAATAAAAAGTATTTGGTGCACGACCCAAATATGTATAAATTGTGTTTTTGTTTTTTTTCTTTCTTCTTTCTTTCAAGTTACCCGCCCAAAAATTTCATCTCTCGATAAATAACAGTGCAATGTATTTAAATGCGTTACAGATACACGTGGTACAGATTATATAACCTACCCTAACCCGTTGGTGTCAACTCGACAAAAAGAAAAAAATTAGAAAAGAATAATAAAAAAATACAAAACGTATTTATATCAATAAATGTGTGAAAATAAATTTGAAAAATTTGAAAAAAAGAAGATTAAATTTCATCATTGGTTTTTTTCTTTGCTTTTTGTTAATATCGTTTATTATTTTATTTTCTTTTCATCCTTATCAGTATATAATGTATATCGTCATCATAATAATATATGTAGTCGTATTTGCAAACATGTGGTAAAATTTTAAATTCTACGTTTTCGGACCTTGAAATATTTTTTTCTTTTTTTTTTTTGTTATATTTTTATATTTTCTTCATATTTTTTAATATTACTTCTTTTTATCCGATCAAATTTTTTATTTTTTTTTAATGACCTTCTCCATCTGCCGACTCGCTGTTTTTTTTTCTTAACGTACCTACTTTATACACACGACGACGAAACACATCGAAACGATAGGATATTATCAGCTGTTCGTTATCCATGCAATATACAATATTACGTATAATATAATGTAGTACATTACATTTATATGAATATATATAAGGAAAGAAAAAAGAATATTCATTAAGGATCGATATATTTCGATGCAAGATAGAGAGGAAAAATAAAGTAGTTCTTGGTTTTGTCTCTTTTTTTTTTTTTAGCATTATTTTATCATCGAATTTAATTACCATTTTTATACGATTATATTAATATTTTACATTATTCGCAGCTGTGGAAATTAATTAAAAATATTAACTCACAACCACACCAGATATTATCACGCGGTGCAAGGTAGGTGGTGGTGATCGGTTCAATTTTTTTTTTTCTTTCTTTCTTTTTTGATTTGTGATTTTATAGCAAAAATCTGTATATGGGATCATTATTTGAATTACTATACATTAACGAAAATATTACAGTATAGATGAAGAACAAATTCGGTAGTGAAATAAAAACTCAACCAAACCGACGACGTGAATCGAGCGAAAATGATAACTTTTTTTTTGTCTTTTTTTGTCAAATAATATTCGCGGTTCATTAATCGCTCTATTAAATACCTGACCTTGACACGAAGTGTCCCGTTTTTCGTTCAATCATTATAATAATTATTATACAGGCGTATTTGATTTTCTATTTCTATTTCCAAACGTTTTACTTTTTTTCTTTTTTTTTTCTGTATTTGGCTTCTCTTCACACTTCACGGAATACGTGTACGTATTATAAATTATTTATAAATCGTTAATTTTTCGGGCAAATATAATTATATCAATCTAATTAAATGTGTTCGCACGTTTCTCTCTCTATCTTTCTCTGTTTCTCTATCTTTGGTATTAGTTTTTTCTTTTTAATTTTTAATTTTTCTTTTCCTTTCCGTTTTTTTTTTTTTTTGACGCATGTGCTGCCTGTAGTGCATCAAACTATAGATATACATATTATGATGATTTTTTAATTAACGCTTCTTCGACGATTTGAAAAAAGAAAAAAAAAAATTAAATTAAATCAATCGTGGTGTGATTAGAAAAATATTAATATATTAAACGTATACTTATATTTGAGAGAAACAAAGAAAAAAAAAACAAAAAGCAAAAAACAAACAGATGTTTCAACACTTTATCATATATTATGATTGGCAAAGTTTGTCGTCATCGTTGAATAAATGAAAGAAGAAAAAGAAAAAAGAAGAAAAGAGAAAAATGAAATAATAATGAAACAGGGAGGAAGAAAAAAAAGATGAATAAATTTCTATCTTACCATGGCCAAGATCGAACTTAGTTAGCAAAACATTTATTCCCGTTTAATGAATCGATTATATTTTTCTTACCGTTTGAGAAACCAGAAGAGAAAAAAGAAGAGTTTGCGCGAATATTTTTATGGTGTGGAAAAATCCATGCGGAAACAAAAAAAACACTGTGCGATTTCCATAACGGAATAATTAATTTCGAGCGTAAAGAAATATATAATTGATTTTTAAAGTTGGTTAAAACCTCGTGACGCGGCAGAAAAATGTTTACTTTGAATTTCCCGCCTATAACCAACAATGGGGAAAAGAGGAGGGTAAAGTTCGAGGTCGCAGAACGGAAGAAAAGGAGAAGAAAAAAAAAAAGGATGGCAAAAAAGAATCTCTAGGGGAGAAATTTAGGACGACGGAAATGAAACCTCCAAGCGGCTACACGGTGTACTATATTAAAGTCTATCAGAAAGTCTAGACTACACGGATGTATCCTCTGATGCTTGGGGAACTCGTGTACCGCGTGCAAACCCACGCCGTTTATTTTGAGTCAATCAAAGTCGTTGAATAAATCAGCGAGTTGAGTTACAACCGAGTTCATCTGACTCGAATGTGATTCATGGGGTTTACATCTGTATGGAAAACCAAAAAACTTTTCATTTCTGTCTGTCTATTTTCAAAAAACCGTTGAACTGCGAATAACCAACAAAAAAAAAATGGTACGAGGAAAAAAAATGATCGAAACGAACGTGGTTGATATTATAAAGATGAAAATTTGTCCGTTTCTTTTTCTAATTCTTTCCATTACTGTCAGGTACTTACTTTCGTCAAATTGATCTTTTTCATTTTTCTCAGATGTCCCACGCCCGATTATGTAGTAAGCGATGGCGAGACCGATGGCTCCCAATAATATCGATATAACGCATGCCAGAAAAGGCGCTTGCATGATGACGAAATTTGTCATCCCAACGTCCGCCATATCTTTGTATTAATTTTCGTCACAAAAAATAAAACAAAAAGATTAAAAAATAAAACAAACCCCCCGAAAAATTTTATCACGAGTTTTATACGGCAAACGATTTAATTTCGTATCACCCCTACAGAGGTATTTACACGTTCGATTTATGTTTTTTTTTGTTTTTGTTTTTTAATCACACATTCGACAAAATAATGATTGCATTAATCGAGGTGTAGATAAAACAGAAATACACACTTTTCTTTTTTTTCAATCGGATTCGTTATGTATCTCGTTACCAGAAAAAAAAAAAAAAATACAAAAAATCACACTTTTCGTTCACACTTTATTTCGGGGTTATGATTTTTTTTACCGATTAATTATTCGTGACATTTGTTTAATTTTATTTGTATATTCGTATTTGTATTTGATTTTATTTAATCATTTTATTAATTCGGAAGAAGGAATACCCGACGAACACTACGTACTATCCGTTATGCGCACTCGGCCAAACTGCGGCTGAAACTAAAAGCTGAGCGCTGCTGCCGCTGGTGCTGCTGGTTTCAATATCTTGAATCTTGAATCGTAGGTGGTGGAAATCGTAGAATTATAAATTGAATCTTCTTAAAATCCTCATTAAAATGTTGGAAAGGAATCGGAAGATTCTATTCGCCGAATCCCCATTCGTTCGGACTTTATTTTTCGCGAGAATAGAATCGATTCTTTCCTTTTTTGGACAAGAGTCTTCTATTTCTTCTTAGTGATTCTCGACGTTCTTTTATCCCTTAGTAAAAGCAAAAATGTTGTTGGAATTCTTTCGCTCTGGTTATTGTACATCAAAATACATTTATTAACATCTGCTTCTCCAATGTCGTACGCAACTGGCATTCTCCAAATGATATTCTTCAAACAATCGTTCAGCGAAAGTTTTATTATTATATTATTTTTAATCTTCACTCTTTTGTTGTCGTTTATTTTCTAACAAACAACAACATCGCGTTAACTCCTATTAATATATCCACCTTTTTCACCACTTCTGATTTTATTATTCGTTTAACAATATTTAATCAGAGCGGAATTAAAAAGAGAATTGATTATTCATACAGTTGCCTATTGATCGACTCGTATAACCGCGATGCGACAGGAAATAACTTTCCGCAAATTATCAACCGTGATAAAAATTCACCAAAAATTTTACGACGATCCAAGTTAGCTAGCTAAGCAATGCACGTTCCTCTTCGGAGTTTCGTCTCACTTCTCATAGTTTTTCGCGCGTTCCATTCGCTCTTGCCTGCGCCGGCTCCTCATGCTCCCCCTTCCACAGAGACGATATATAATTTGTTCAGTAACGTAGTTAAAAAGTGGGGAGGACTTGGAACTTGTATTTATCTATTGTCACGACTAAAATTTTGAAATATTCTTTTGTTTTTTTTTTCTTTTCATTCTCCGTTTCTTTTTCTTTGTTTTTCTTTTATCAATTTTTACTATACAGTAAGAAAAAAAGCGAGAAAGAAAAAAAAAATCATCAATTGAACAAACTCTTCGACAACGATATGCGGGATCCGATTGTCCCTCGGATTATGAACAACTGTGTAAATTTTTTTTACACATAAACGCGAAACTTACACTCTGCCGCGACCTTGTAGAAAAATCGTGGCATTGCAAAAATTTTCCCCTACCTCCCCCACCCTAAGCTTACCTACTATTTTTAAACAGGTGGAAGATACGTCATCCGGTTTATCGATTAAATGATCTAGTGCAGATAGCTCGATCGACCGAACGATCGTTATCGCTAAAAATTTGCCCGACCGCGACACTCCTCCTCGGAATAAAAAAAAAAAATATCATAATATATTTAATACACTTAAGATTATTATGTGGATATTAATATTTTCACCGGAATCCATTGATGAATTAACAGGCTATTTTTAAACATTTGACCACCACTCAGGTTATTAATTTCTTCTTCTTTTTTTTTGTTTTTTGATCGATATTATAATACGATGCGAATTTCCCGGGCCGTTACAAATGATGGGGTATTACCCAGAAATCAGCTATATCGATCGTAGTGTTAAGTCTTTTTTTTTTCTTTTTCTTTGGTTTGTTTATAATCTATTTTTCAATTTACACCTCTTGTGTTTGTGTCCGTTGCTTATAGAATTGATAGAAAATTTTCATTCTCATCTTTGAGGATTCAAGAGAGAAAAAAAGAAATGAAATGCATCACAGATAAATAATTAATCATAATGGGGTCGTTGGGAAATTGGTGATTCGATTTTTTTTCTTTTGGTTTTTTTTTTTTCTGATCTGTTTCAGGACGCGACCGATATAAATACGTGTATATATATGTATACGTTGCGGATAACGCGGTCACCGATTGACCTCACCAGGTCATATTGTGATATAGAAAATTACGCAATTTTGACACCGTCTGCTGCTGCTGCTGCTGCTTTCGCTGCTGCATTCGGAGCACCCGGAAAAGAGCCTGCCAAATTTCGCCATTCACCAATAGAATACGAACGCGCTGAACCAACAAAATCTTTCTTCAACTAATTCTCTGCATCTCCACTTCACATCGGACCAACAAAATAATAAATGAATTATAAATAAAATGAGAAACAAGTAAATGCAATTTTCAGATCTAACTTCAACCCTGTAGTTTTCGATTATTTTGTTTTTTTCCATTTTCGGAACGGATTATACGGATTGAATTTTGCCTACTTAATTATCCGAATCCAGTTATCGTCCAGCTAGTTTTATATTTCGCTCTTTTCTAACCGACCGCTTTCTCCTTTGCACTTCCATGGTTCTCTACAGTAAATTCAAGAACATACCCTAAAACAGAGCCCATCTTTTGTCCATTCCAAGGACACGCTGTGGGGGTTCCGAAAGTTTTGCCCAGAAAAAGTTATTACACTTCTGCACCCAAAAATTTCTCCACATTACGGTTTCTAATTTCTATTCTAATTCTCTTAAGCCGAATTTCCTTTCTCTTTTCACCACTGCAATATCCTATTCCTCTTAATTTCAATCCTATATAAAATTTCCTTAATCCTTTTGAAATTCTCGAAACATCCATAAAACCCTAGCGATTTAAATTATGGTTCAAGGTACTCGGAACGCTAAGTACGTTCACTAAGTTCGACATTACGCTTGCGCGAGGGGCAGCTGGTCGAGCCTCCTTTGGTTGTCGGTAAGGGGGGAAGGTAAGGGGGGCGTCGGTCACGAGCACATGGACTGGACGGCGCCCAGAGTTCGGACATGTAAGATTTGTTCTTTTTTTTTTTTTTTTTTGCTTCTCTTATTTTATTTTGAATCATATTTTTCCCCCCGCTTCTTTGGATTTTCTATGCGAGAGAGAGAGAGAGAGAGAGAGAAAAAAAGAAATTCTTCTTTCCGACCGCAGCTGAGCGCCAATGCGGTGACGCCGGGCGCCGCTTTTGCAGGTTGAATGAAAAAAAAAATAAAATATCTCAAGTATTTCCCGCTGGTATTTCTTCAAAAGTTTACAAGCACAAAGGGAGGGGTCATATAATGCCTTGGGTGACTCGGAATGTGCACCACATGTGAACGTTGTTCCAATGACTCGACTCAACTGGGAGTCTCCTCGTGTTAAACTTTCTTGGAATTAAGTCTGAGTCGGAATCTTCCGAAACCGCGAAACGAGACGACGCTACTCCGTAAACCGCTAACAGGAGTTGATGTAAATAAAATACGTCACTATATTTCTCGAAGATATGATCATTATCATTATTCATCGGAAGAGTGATTAGGTCAGTATAATATTAAAAAAACGATGCTTCGATATCCGCGACTTCTTTTTTATTTTTATCAGATCTTAGAAATTCCCAGAGTTCTTTTTTTTTCCGGCTACACATGTCATGTAGCTAAGAGGAAACTCGATCCGAGGATTTTCACCTCATGCGATTTCAAAATGCTAACCCCCACGAACCTTTCGATTTAAAAATGATCAAGGTCAATCGTTGGATTCTCCTTATGACTCGATTCTCCTTATATGCGACTTACATCATGCAGCTAGAGGGAAGTAAGTAAGTAAGTAAGTAAGTAAGTAAGTAAGGTAAGTAAGGTAACCGGTTGAAAATAATTTTATGCAGAGGATGACTCGACATAATATCGTCATCATCATCGTTGGATATACGCGAGATTTCGTGTTTCATATTTCATATTTTACATCATTTTTTCGTATCCCAATTACGAGATTGGTAAGTATATAATGTGAATTGAAATAACGAGATTTGCATTTTTTTTCAGAAAGATCCAAGGCCGACTTTAAAACGCGATCAGATTTTCGTGTATCGCGATAGTCGTCACCGACATGATGATGAATCAGAAAGTGATTTCGCGTATTTAATATAATGATGATAAAAATTTTCGATCGTTAATCGAACGTACGTTGATGTCGAGATGACGGAATAGAAATCTTTCCACAATATCATCCGGCTCTCACTCTTTTCGTCCAACATCTACGGTATATGACGTGTCCATAAATATCGTTTTTGTTTTTTTTTTTTACTTTCAACCTTCTAATTTCTCCGTAAAATTCCTCACGCGCGTTCATTATAATTTTCAAAATCGCGTTCGATTTTCATATAACATCCTTTCCGAAAAAAAAAAAAAAAAAAAACGAAAATGATTCATCAATCTATCCTCATTCGTTCCATACGGATCTTCTTCTCGTCATCATCCTGCAGTGAATAACGTATCGCATTTACAATCCGTATAAATGTAAAATTTAGGTCAGGATCGCGTATACATATGAATTGAATGGACATATTTTATCATTATACACATTCGTCGTGATTATTATTATCATTATTATTGTTGTTATTATTTTTATATATTCGATTTCCAAAGCCATCGGGTTATACTATACATTACGTACGTACATGCGATGTTCTCGTCGATATGGTGAGGTTATAAATAAACTATGTAGGTTTCATTGGAAATATTTAACACAATAACCGCGAATATTATGTATACCTATATACCTAATCGATAAACGGACGAATATTTTTAATGCTGCCATAAGCAGATAATTTCATTAATTAATAAACATCATCGTCGAAATTGCATATAATAATACATTGTGCGCGGGTATACGTATTCACTGTGTCAATTATTATAAGTTTCGCAATATCCCTTCGATATTATAATTTATTTTATTTTATTTTATCCTTTCTTCCCCCCCTAGTCGCCCCGCCGCTTTTACCCCTTTCAATTCTTTCATCGAACTACATTAGCGGCAGTGGGTCATTGCGCGACCTTGGGATAACGAGTCGAAGCATTGCCCTAGGTCACTGACTGCACTCGTATACAAATGCACATTAACACGATTTTTCATACAAGTATATATGTAATACAAAAATATGAATATGATTTTTTCGTTTTTTTTTTCTCCTCAGATATATACGTGGTTTAATTATATATTTAATATATAATCTAAGAAATCTAATTGAAATGAATAAATTAAATTAAAATTAAAATAAATTAAGAACAAAAAATTGAAAATATTTTCGATTCTATTTACCTATTTAAAGAAAATTTCAACAGACGTATAACACATATAGGTGTACACACATCGTTTCTGTTCGATTAGTCAGATAATAATAATAATTATTATTATTATTGAAAGAAAAATATTTTTTTTTCAAATGATTTATATCTTTTAATATATTTAATCTAGAAATTGAGCAAATCTGTTTACATAGATTTTAATGTACAGACGAAATTGTAGATACGATCGTCTGATGATCATTATGTGTAAACAATAAAGTCAATTAACCTTCGTTGCCAAATTGCAAACAATTTTTCATTATTTATTACTTTTCGAAGTTTTTGCAAAGAAAAAAAAAAAAAAAAGAAGAAGAAGAGAAGAAATTTATTAATAATAATAATCATTATTATTAATCCACAGCAAACGACCTTGAGACGAGCACACAGGTGTATATACGTATGTGGATATATTTATATATATTAAATATGATTGAAAGGTTGAAAAAAGAACCTAATTGTTTAATACAGCAAGTTCAATTGCGTAGAGTTCGTTAACATTTGAAGAAGACGTCGTCGTCGTCGTAGTTCTATTAATTATCTGCGATCGACGTCGCGCGTCATTTCAATGACCTCTATTGTTCAATCACGGACAAAATAGAACCCCTAAAAATTTATAGAAGGAAAAAAAAGAGCGTTCAAGAGGAAAATAATAAAACCTTAATAAATTAATCGGTGTTTCCCCTCTGTCACTCGTAAGGATAACAAAAACGAAAAAGGAAAAGTGAAAAGGATAAAAGAAAAAATTTTAATTGGAAGAAAAAAGCAAAAAAGAAAAAGAAAAGAGTAGAAAAAGAGTGAAGAAAGTTTTTCGAACTTGAAATAACTCTTGGAGTGAATCATCATTATCTACAATTATGACCTATAGTGTGCATAATAATCACATACACATGCATAGGTATGTGTCACAGTTAACGTCGAAGATATTAGTCGCCTAGACATGATTAGATTATGACTCGTACTTTACACAGTTAATTCCAAGTACATAATAATCATACGTAGAATACGATGCCTTCAAATACAAGCGCGCTCACACATATATAGGTATGTGTAGAAAGAAGAGTCGGCGTATGTGTGTGTTGTATTTTGATAACGCGAGTTACAAAGCCGTTTTATGTGGGTTACGATATATTTTCTCCCTTTCAAACACGTTGCAATGTGGCGCAGCAGTAATGTGTGAAAAAAAAAAAAACAACTTACAAACTATGTCTTTCCCCACATAGTTTAATTTGACGTCATGATCAGAATTCCGCGCGACAAAGAACTTTTTCTCTCTCTCTCTCATTGTTTTTTTTTAATATAATGAACAAATGATAAATTCGAAAATCGAAATGCTTATGCGTTCGTTTCCTAAACTTCGAAAGTATTCGTTTATTTACTTTAAATGTTTTGTTTTGTGTTAAGGTAACTGACACTGGTCTTTTCATTATCAGCGATAGGTTGACAATGATGAAATGTGATTTTCTGTTTGCATCGTTAAAAAAAATATGTTATCGCTAAATAGTAGGTATTGTGTTAAAGTTGAATGTTGATGTTAACGATTCTTTGAAATTTTTCATTCAACTTAACATAATAGCTACACGTGGAACAACAGACTAGGGACGCATGGAGTGGTCGTCTACTCGCGGTTTTTTGACCCCGTATTAAAAGTAGCACCACGTGATCAAAAGATGTATATATACAATGTGCGCGTACGTAGTGCAAGTTTTTTTTTTTTTCTTTTTCATTTATTTTCTTTGAATAAATAACTCGCGAGATTTTCTATTTTAAGTAACCCCTTCCCCAATATGTTACTACGTACGTATATCGAGAGAATCGAAAATAACAAAGTAGATTTTACTGCGCACTGCAATGCAGTCAACTCGCTCATCTCACGTGTAAACAATGTAATTATTTAAATATATACCATCGTTTATTAGGTGACGATTCAAGTTTGATAGCAGAAGAAAAAAGAATTAAATAAATTAATTGATAAAAAAGATAAACAATATATCTTGTCTGCTTCAAAGTGTAAACACCCACGTGGTGGATGATCTTTGAAAATCTCAATTCTCAAGATCGTTTGTAGGATACGGATAATATTTTTCACAATTCGTCGAAACATAAAATTAAATATCGTCGATGTTTAATCGGGAAAAATTAAACTAATATCTGCAGTGAAATTAATATTTTTGTTTTTGTTTTTTAATTTGTATCACGTTGATACAATAAAATCGATATAAAAATCTACACAATCGATATGGATGAAATTTTCTCTGAAAAGAACCAAGGAAAATAGAAAAATAAAATAAATAAATGACTCACCTAAAATAAATAATGATGAGGATGATGATAAATTTGACGATCGTTCATCTCGTCGAAAAAAGGGGCAAAAAATATCAATCGCTCACTTCAATTTCACTTTAATTAATGAAATTTCTAGTCGATGAGATCAAAATAACCAAAACTTGTTAAAGAGATAAAAAGATAACAAAAGCGCGCGGTAAACGTCTCGAGGTTATGAACGGTCGATTATATTTTCTTTGTTTTAAATTCTTCGGATAAAGAAATTCCCGAAATATATCACTGTACGTAACGACAACAGATTTCAATGTATACTGGCGTTCATTGTCATCGATAAAAGTATTTAAATATCGCGACAAATCGGCTACCATTCTATTCTGTCTGTCTAGAAAATTTCGACTACAAAATAACACAACGATTCGACGACGCGAGCGGTATAACATCTACTGTCACTTTCCTCTTCAGAACTCTATCTGTCCCCGTATGTCGTCGTCTCTGTATGTATCGTCTGCAAGTTTTCAAGAAGCAAAACGCTTACATACAACACGTCGTTTATATCACGAGAAAACGAACGGGGGATATCAGAAGCGCGTCCAAGCTCTTCAACCTCTGTTTCCTTATGCCGCAAGCTATACATACGCTCTATTCATGAGTCACGTCAACGCGGCGGGGTCTGCTTCGGTTTCAAAAGCTGCACTCGCTATTCTGTTTCTTTCTTTTTTTTTTTCTTTTCCTTTTCATTTCTTTTTTATCCCTACCCGATAGTGCATAAAATAATACGCGACGCGATATAGTGTGTTGATCACATACGTGAATAATGATAATAATTTACGTTCCTACACACCTATGAGAACTGGTTAAACCGAGACATGGGTATTATTTGTCTCAACGATTTCAACAAAATGATAACACAGGGATTTACTGATAACCGAACTAATGATAATAATAAAAACAATAAAAATAATAACAATGTCGCAAAACGTGACGATCTGTTTGTTATTAATATTTTTTTTTTTTTTTATCTCTTCTTCTTTCTTAGCTTTTTTTTTTTTTATTCGTTCACTGACAATGGAAATGAGATGTTGTATATGGATTAAAATGTTCGGTTATGGGAAGATTGTCTGCAGCTGACTGTGACAAAAAAAAAAAGAAGAAAAGAAAAGCAAATCGAGATAAAAGACAAGATGTGCACTTATCGCAAATACGATTATCTATATATACTATCTACTTCGAGGCACGCACAATTTAGATACCTCACCACTAACGATCAAAGTTCCAAGCACGAATATGAGAATGTTTATGTGTATGATTTCTCGAAAATCACTCATCTGTTATGGGACACGATAAAGAAACGCCATTTGATATTTGACACCTCGACACTATAATCGATACGAGTAATCGTATAATTAATGATAACGTTAATTGATACGTTGAATCGTTTTTTGTTTTCTCGCGCGATCGTTTTTTTTTTCTAATCAAAGTTACGAAAAGGTAATACGTTTATTCGGTTCGGTCGATATTCTCAGTTTAGAATTGAATAAATATTTCCCATCTCGTATTATTTTAACTCGGTTAGATTGTCGGTGAAGACATAAAATAAATTTTCTGAAGAAAAAAAAAAAAAAATAAGACTGCACAAACATGAACAGCTGAAAACTCATTATTCTCGTTTTGATTTTTGCAACTCACGGAGCGCCTGTACTTCATCTAACGTTATTTTCATTTCATTTCATTCGGATTTCTGGGGCCGGATTTTAAATGTTTTTTAAACGACTATTTCCTATTGAATTTTTAACCCAGGACTTACCGAGATATCGCGATTTTTTCACTCCGAAATACGGTGAAATGGTGATGGCGTAACTCATAACTGTGAAGACTTGTCGAGGAGCAGTATTACAAATCACTCAGGAAACTCGTGCGGTTTTTCTGAAACAAGAAGAGAATATTTCAATATTGGTAAATTTCTGGATGTCGCTCAACCAGAGATCAGCTTACCATCTTCCGTTCAAGTCTGTCTTAATCTACCTAATATTTTTCATCAGATTTTATAACCCGTCCAAAGATTCTCTTTTTTCCATTCATTGGGGATCTACGTCTCGGATAGCAGACCAGGGCAACATTGATTTTTGTGTATCGAATCTTCAAGTAGGCAAAAACGTAGCAACTTGATCTCTGAATGGTCTCGAGACTTCAGTCTCCCTCCTAAGTTGGTCTACCAAAGATAAATATTAGGATCAGGCGGATATTTCTCAGAAAAAAGATGCTGCTATTATCAATAAACACCTCACCTCCGTCTCGCTTTGATATGCTGCCTTCAAGTGTACTTGTATTGCTCTTTGAGCACCTACCACTTTTAAATGTAGATTTGCTTCTTGAGCAACTGTTTCGATGTCCGAGTGGGAACGTCCATCTTTTCATGAGAACAGCTTCTATCGGAGATTCGTCTGAGTCGGTAGTCGATTCTTGGGATGCATGATGCCCCCCTTGAGCAGCTGTCAAGTACTCCAATGTCGCTGTCGTGTTACTTTTGATAACAGGTTGATGATCGACATCCATAGGGAGCATGTGTCGGTAGCCTATAAGGCATGCTGAGTCAGACACTTGTTGCATTTTGAATAGATTCACATTGATACATAGTTAAGGTGTAATTAAAGAGAAATCAAAGCTGCTCTGGCAAGCTTGAGCAACGCTTGTGCGGAAAATCTCACCTCCTAATCCTGCCTTGTTATCTACCTTCTTTCTATTGCGCGTTATTCTACACATTCAGATTCGAGGTGATTATGCAGTGAAAAATTGTCAACTTCACTAGGAATGTCCACTTTTGGATGTCTGTTCTTTTGCGTGTTTTGTTAAACTACCGCTTTGTTTAGAGTAACGACAATCTACAACGAGTTACTTGACGCTAAGGGTTGTGGTAGGTCATGGGGTAGCTTGATACGAAAATAGTTCGTTAAAAACCTGTATGGCAGCGCTAGTGTCGCCAACCCCGAATGTTTTTAAACGTTCATTTTTTTTTGAGCGCCGAATTCAAGGTAGGCCACAGGGGTGGACAGGAGGAGAATTTGGGGTGCATTTAATTAGGCTCCCTATTCAACAAAAAAAAAGGATAATTTTGTTTTGAACATCGATTTCAAGTAAAACATTGAAATCATTTATTTCGTTCTCATATACCGATCGTTTCAATCGAAGTAATCGCCTTGAATTTGGAGAATAATTTTTTCGCGACGAAGTTAAATAAACGTGCTTCGAATTATAGATGATTGTACGTACGCGAAACGAGAGATTATCTTTGTGCTCGAGTTGTCTGCAATGTTGAATTCTTATTATTTATTTCTTTGTTTCATTATTTTTTTTATTTAATACGTGCGGTGATGTTTCTTTGCAACAAACGACCTTGACGCTCCAAATATATATATATATATATTGTAATGTACTGAATACAAGTAACACCTTCCTGCAACGATAAATTCTACTCACGTTGTTCGGTAGCGTCTTAAAATTTACAATCGAGCATACTGAAAGCAAAAAAAAAAAACAAAAAGGAAAAATTTGTAAATTAGAATTGTCGGGCCGCAGACGATTCGTAAATAACGAAGATTACATGCATGAATGAAATGTCCTTGACAATTTTCTATACCGTAATTATATGTATGCACCGATTATTTCGCCAATATTGTATTTCCATCACCATAATATACGAACATTTTTTTAAATTAAACCAAGATTAGGTTGAGTTATATACAAATGAAAAAGAAAAAAAAAAATAATTTGTACAACCATCGAGACTAATGATGATATAGATATATTTTTCTCAACAATGCTAACAATGCGCTCCGCAAATCAATCCGTTGAAAGATAAAAAAAATAAAAACACAACGAAAGAACAAAAGGAAAAAATTTAACGATGAATTGATATATATGGATTGAATTGCACGTATATATTCTGGAAGTAATTTTGCAGTCGTAGTTCGTATTGTAACTTTGACCTTAGTTATCGGCAAGAAACCCCGCAACATTATTCGCGTATTATATCGTTATATAAATATACATAATATAGAAAAATGACAATGGAGAGAACTTTGTAATAATCCGAAAATGCAGAACCTTAAATGGTGTATTACAGAAAATATCATCGTCCCACTATATAAGGAGTAATGATAAACGCGAATGAAAATGAAAAAAGAAAACTAGAAGAAATTAAATTAATGGAAATCTTTCACGCGACCGCACGCATACCTCTTATACATATGTAAACGTGACACGAAGTAATACGTGAAGTAAGTCACTCGCGCGCAAACCACAAATCCAACCATAAATGACTGTTGGAAACGGGATTCACGCATATTCCTTGAAATAATGAACGTTAAATTCCGGGAATTCCTTTCCAAGCTTTATAAATCCACCTTGACCCAGAACATAACCAGCTTCCAAATTTCTGAGGATTTATATGTCATGAAGATTTTCAAAGAGAAAGGGAACTAGAAAAATTTTATAAAATATTTCGTCGACCAAAAAAATGATGATGAAATGGATTTTAACCGTTTCCAAATATTACAATAATTTTTTTCAATAAAAATATAGAGACAATTACGAGTTTCATTTTCTGTATGACGACCAAGGTGTTTTCTCTATATCCATATACAAGTATGTATATTCATATAAATGTTGATGATTTTTTTTTTCTTCGGTTTTTTTTTGCGAAGAAATTGCATATTACATACATATAGGTTCAAAGTACGAGGTCGATGGGGTCGTATCGGCACATACCGATGGTAATATTTTTATATACTAGTATATAACAAGGTATTAATATTTGCCGATAATCGAGATAACGGATAAATACAATAAATCTAATACGCGATTTTATATCGCGAGTTTGTTTTTTTTGCTTTTTTTATCTCCCTTTCTCAAATACCTTGATATTCAAGTTCGCAGCGTCTGCTCCGCAGAATCCGTAAACACGACCTCGAGACTTACAGCATGTGGTGGTGACATTAGCAGTTCTAATGTTAATGAAATTAATTTCAAAGATCTTACTATTCTTCATTGGTTATTGAATTACAGAATAATTTAACACGATGATATGGATCTTCTTCTTATTATTATTTTTATTATCATTATTGTTATTATTTTCAATTAAAACGATCTTTAAGTAAAATATTTTAAACCCATAAATACACCGTTATTGCACACGAGTGATGAGCGATTTAGGAAATAACAAAAAAAAAAAAGGAATAATAATCTACAACTGTTGGAAGTAAAATAATATTTTTCGTCAATATATTATTCCGTATACGTGTGACCGCGGTTGAGGTTAAATCGATTAAACACATTCGATCGTTAAATTTCATAAAATTATAATAATATTTATTATTATTATTGTCTCTGAAATTTTTGTGATAAATAAAAACATAAACTGGTTGAGAAAATTTTTTGAAGATTTCAATCGAGAGTGGCGCTTTATGGTGTTGAGAATTTGCAGTTAAAGTAATCAAATTTTGTGAGCGAATATAATGAGATTTATTTATTTATTTATGAAAATAAAATTAATGTAATTGCAATTGTATGTTACATACGAAGAGAGCCGCTAGTAAGTGAAGGTAATTATTTTCATCAAAAGCAGCTACAATGCAGAGGTTCAAATGTCGATGATTTATTTTCCTCCATATACAATAAATTTCTGTAATGAAACTTGACTCGACTTAACTTGTCTCGACTCATCATCCAGTAGACATGATTTATTATAATAAAATTCGAAAGACTCAAGATCAAACGCGTTTGTCGATTGGTAAGGTGCAATGATCGATTTCAAGGCACTTTCATACACCATATGATTATTATAATATAAATCTACCGCATGTGAAATCTCTTGTTTATTTATAGTGCGATAAAAGAAAAGATAAAAGAGAAATGAAAAAGAGGGGAAATAAAAGAAACAAAACTCAGAAGATTATGAATAAGAACGAACAAACTAACAGCAGCAGCTGTCTTTGTTTTTGTCAACCTTCGCTTGCTGCAGAACGATGTTAAACGCGGATGATCAAATGCGTAAGTTATTTTAAAATTGTGCCAAAATATAATATTCCATTTTTTTTTTATTTTTATTCTTTTTTTCTAATTTAACAAATCGACCACCTCATTTTGCACAGAAGTGCTAAGATCAAAGTCATGGACAACGAAGAGCGATGCAGTTTGCGTCAGTTTCCGAAATTGGAATTCATAAAAATTATAAAACCGGTTCTAAAATTAAAAAAAAAAAAAAAAGTAATTAATACTTCGAATGAAATATTCTCAAATTAAAAACAATGGACGTCATCATAGACGCCCCGCAAATAATCAATAAATTTTAAGTACCTATATTCATTTTTTACCGCGCCGCTGACGCAAGATAAATTCAGTCGCGATCCAATCAGATTCGATTCCCTACACGCGTGCGCCTCATCATATGGCACGAGGTCTTCAAATGAAGCGTTCTTCTTTTTTTCTTTTTTTTGAATTCGATGATTGATTTTGAAAATAAATTTTCATTTATCATCAATAATTCTCTCTACTTTGTTGATCTGTTTCATTTATTGTTGATTTGTTTGAATATTATTAAAGCAACTATTGAAAAACGTCCGGAAATTAATGCAAGATGGAATCCATGTCACGTTGTTATTCCTACTATTTTTTTGGAAACAAAAATGTTCTAGTGTTTGCGTAATCGAAAAATACTATGCATCACCCGACAATCTAGCCGGCCAGTTGCGTCAGGATTGAGTTTTCTTGCGGTGCATGAAAGAAAATTTCGTCATTACATTTAAAAGCCGCTGCCAAGTTTTCTCCGCGCATGGAAAAATATCGCAGCGTCATCTACGCCGAATTATTATTTTTAGATCATAATAATGAATAAAAAGTTCGCGAGCTGTTCAGAAAGTTATTTTACATACCTAACGGACGTTTCCCTCAAAGTTTCGGTGGCCTTAAATTGAGATTTCGCTTTTTGCTATCTGCGATTTAATTCTGGTGAAAGAACGCATTTAAACTCTGCGCATCCCGCGAAGACTTCCGGTTGACAGTAGCCTCCAATCCGACGTCATTTTCTCACATTGACCTTACCTCCCGTGACTCGAGCCACGACGTTATTTAGATTTAATACAATAATACATACCTCCAATATTTCTGTATATATATACACATATACACCGTCATTCCGGAATATTCTACGTTGTGTAACTCCTGTCTAGTATCACCCAGCGAGGCCCAGTATCGAAACGGACACGAAGTGTGTCGGTTCACAGGTTTTGTGTAAAGTAAAAGCTCAGCAAGTCAGGAACAAATAATCTTCAAAATGCCGCGACGAGGACGTGCCGCGAGTCCGCCACCTCGGAGGTAAAGTCTTTATCCTATTAAAAAAAAAAATAGAATATCACCATCAATTATTGGTTACATCATCCACCATTAACTACGCACACTGAATGAATCGTTGCCTATTTCTGTCCTTTGATCCAAAATCGTTTTTTTTAATATTAAAGTAGTCAGAAATCTTCTATCCAATGATCTGCATGTTCTTGTCAACGTCATTCGATTGAATCGTGTGTTTTTATGCAGAATGACCAGCTCTCCCTCAAGGGCTGCACCGCCTGCAAGGGCTGCACCACCTGCGGCCCAGCCACCGATGCATGCGGCGCCATCGACACCGATGGCTGCTCCGTCCCAGGGTCCATCCTTGATGGGACAAATGGCAGCAACGGCTGGTGGAGTAGCAATTGGATCGGCAGTTGGACACACTATTGGACACGCCATGACCGGGATGTTCAGCGGAGGATCGAGCGATGACGTCCCAGCACAGCAGGCTGCGTCACAGGCTGCTCCAATTGGCAATGCCCCCGCACAGCCTAACGGACCTTGCGCTTGGGAAATCAAGCAGTTTATAGAGTGCGCGCAGGGCCAATCGGACCTCACGCTTTGCGAGGGATTCAATGAAGCTCTACGACAATGCAAAGTTTCCAACCGTTAGTATTGAAAGTCGATTATTGAGATGATCATTACATTAAACAATCAGGTTCAATATATCTGACCCAATGAATTAGTTTGGGTTTCAAATAGTAAACTCGATCATCTGATTCATGGACCGTGACAAAGTTCTCAGAATTCTGCATAATCCTATGGAGATCATATTATATGGCAGTCATCCTTCACGTACCTCAAATGATGTTTATCTGTAACTCTCCGTCCATAAATACCTGGCATACTCATCGAGCACATGACAAACCCTGTTTTTAACTCGTGTGTTGTTTTTTGTTTCAGACATCTAATAGCGAGGAATGAGTGTGTTTGAAAAGTAGAAACATCAAAACACACCAAGTACATATAAAATATATGCAACTGCTGACTCAAAATCACAAGATCTAGATTATTTATAGCATCAATTATGAAGTGCAGAGTGTTGTCAATGTCCTGAAATGTACAATATGTAGAATAAAATTAATTAAATGAAACAAACGCGTTCAGAGCATTTCTCTACAGGTCCTCTGATACCACTTTTGAATCTTATTATTCAAAAACCATTCGCTGTACTCCAAGTCCCATATTTACTTTACGAGGGAAAATTGAGCGATTATCGATTTCCAGGATACGTGTCGAGTAATTGCGATAGCCATTCCACTCAGCGGATGGTAAGTAATTGATGAGCAAGCTTTTCAACGTCCGAAAAACAGTCTAGTTCCGCGACGCTTGCGCCAAGCTCAGGAAGTGTTGATTTCGCTGAACTTTTGAGGGAATCTACATTCTACCCCAAGAAGATCGAACCGTTCTCTACCGGCTCTCCTACGTTGTTTTATCATAGGTGAATAACTTCTAATGGGTGATACGGTTGAGCTGCTGAAATGCTGAAATAACTTTGCACAAGAAAAAGATAGAAGAAAAAAAGAGAGAAAAGCGTACTTGCTCCATCCCCCGACAGATCTTGACTTGCTTGGTTCGTTTTGCGTTGACCTTCAACTACGATCTCGATTCTGTCAGCTAGTCGCCACAGGTTTCTGCCTGCATAAACTCCGCTTCACATATCCCATTCCGAACATCCCCTTTCGCCTCCCCACTCTACAGGACGTCGCGGTTACTCCGCCAAAACAAATGACCATCTTCTGGCGCCCATAAGTTCGCGAAAAACGAAAGTGCCGGGATTAAAGAGCTGCCCAGTGATTTTTTGGAGTAACTTTTGCTTGCGAAGTCGTACTCGTTAGATCTGTAAAGAAACGGACGCTGTGGTGCGTGAAACGTGAGAACAAGGGAAATATTAAAAAAAAAAAAGCCAAATCGCTGACGATGTTTCAATAGATTCACTGACAGCGGCAAAATAACGAACATCTTTTATCGAAGTCAGAAAACAACATTGAAGCTTCGATAGATTTCGAAAAATTACACGACTCCAGAAGCACCATGGATTTAGATTTGTCGTGTTGACGTGTGACGGAAATTTGAGGCGACTTCACATACATGATACCGCCCGATTTCGACATCGCAAAATATTTCCGGCGCCAAGTTCACTCATTTGGGGTTAAGAAACGATAATAAATTGGGACGCAAGGTCCAACGCTGAAAATCTGCAGCAGATATTTACTGAAGCAATTTTTCACTAATTGGATAAATGTCCGCGTTCACATTTCGCTACTGCATCGTTAGCAGTGTTTAGCGATGATCCGAACCCTAAAAACGTATATTGACTAAAATTACTAAAGTAAATATCAACAACTGCAGTAAATGTCGTCCGACAGCATTGAGACTAAGGCCCAGCTGGAGGAGGTGATTAAAACACTAAGGGAGGCCACCGATATACAAGAAAAATGCACAACTCTGGCATCCATCCGGAAGTAAGTAATCACCCGTCGTGGACTTTGAAGTGCTTATTTCCTCGTTTGTGTGACTAGACAACTGAGTTTCTACCTCCAATTGCTATTATTTCAGCATAATTTCCAAATCCGGACCTCTAGAGACCTTATCGGAAGGGCAATCAAAAAAACTATGCAAATTAGTTATAGATGCTTTTGCCAGCAAAGAGACTGCACTATGCGACGAGGCACGCTGTACCCTGGCAGCTCTTATTCGTTGCTGCAGCAACCGAAGGCTAAATCTTTTCAAAGAAGTTATGAAGACAAGTTTGGATAACAGGTGAATGCTATTCCTCAAGAACCGAGTAAGATTAATAAAGGAATAGTATTAAACTGCAGTTTGTTTTTTACAATACATTACCATTGGTTAATTTCAGGGTGAAATTATTCAAGCTATTCGATGAGTTATCGGATGAAACGTTGCAAGCTTTAGCGCAAGACGACCATATTGTAGATTATTTCTGGGCCTGCCAGAGCTGTGTTACGTCAGACACAATGGAATGGCTGGCACCGAGCACTTCTACCGATAGTACAAAATTGGCACAGCTTATAAGTAACGATACCTCGTCAGACGATGCCCAAGTAGAAGAACAAATTTCCATTTGCATGCTGAAAATATTGCACAGACTACATGCGGTGGCAGTACCCATATATTATGCCGAATGCGCAAAGGTGCGATACTTTATTTGCTAAAATATACAGACCCGTCAGTTTCGAAGCTGGTTTCTCAACTCTGTAAACTCCTTCCAAAACTCTCAAGTTTCCGTATCTCTTTACAGTTCAACGCTTTTTTCGTAAGCACAGTGACAACCCTCGCTTACATGGGCAATAGACGACAGAGAACTCCAGCGATGAACATTCTTCAACTTCCTAATATTGCGCGTCACATACGCAACACTTCGCCCACGGTATGGCAGAGCTATAAATCGGCATTGCAGAATCTATACTGCCAAAGAATGGATGTTCTCGTAACTACCTGCGACCCTGACTGGTCTATACTTTGGGGCATTAGCGTTCAGCTACTCGGAACTGAACTTCATCGGGGGGCTGGCCTTATCAACAACCTCCTCAGCGTCGAAGAAAAGGCATTTAAATCCGTTGATACAGTTGTTCGAAGGTATGGCATCTCATCTTTTCACTTGTTTTTGTCAGTTTTTGTAAAGTATCGATTATTCTATTAAGTTTATTTCTCTCACAGGCAAGCTTTTATCTCCTGGAAATTGATAGTGGACAATTTTGCCCTCGATGAAAACGAGCTGGCGACAGCTAGACGGGTGAAACTTCTTTGTATTCCATTGAATGCTAAAAATAGTAAAACAGAGTCTATGACGCTAACGAAACTGGAAGTTTGGTGGCATCTGATAAATAAATTGTACAAACATATTCAGAAGTTCGCGAATCCGGTCTTAATTCAGTTCCTAAATTTCTGCTTCGGTCCCCTCGGCGATACTCCACTGATGTCGTCTAAATTCAATGTGATAGCGTCACCCGGCAAAAGATTTTCGAGAAGCAAGATCGTCGGGATCGACGCCCTCCTCCAGCTCCTCACCGAGAATCCGGAAGAGTTGAAAAAGCTCGGTTGCCCTCTGAAAGAACGAGTCCCATCGGCCGTAAGCCCTGAAGTATTTCAGGAGTGTTTTAAGTCATTGATACACAGCGTCGGAGAAGCAATACTTGCCCTGGCGTCAGTGAGTGACGAGGACTTGAAGACGAGGGATCAAGTAATTGCAATTTTATGGAGGAGTCTTTCAATCCTGGTCAAAAGGGTCCAAAACGAACCCTCACAGGTATGACTCGTGATATCACAGAAGCTAATTGACTCATGTGAATTTCTTTCCAACTTGTCACGTCGAAATAAATCCATATTTTGGTGACTTTTTCTCAGGCTCAAATATACAAGGAAATAATGCATCTCGTGCTCGCACTCAACGAGCATGTCGACTCCAAACCAGTCGTAAGAGATTCTGTACTGGACGTAATTTTACCAACTCTAGACGAGTTTCCAATCAATTATGTATTCCACTCCGAAGTCATAATCAGTCTTATGTCCATGGTAATGAAGCCTTCACTTCTCATCAAGATCGATATGTACGTTTAAATATTTTTCTCATTCCCGAGAATTAATCGATTACTTGATATTTCAACGGAGATCTTATTGGTTCCGATGAAAATATTTTCAAATCGATCAATTCTCCTGTTTGACGCAGTCGCACCTCAGTTTCAAGATATTGTTAATTTATTTTAAGGCAACATCAAGACTTGATCAAACGAATTCTTTCACGTGAAACGAGGATTGACGTCGCCCCAACCTCCGTATGGAATACGTTCGAATTGTTGAAAAAAATCGTCAAGCATTTTGTTTCTATAAAATTTGACAGCGAGATCGCGTAAGTAGTTCGGGCATTAAATACTTGCAACAAGAAAGAAAAGAATAATAACTTCTATATTGCATACCTATTGCAGAAAGGGTGTATCCATCATATGGATAGTTCTGAGTGAAATGTTGACCAAGTATATGTCGGATGGTCAGGAAGTGAACGAAGGTGACGCCGCGTCCCACGATTTTACCACCACTCATAATCTGATAAAGTTTCCATTCACCGAAAATTTTGCTCCCGAATTCTGGCAGGTAATTAAGAAAAAGAAACTTGATAAAATTGTATCCGAAGAGATGAAAAAGAGAAAAACATTAATTGCAGCTAAAAAAAACTGTCGTCACCTGGAAGTCTCTCTACGCCAAATTTGATCTCCAAGCAAATCTAGTTCCTACAGTAAAGCCAAACGAATTGGTATGCTTCGCCATCGATGTGATACAGAATGGTATAAAATCGGACAAAAGATGCGCGGGTTTTGCCGTGCTCTGTTTGGATGGGATATTAACGACCATGAACTACAATCACGTGCTCGGTAAAAAAACAATAGAAACTAACGAAGTTAATTCACTGAATCTTGTTACTTACAATTATTTATTTATAGATGAAAATGGATTCCTACCGATAGTAAGACTAATAAATGATCTCTGCATACTGAATTTACGTACCGATAAAAGCAAGGACGCAGAAGCTGCACTGCGAGCATTGTCTTCCGTTTTGATTACGTTGTACGGACATGCTCCGACCAAAGTAGCGTCTTGTTTAGAAGCTGTCAGGCCAGCGATAGAACACATGCTCAAACCCTACAAAGAAGAGAAGAGTCTGGTAAGCGAGGTGAGCAACTGTGAAAGCGTTGATTTAAGATTATCCATAATTCACCCGCACGTATAATTTTTGATCTGTTTTTGAAAATCGGTTACAGATTTCAAGTACCTGGGAAACGATAATAAGTATCTTCAAGGGCCTGGGCTCCCTTTTGTCTCCGGAAATGGTAACATCTTTCCGAACCGCGATTAGTCTGGCCCTGCAACACGATGATTCGGAAATAGTATCTCTGACACTTACTTGTTTGGAAAGTGCGGAGAATATGAAAGAATCTACAAAAGATTTGGTAGAGTCGTTTCTCAAGAACGCTAATAATACGGAAAAAGGCAAGAAGAATAGTTCTTCAACCTCTAAAGACCATCCAGAGAATGGCGAGAAACAAATGAAACAGACAAAGCTTGCCGGTAGCTTTCTCAACAGAAAAAATTCCTGCCCTAGTCCGAAAACTGTTACGCAAGTATCGACTGCAACAGAGAAAGCTAGAGACGAAACGAAGTCGCCGTTTTTCCGAGACTCCGAATCCCAAGTAAGCTGCGAGATCTCAAAGTTATTTCAGAAATCGATGGCCTTAAGCTATCTTCTTAATTTTCTATACTAATTGACTTTTCTCATTTCTAGGAGTACGTAATGATAAAAAGTAACTTCAAATTTGACGCGAGCCGTCTGACGGATCACCAAAAAGAATCGCTTCGGAGAAGACGAGAGGATATTCCTGCCCTTTACAACGATCTCTCGCAGTCCTGTTCTCAGGATACGGAGAATATCCAAGAATGGTTTGACAAAAAGAAGAACGAGATCGATAGGGTGACGACCAGAAATTTGTCGCGCAATTCGGACCCCGACATAACCTCACCTGGAAAGGAATCCCAAAGTGTCGAGGTGACAGGTGCGAACAAAGAGACCAAAGAGGACCGATCTGATGCTCCTAGTTCCCCAAATGGCGAAAAACTTGAAGAGCAGAAGACTGATACTGTTAAAAAAAGTGACCAAAAAGTCGAAGAGGGAACGACCTGCGAAGACCAAAACCCTGTGACGGATGAGCTTGCGTTAAATAATTTAGAGGCAACAAACTCTACAGCTCAGGAATCTGGTGTTGAACCGCGAATCGAGTGTCCTGAGAACGAACCGCCCAAGCAGAAATCGTCGACGTCGCCTTCGACCTCGCGAATTACAGCGTCTACGGAGGAGAAGAGCGTAAAAAAAACTAGACGATATAAAGAGACTGAAAGCGAGCGTGACACGATGTCCACCAGTGATACCAAAAAACAGGCGAAAGATACTAAAAGGGGAGTGAAGAGAAAGGCGGTGGTTTCGGACAGCGACAGTGATGGAAACGCAGTTCTTCCCGTGAGGAGAAGAATGAGAACTCTTCATGGGAGCCAGGCGGAAGCGATAAGCGACTCGGACAGCGTAAAGTCTTGTGAAAATGAGGAGGCGGTAAAACAACTTAGTAAAAGGACTCAAAATGAGATGACCAGACTTCGAATCAACATGGTCTTCGATACGAACCAATTTTCTACTCTTCCCAGTCGGAGACGTTCTAAATCACACCGAAAAGCCGGAAGTGTTTCCCCAAACAACAGTCAAGAGTCACCCGATTCTGGTGAAACGACCAAGAAAAGAGTATCGAGACATTCGTTAGCTGAATCGAGTAACAAAATGAGTGGCAAAACCTCGAGAAAATACAACAAAAAAGAAAAAGAAGATAAAGATAAAGATAAAGATAAAGATAAAGATAAAGAGGAAGAGAAAGACAAAGATTTGAAATTCGTAAAGCAACAACGTAAGAAAGGGAGAAGTGTAGCTTCGGAGCAAACAACTTTGGAAAATATATTACCAGAAATAACTCTGAAGCGAGTTATCAGTCCAAGTGAAAAAGGAAAGTCCGTAACACCCGAGCCACTAAAAACAGGAAAAACAAAACCCTGTGAGAATGCTGAACCTAAAGTAGGTAAGGAGGCTATCGAATCTACTCCTAGAACTCCCAGCCCTGACCCAGTAAACCCAGAGAGTAAAACTCCGCAATCCGATTCCCAGAATTTTGACGGCTCCGAGGAGATAGTTGAAAGCTCGCAGGCTTCCAGCACTAGTCCGTCGCTCTTAGAAAAAAAGTACAATAACAAACAGTGTTTTATTAGGATTAATAAAATGCAGCCTGGACGGACCGTTGAATTGGACGTTGATAACGCAAAATCTAAGAACAAAAAAGATCCCGAGCATAATGGTCCTTCTAAAGTTTGCAAAAAAAATATTTTAGATGCCGAAGACCCGTTGGTAGAAGATAATGACGAACCTGATCCGGAAGATAACGTCAACACCAATGGAAATGCAGGCCTTGAAGTTGGTGGAGAAGAGGAGATAATTAAATCAAATGAATCTAATATCCCTGCTCCCCAAGTGATAGAAAACGAAGCACCTCTCCGAGTAGAGGTAAATTCCCCTCCACCGGAGGCCTCGAAGGAAATGCGAATCGACTGGATCTCTTCACCGGTCAAGCTCTCTACCGCTGTTCTGAATTCAAGCTCACCAAAAAATAACCTGAAACGATTTTCCAAATCAAAATCCATGTCTGGGCAAGGTCGCGCAGCTCACATGCTGGGCCTGGTAACTAAACAGGCGCTAGCGGAGATAAGAAGCGAAATTTACAACGACGAGGATATATCACCGATTAAAAAGCCACGAGAAAAAAATACGGAGGACGAATTTTCAGGTGGAAGAAAAGAGCAGCGAATAAGTTTACTCAAGGAACCTGAGCGCCTCGGTAGCCCCAGTGGTAGCAGACAGGAGAAGATTTTCAATAAAATGAGAACTCCGGATACGGACGTAGCCCACAATCATTTTTCAAACCTCAAGAACGACGGGGAAAAAGTGTCACCTCTGGGAAATAACAACGCTGGAAAAGAACGTAACATTTGGGAGACTGCAGCCAGCTCTACGCAAATTGATAAATCTGGCGATAACAATGGCGAGGATAATACTTCACCCCTCCAAGAAAGGGAGGCACTTCCGATGCTTGAATGGTCGAGCGCAAATCCACCTTCACTTACCGCCTCACCGAGCGCTAGCATTCTCAAACGACAACGTCAGCCACTGGTCGAGAATGACCCAGAAAGCCCATCCGTTGCGAGCAAGGTACCTCAACGTTACGAATGGAATATCGACAATTTTTTAAAAGTTATCCAAAATTAATACGGAATTTTGTTTTTCAGAGGAAACGTGTCAGCTTTGCCGATCCACCGGTGTCTAAGGAAATGGGGTACGAAATAACTACAACGACAACGCCGCATCGCATGAACAAACTACCCACAGCGCGTATGCTCCTACCTCGTAAAGACTCGCCGGTTCGATTGAAACAAACGAAATTGAAGGCCTTCCAAACGACCCCTAATGCTGGAATGTTGGACAAAGATAGCGATATGGGGATTGATAAACTTGATGAAAGTGCGTCGCAAGTTGATCTGACAGCAAATATTGAACCATCCAAAGTACCGAGTGACACCGAGAATTCTGTTCTCACATCTACCGAAACTCAAAATCGATTGTCAAGTGTCACTGACAATGGTGAGCAGATACCCGTAACGCTGTCATCTAAAGTTAGGATAGATAATCTGACAATGGAAGTAGAAATTGCGTCAGGGTCCAGAGATTTGGGGTGCCAAGATCCGGATATCATTGTTATAAAGGAGGTCAATACCAGCGGCTCTCCTAGATCCGGTAAAAAGAAAACATATGAGACTGAAACGCAGCAGGATATTTTCGAGAGTGTTAATACAGCTGTGGTAGATCATGATGATGAAACCCTAAAAACGGCAAAGACCGATTCAAACAGAGGCCCGAAATCGGGGGCTAAAAATTCACCGGATGAAACCAGCCTTAGATGTGTCGATATTAAGACTTTGACCAGTCCCATTAGCGAAGCGAATAACCTCAAGGACACGAATAGCTCAACCGACACCCTGGAAGACACGGTTGACATACGAAATGGAACCATACTTAACTCTACGACGAATTCGGAGGAAATGTCCTTTAGCAAACCAGAGAAGATGAGCACCCAGACGTCGGAATTCGACACTCTCCCAGTTACAGATTCAGTCTTTTCGAATTTGCCATTCAACAGCCAGAGCAGTCAGGCTACCACCCAGGATACCATGGAATTAGATCATCCAGAGTTGCTCGATTCGACGAGATCGATTTACCCTTCGCTAACCGAGTCCAACGTTTCCATTAACTCTGTTATCGGATATTTGGCAGATCCAATATGGAAGCCACATTTGTCCGCGTATTTTAGCACTAAAGGTATAGAAACTGTGGGAAATTTGGCACAGCTTAGCGAACGCGAAATTAATCGGATACCCGTAAAACGCAGCCCTAAGGTACCGTTTGTAAAAAACGTTCTACAACACTTCGAGAAGTCCATTGTCAGCCTACCGTCAACTGGTTCTACGGTGGACGTGTCTTACGGTACCATAACGACGACCCCTAATGCTTCTATGTGTTCTTTGTCACCCATTAATCCACCTGTTGCACAATCTTCGACCCTATCGGGACAAATAGTGGGAAAGTTTGCCTCTGGGAAAATCCCAATCAACGAATGTCCACCAGCTATTGCGAAGGAAACCAAATCGACCGAGACGCAGGTATCGATCGAAGAATTATTGGAGGGTGTCGATGCGACAGTTTTGCTAAAAAACGCCATCAGAAGATCCTCTGCTGAGAACATACTCGCCAATTATAAGGTAAGATACCGTTAAACAATTAATTTTTACGTCAACTTGACGACCAACTTTCATATTTCTAGCTGAAGATGAAGAACATGGCGGAAGAAGACCTAGAGCTCGAGACGATAAAGATGCTGGGCATAGAGCCGAAGCATCACGCGGACTCGCACTTGAAATCGGCATGTCGTGCTTCGGGTGCATCAAAAGTTTTGGGTAGACTACCGGATATTTTTAATAACGACAAGGCGTTCTTCACCAAAGTTCTGACGTGTTATAGACGAAAATTAAGTGTTTCGGATTGTCTGGCGGGCCTAGAATTCGAGGAGATTAAAGCAGCCGTCTGTCAGAGGTGCACTTCTTCCGATCTTGCGGAGATGCTATCGAAAAAATTGAAAGACGAAGAAGAAGCCGGTATTACAACACCCATGACGGAACTCTCGAGTCTTCAAGCCATGCTAAAACGGATGCCAAAGGACCTTGTAATCAGCCACACCGTAGCGAACGAAGAATTAATATCTCCATCTATCATACTAGACATTGCTCTACAGAACAATAATCCCTCCGAAGTAGCCTTTGCCCTTGAGGCACAACCGACGGCATTAAAAAATCGTATCTTTGGCGCTCTTTGCAGTATCGAAGCGCTAATGAACCAAGTTGGGGAAAGAAACTTTTCCGATAAAACCGCTACAGAGATGCTAAAAATATTAGCAAGAAAGCTTGAAACCCCCAGACTCCTAGATCTCTTCAATGAGGTCTTGAAAGAAAAATGGAACGAAACGCGGTATTGACCTAAGATGTAAAATTATCTTTTTCGTTATTTTATTAGTCCGACGACCACCGATCTATTTTCAGTACTAACGTTCCAGCCGAATTGATAAAAGTATTATTTTTCGGTTTACATTACCTTATGTCATTCTCCAGGCATACGACGGTTGAATTCAACACGATTTAATCACCGTTCTTTTTTTTCTCTATTTTCTCTAGTTCTTCTGGTTAGATTCTCTTGAAATTCTTAAACTCATGTATCGTTGAGTTGAAATTTTGTCATTACACTGACACAGGCTCCGAGATGACCTAATGACAATGCGATTGCAAATTAATTCATTATCTACTACAATCGCTACCTTTATAGTTATCAGCATTGTAAATACATGCTAGTTTCATATAACTAACAATCATTTAAGTAGTATTGACCACTGATTTATTATTAAATGATCTAGCAATTTATTATAATTATCATTATTATTATTATTATTATTGTTATTATTATTATTATTTAAACCGTCACACTATAGAACAAAATTTTTTGAAATAAGCTTCAAAACAAATACACCATTTTTTCATCAGATATAATTAATTAGACAATGATCACGTGTCGCAAAGGTAAAGGATATTGGTATAAACCACACTTAGGAACAGATAAAATCTCTCGTACCACACAAAGTCTGACAAACATTACATTAATAATTATTTGACAATCTTTACTGCGGCAAAATATTCTTAATTCAAGGTATCATATTCACCTTTATTTATATTTGGTATTTGTCATTAAATTGTTATGATCATTATTATTATTGTTATCATCTTGAAAGAATTAGAATAATGGTGATAACAAAACAAAGATTACGATAATATGATGTTAAATTTTAAATATTGTAGGTTTGTAATTAGATGGTATGCTATAATGTAATAATTATATACTTTTTGCTGCCGCAACAATAAAAGTTATATGAATTTTTCTAACTCGTTGAGGTGTTCAAATTTTTTAAAAACAACCGCCGAGGAGTTTTGTGGTGTATTTGATTTCGCTTTTGCCGACGACTCTTGCTAGGTTAAAAAGTGGTTTGAAAATACGTCACGTCCGATCTAGGTTTAATCAATGGCCAATGTTCATCACATGACAACAACGGGGTCGTCGTCGTCGTCAGTTTGGCTGCCGTCTGGCTTTTTTAACTTCGTCGGGGTAAATGGTCGTTTGGTGTGAATTAAGTGCACCGAGTGACTGATTAAAACAAACGACGATCACCGCACAGTAGTTTGGTGATACGTGGGAAACGGTTTTCTAATCAGTAAGACCGAAATAAGTTAATTAAGATGAGGGCGTACCTGGGATACACGTTCACTGGCACCGCCTCCGCGGTCATCACTGTATTAGGTTTGTTAATATTATCAGCTTTTAATGGATAGTAAAATTTCTTCGCCGGTAATTGAACTATGATAAATCTCAACCGCAACCTTTGAATGACTGCACTCATCTGAAAATTATCAATTCATATCCCATTTTGGGTTAGATCAAGTCAGGTGCTGTGCACAGCAAGATTAGATATTTTTCTAATCTGAATTTGCTCTTGAAAGCCTCACCTTTTTGCAATGAACTCCTTTTGTTTAGTAATCCAATCCGTTCGACCTTGACATCCCATTTTTGGATTCGCTTTGGATTTTGCAATCGTCATAAGGAATTCTCTAATTTTAAAATCAGCAAACACCGCAGCGTTACAGTGCCACACCCCCTTTTCAAGACCGTCACTAATCCTGCAATTGTTTACCTTCGATTGGTTTAATAAATGCTTCTATTTTTTCCACAGTTCTTTATCACGTGCTCACTGGAAAGGGTGAGCGAGTCAGTTTGGGATGGTAAGATCTGCTGACTAACATTAATTCAGTTATCTCACAATAATGTTGAAATAGTTTAGTTTCAACTATAGCTTGGATTTTAATACTCATCCTCTGTCTTTTAATCCTAAGACGAGCATTAACCAGTAACTCATATCCTTCATAGGTTTCTCGAACAAACTTCTCCATACATGTGGGCTACTACTGGTATCGGATTGACAGTTGCGCTATCAGTCGTCGGTGCCGCGTTGTGAGTGATGCGTCGAAGCCAACTAGGCATTTCTATTGAAAATATTTGACATTGCTGTAAATGTTTGAAAAAAAAACAATTTATCTCCTCAGGGGGATTCATACAACTGGAACATCGATAGTTGGCGGTGGTGTCAAGGCACCGCGCATAAAGACCAAGAATTTAATATCCGTAATCTTCTGTGAAGCTGTCGCTATCTACGGTTTGATTACCGCCATTGTCTTGTCCAACGCCCTCGCCGAGTTTTCAACGGATCTCGTTAACCAAAGTCCCTCCCTAAAAGCCCAAAATTGGTTAGCCGGTTACATCATGTTCGGATCTGGTTTGACGGTGGGTTTTGTAAACCTTGCCTGTGGAATGGCAGTTGGGATCGTTGGTTCAGGAGCCGCCCTTTCGGACGCAGCAAACTCTGCTCTCTTTGTTAAAATTCTAATCATTGAGATCTTCGGGTCAGCTATTGGTCTCTTTGGATTGATCGTTGGTATTTTTATGGTAAGTGTGAGAAAAAACCTTCTACGTTCTTAAAATCAGATATTTCACTCCTGATGAAAAAAGTTCTACGTCCAAGATTATTTTCACCTCATAATTCCTCAAAATCTTTACCGTTTTTTTCCTTTTCAGACGGCAAAGATTGCAATGGGCAATTAAACTTATCGATGACACAGAAGAATGACCGTCATCCCTGCCAAACCCTGATGTATAAATGATGTCTTAAATTATGTACACACAAAATACCATAAATTAACTTGAAAAATTTCAATATCGTCGATATAAATACTTGAATTTCTTTTTTCCGTCGGTTAATATTCATTCGCTTACCATTTTTCTTTTTTCATTTATTAAACACGGTTATCAAACTCTTGTCGCAGCCAATACTCTTCCCAAACGTTCGGTATTTGCATTTTTATCATCAAATGTTGCTCGCTTTCAAAATACGCTCCCATTTTGACATCGACCAACGATACTTCCACTTGTAAATCGCGTTAACAATAATAATCATAATAATCTATAATATCACATCTATTAATATTAGATGAATAATCGTCGCGTTCTATCCCACATTTATTTTATCAATTTGTTTTTTAATTGTAAATATTCTTCTCTTCCGCTGGCTGTATGAAATTATCGTGAAATAATTATAAATATATGTATAATGTATTTAGTGGGCCAGATATTGTAAATGAATTTAGCAAATTCTAGGAGTCATTATAAAACACCTATAATTATGTATGATTATAAAACGATACTATTAATTTAATTTTTTCTTTCGTTTCTTGGTGCCGGAGAATGGTTATTTCGATATGTTCCATGTACTTTCGTTCGTGATTATATATCTTTTTTTTTTCTGTCTCCTTCCTTTTCCTCGTGAATAAAGTTTAATTAATTAGATTTAAAATAACGTTACGTAAAGTATTATGGTATCTTCTAGAATCTATGTTATTAATACAAAGAATAGTGGTGTAAATAATAATGTTAGATAAGAGTAGCAAGGTGTGATGAATAAAATCGTATCGTTAAATGTTGAAAAAAGAAGAATTTTTGAATGGAAGAAAAAACTGACTTTACCATGCCCCGCTCATCTCGATTAATTCTTTATGAATCTACGGTATAAACGACCATGAAAATATAATAGTATTTTATAATAATAGATAACAAATAACATACATAATCCCATTGGATAATCTGATTGTAAGGCACCTTATTTGGCAGTGAGATTAAATTTAACGATAATTATTCGCTAATTGTCATATAATGCGGGGTTGAAATTTTTCCCAAAGACTAAAGATCTGTTAAATTTACCTGCGAAGTGTGCTCGATTCTCGTGTCTCTTCCCAAACAAACACATCGATTTCCTCGCTGATAAAAATCTTGTAATGAAAAAAAAAAAATAATTCATTTACTTATGCGATAGTATCGCATGAATTTCTTTAATCGCAGCCTCTAGATTCTTTATATAATCACTTCCGTTACGACGGTCTGTGTAGGTCGTCACAACCGCTCCAAGCCTGAGATCTTGAATCATGTACCTGGAGTAGTGGCGGGGAAAAAGAAAATAGTAGAAGTATTAAATATGGGTGGAAATTGTGATCGGAGAAAAATCGAAATTCGTACCCAATACCGTAACCGTCTTGGACGACGGGACCAAATCCTCCGGCAATAACTGCTGGACTCGACAAAGTTGACGTAGAAAGAATATTATGATTCAGTGCCGCGTATGAGGGATCTTCGAAAATTGCTGGTTTTTGGATACCGAGCTTTTCCCACATTTTATTCAGCGCGAATAAGTGCCGGTCAAATCCTTGACCTGAAATAATGTTCCGTCCGTGTTATGTTGTTGCTGTTTTTTTCTTAACTTTAATATGAGCGTTTTAATAATGAGGTCTACGAGCGATAATCACCCATTGCTGCTTCCTTGATCAGTTGATTATGCGTGTTGCTGCAGCCAACGATCATTTGTTTCAGCTCGGATTTTGAAACTTTTGAAGAGGAATCTGTAATTGCTTCGCAAAATGCTCTAGTCGCGGTTGTACAAGATCTGACCGTCTCTGTTCGCCCATGTTTGAAGGCAGCGGTGCTGCACGACTCGTAAGTTGCGACCATTTCTCTTTCTTGTTTAAAGTAAGCCAATTGAAAAGCAAGCTGCATAACTGCGTCTGGACTTACGCCGAACGTTTTGCACTCTTTTTTTCCAAATCCATCGTAAATTAGGTAGTCAACTCCCACTCTTTCGGTCCATTTTCCGTATTTCTCTTTGGCTTGGTTGATCGCATTGGATATTCTCGCATCGGTAACAACGTTCAACTTTTTTATAGAAGGATTCGGGGAAACCGAAGCCACGTCTTCCGGATGGAATCTGGGTTTTGCTGCTACGTCTTTTATAATATCCTAAAATAATGGCGAGAATTTTGGATACCGATTTTTGAGAATCTTCGAAGTTGAAGTTCGAAGTCTCATGGTCAGTGATTGTTTTGTTCTATAGCCTTACCTGGAGGTACCTCAAAATTGCAACTCCATCGCCCCAGGAATGTTCAAAATTGAGACCAGCGGTTCCATCTTTGGCTACAATTAAAGAAAATGATTTATCGAACCATCTATTAACACCATTACTATGCAAGAACGTCCGTATAAGATGTTTGTAATCGGTAGATAAAGTCTCCTCATCGAAAATCAACATCAGTATCGCCGAGTCGATGGTTTTCAGCAAATCTTGGTTGCCGATTTCTGATAAATGATGCCTTGTTCCTGCCCACAAATCACGTTCCGTAGTCGTTAATAGGCCAATGGGGTTTTGAGCAACTTCGGCATCATCCGCTAAGATGGCTTTCAGATTAGAAGCTATTTCCTTGGGCGAGTAAATAAGGTTTTCTTTGTCCAATACATCAAACCTGTAGAAATTCCCTTTCCTCATAACAACAACATGTTTTGCCGTCACATCTTGATAAATCATATCTTTCTCTAATTCTGGAATTCTTGTCGTATTGAACAGGTTGTGATACTGCGACATATCCAATGGGAAAGCCTGAAATATAAAAACAATGTAATGCTGCCCTAATTTGAACTTTGATCCAAACTTAGAACAAAGTGAAAGGAATCCATAATTTGCTGACCTTGAACAAATAGGCTCCGTACCAAGAAAGAAAATTAGGTAAGGCTCCGGTAACTTTTCTAAAAGTATCGGTGTCAGACTTCTTAGGATTCAAATGGAAGACTTCTGGCGCCAAGAAGCCTTCTCTAAGAGATTTCATAAACCGGATGGAAGAAATCAAAAGATTGGTGGCCTTAATTAACTGGTTTTCGTATCGTGGGTCTTTTTCAGGAACAAAAGCAACAATTGGATTATAATTAATTGGTAAAGGTTTTCTATCTCTCAGGTACATGTCAAACCAATACTCAGATATATAGCTGGTGTGCCGGTTTTTTGCATCAAAAACCTTAAGCTCTTTTTGAAGGGTAGGTCCTTCTCCAGCAAGAAAACGTTTCACGCAAGACTCCGTATGCCGCAACTGTTCGTCTATCAATATCGGTTTTTGTGCCAGCAGATAACGCTCGCACGTCTTTTCCAATTGTGGAATTGGTAAACGCGGCATTGATGCTTGAAAATGCATCGTACCCAATCTGCTTTTTTCAATATACTGATATTCGTCTCCATATTCAACACTTGCAGCTTCACTTTTAGTGCTGTTAACATAGAGAAAGAGTACTGCGTTACTCATCCAACTAAAGCAACAAATATTTTTAGAACAAAGAATTCTTTGGGGGCTATGGAATTACCCTTAGTCATTCTTTTTTGCATTAAGAAGGATGACCAAGCCGATTACTGAAACTCATCAGCCGCTTGCCTTTTTAGTATTATTTGAAATACCGTTTCAAAACTAAAATTGAAAAAATCAGATCCATAGTCTAGGTAACTCTCAAAATAAATACGAAACTGTTTCTCACTCCTCACAAACCAACTTAACCTGACATAACCTACCCCTGAAAATTCATAGCATCCCAAGATTCTGTATAGATTAAAAATGTTTAAAAAATTATCAAAACAATGGGACGTGACAAACGTGATTACCTTAATCGTTGCAAGGGCAACAAAGTCGTGTATCCATTGACCTGAAAACAATTTTTATTTCATTCTTTGTTATCTTCAATTATTTTTCACTCGACCATCATTTGACAAATAAAAAGGTTACAGAAAAAATGGCATAATACCTTAGCGGTAATAGGATGTATTCTCTTAGCAGCGAGTAGTGACATTTTTATTCTACTTAAGACTAAATGCTCACTCAAAAAATAGATCACAAAACCCACCAATGTCGGGCCAACGACAACAGCTGATCAACTGACCGACATCAACAGCTACTTGTTGATTCTTTTAAATGTCGAACAGCTGGTTGACAGCTTGTGTTTCCCCCACCAGCTGCGGAAAAAGTACATCAGAGGGAGAACAAGATAAAAATGTCGATATATTTAGTAAAATAGATTTTAATAACATTAATGATTTTAGAGTATATTTACAATAAACTAAAACGTAACGTATATGTATGTATTTACAATACCGTTTAGTCAATCGGAATATTATATTTTTGTTCTAAGGATAATTCAACGGATGTCGATGGTATCCATATACAAAAATATGTAGTTTCATATGAGACTTTTCCATTTTGTCGAAGAATAATTATAGAATAATTTGCCAACATTAGTATAAATAATGAGCAAATATTACGTGAGTGTTATTATACCGTTTGCATAAAAAATAAACTATCCTTTTTACTGTATATTGTTATAGCGACGTGAATTAAATGAGTGCGGTATAAATAAATTTAGATCGTATAAGATAAATTCGTATAGCGAATGTTGCAGGTTTGAAAAAAGATAATATTTCAGGAAGCTGTTCTTTTCACTTACCTACCTATTTTAATAATGGTATGAGGATGGAACTGATCGAAGAATTTCCCATGCAATGCGAATGGAGATCCTAAGGCGAGAGGCACATAATGAATCAGCTAACCAGTGAATGAACTGTCGATAAATTCGTCGATGAAAAATAATCTCACCGCTATTGTTCAAACCTAATACATAGTATAAAGTAAACACAGAAATTAAAAGAAAAAATATAATACGGAAATCTCAATATTGTTGAACGTAACGTAATATGTGTAAATTAATCTCGAAGTTACTAAAAATTTTAAGAAAAAAAACAAAAAAAACAGTGATCAAAGTCGTATGATTAATTACCATTGACTCCGGGCACTGCTTATTTTTTCATACGTATCCATTCAGTTATATCTACAAAATGTCGTCTTACCTAGATTTTTTTTTTTTTTTTATATTTCATCGAGACCTAAGCTGGGAATCGCAGATGTAGTTCGCTGTTAAAAATTTTTCAAAAAATTGACTGTTTCAAGGCAAAATAGATATTTGGCAGTAGGAAGAAAAGTCGACGTAATTTTTTTCACAGACGTATTAGGCCGCAACAATTCTGAATTCATATTACGTGCCCTTGGTTGGCTTGAGCAGAATTTCTAGTTCGACGAACTGCGTATCTCATATAATTCACCGTGAAATTATAAAATAAAATAAACACACACCGATAAAACTCTATTGATCATAAACTGATGAGAATTATTTTGAAGGGCCTAAATTATTATCGCGCTAACGATCAGATCAAATTGTCAAGACTTAACACTTAGTATGATTTGTAAATCGTCCGGCAGTGTATAAATAATATCGTTTATCCTCTCACTTAGCTCTTCCTGAATCGATCTGCTGATCGGTACGTCATCTTCGGAACTTTTATCTAATTTCTGTCGGATCCTCAGGATCATGTCCACAACTTCAACCTCTTGTTTACCCTGAACCCATGTTTTCAAATCCTGAAAATATCAGAGAACTTTTCATCGGCAACTTCGAGAGTGAATAACTTATTCATTTTTTGCAATGGAAAAATTAGATTGATCTTCAGTCAAAATTCGGTTGAGAATATGGAAAAAAAATAACAAAACAGTCGACTTACAGCCTGAGATAACGCTTCTAATTGTAGAGCTTGGAGTTTTTGCGTCAACTCCATGTACCTGGTGTGAAACCAGCCGGAAAAATTAGGCGATCTAAAAAACCGTCGGTACAATCCGACCCAATCGCCTTTGATTCCTATCGTTAATTGGGGGCCGGCGTTACTCAAAGTAGCCAAAAAGTCGTCTGGATTGAATAGCTGAGGTATTGGCGTGGCCTGAAAATGCATTAGATTAAGAAAAAGAACCATTATGAAACTGTAAAAATTGCTCACCTTGAAAGGTGATATATTTTTTTGTAGAGGCATAAGACTGGCTATGTATCTTTCTAGAGGAATCATAAAACTCTCCGTTAATTCCAAGAGATGCCTTCTCAGCATTGCCGTTTGTACTTCGCCAGGTCTTTTGGTTTGAATGCCTCTGAAAAGCTTTTTCAAAATAGCTTTATCTTTTTGTAGGAACGGTTTATACTGAGTATAAACGCCGGGCTTTGAATCCAACACTTTCAAATTTTCTGCCTTTTTAATTCTATACTTTTGATTTTCTGCGGGGAAAGAAAAGAATAGAAGAATGGAAGACAATAAATGAGTAATGCTGAGGTATTCACATCTTGATTTGCATCTGCTACTCACCTAAGCTCGAACCGTTCGTTATTCTAATGATATGAGGCCAGTGTTGGAGAGTTTTAGCAAAAAATGGATTCGTCACACCTAGAATTACCGCAGGTGGTGACGGAGCATCTGCAGTATATTCCTTAAATTCTGAGTCATGTATAGTAAAGTAAGGACGATGATCGGCACAGTATTTGAGCGGTGCTATTGTCCTGTTGAATGAATTGAAAATATTATCGTTTAAATCAGGATCTGTAGTAGTACCTATAAATTATTAAACAGTGTGATACCTACGCTGTCAGGGCTTGCACCATTTCTGCACATACTGTCGGAGAACTAGCCATAACTACGATGGGTTCGGCAAGCAGCACTAGTTCCCATAACAAATGCACGTGACTTACGACGCTAGCTAAACTTCTAAACATGTCTCCTTCGTAGGCAGAAGTCAGGACAATTTTACGCAATGAATGTTTATTTGGAACATGATCCAGAGCAGCTACAGTCGGTATGGTTGCCTTGTAGTTTTGGTTTGGAATGTATGTCTGTGAATAAATAGAGAAAGATAAAAGTAAAGTGCATTTTATGATCTATATGTGATTTAGTACAATAATCTTTAAGGTCACCTGGAAGAGAACACCCATAAGTGTAAGATGGAGTATTTGTCCCGGAACCGGCAGTGGCCATCGATCGATATCTCCACTGGCAGCTTCCATGGCAACTGCACCGGCGTCAAAAAATTCTGGTGCAATCAGCGCACAGATTTCAGTGAATAAATTTACTAATGGTAGTTTTGTTATTATTACAACACTCTGAAATTAGAAAATCGGAATGTGAGACATAAAGTAACTGTCAGCAGTTCAAGTACGGCTGAGTGATAAATTTATCATTGTAGAGGCTTGACGGTTACCTTTTGAAAATAACCTCTGGGTAATGCCTTATCTTTGACTTGTCGGAAGTAAACGTAACCCCAGTAATATTCTCTATCGGATTGCACAAAGACTGGACATTTTCTATCATACTCCTTCAATGACTGAGTATTTTGAGAAATTTTGGAATTTTGCCTAATCCGAACATGGTATTGAGTGTCCCCCATGCATCCAGAATTAGAGTCGGGAAAAGCCAAATAACAAACATTGGACCTCTCTTGCTCCGTCAATTTAACATGACTCGGATAAACTAGCTGAAAAAAAATTAAGGTATTAGTGCATAATTGAGAATAAATTAACTTGAAGTCGAATGTTCTTTGCAAATTCATCTGTGAGCTCAAGATTTCCAGATGGGAAAATAAAGTGACTCAAGCGTCGCGGCGTTCACGCTTGGGTATTGTTTATAATATGACAAGCCAAACACGACCTCGATTTTGTTTGAGAAATTGTTGTTCATAATTTCCTTTCTATATAGCTAAAGAATCGTTATAATTTCGAGGTTGATTAATGAGAGTTGTTTTTGGGATCAGCTGGAATCTTTTTCAGGTTCGAAGCACAATAACTGAGTAAATTAGATACCTCAATAGCTTGGCCGAGTTCGAGATCAAATGTGACAACGCATATGCAATGCACCCAGTTGCTGAATCTTTCCCATTTCTTCTTGGCCGGTTTTGATTCTTGTCTAGTTTCCTTTATCCCATTTTCTTCAGCAGCCGAGCAAGATGCCTCCGACATTGTTTGGTCGTTTATTTACTTCATAAACAAGGGGAAGCTACACGAGCAACACGCACGCGGCGACATATTGGCCTTCTTTTCATCTGACAGCCAGCTGGTGTCCGCAGATTACTATAGAGAAAATGCAATAACCTCACGTTTTTAATTAGTAACTAGTATTTGTTACGTAACAGCTTTATTACAGATTTATGGGTTCACCTTCAATCGTAGGAAACCTGATCGTACTTAAGTATCCGCCCATATTTTTTTTCCGACTGCTTTCAACCAATTGACACAATTAATAATAATATTGTACATAATTCTGCTGATAAACTGCAGCTTTGTTAAAGTGGAAATCTCAATGCGAAAATTCAACCGCCATATTTGAAAATTCTACCAAACAGATATCCCCTGCGATAAATTTTAAACTACAACTGCCTCCTCTATCCCGTTGTTGTGGCCAGGAAATTCAGTTTCCCTTGAAAAAGGTGAGAGAAAATATGCTCAGGACACATGGTTAACAGAAAGAATTATACGACTTTTATTTAAAAATGAAAAAAAAGTATAGGAAGATTGGTTGGACACAAAATATTGAAATGTTTACAGCTGCAGTCCTTATGGACCTTAATACTCCTCCGCGCCTTCGTCTTCAGCCTCAACGGAATCCATGCCGACTTCTTCGTAGTCTTTTTCAAGCGCAGCCAGATCTTCACGAGCTTCAGAAAATTCTCCTTCCTCCATACCTTCACCAACGTACCAATGTACGAATGCACGTTTGGCGTACATCAGGTCAAACTTATGGTCAAGCCTGGCCCATGCCTCTGCGATAGCCGTAGTGTTAGACAACATGCAGACGGCACGTTGTACCTTGGCCAAATCTCCACCTGGGACAACAGTTGGAGGTTGGTAGTTGATGCCTACCTTGAAGCCAGTGGGACACCAGTCGACGAATTGAATTGTACGCTTTGTTTTGATTGTTGCAATGGCAGCGTTAACATCCTTAGGGACGACGTCGCCTCTGTACAGCATACAACAGGCCATGTACTTGCCGTGGCGTGGGTCACATTTTACCATCTGGTTGGCTGGCTCGAAACATGCGTTGGTGATTTCTCCAACGGAAAGTTGCTCGTGGTAGGCTTTCTCCGCTGATATGACAGGGGCATAAGTTACCAATGGGAAATGAATACGGGGATACGGGACCAAATTGGTCTGGAACTCCGTGAGATCTACGTTCAACGCTCCGTCAAATCTGAGGGATGCTGTAATGGAAGAAACTATCTGCCCGATGAGTCTGTTCAAGTTGGTATAAGTCGGTCTCTCGATGTCAAGATTTCTACGACAGATGTCATAGATCGCCTCGTTGTCGACCATGAAGGCGCAGTCGGAATGTTCGAGAGTTGTATGGGTGGTAAGAATCGAGTTGTAGGGTTCGACTACCGCGGTGGAAACCTGAGGCGCAGGGTAGATGGCAAATTCCAGTTTAGATTTCTTTCCATAATCAACTGAAAGACGCTCCATAAGCAGGGAAGTGAACCCTGATCCGGTGCCTCCTCCGAATGAGTGGAATATCAGGAAACCCTGTAGTCCTGTGCATTGGTCAGCAAGTTTGCGGATGCGGTCCAAAACAATGTCGACGATTTCTTTTCCAATAGTGTAATGACCACGTGCGTAATTGTTGGCGGCATCCTCCTTGCCAGTAATCAGTTGCTCTGGGTGGAAAAGCTGACGATACGTTCCGGTTCTTACTTCGTCTGTAATTTCAAGGAGTCATCAAAATTTTAATTAATTATAAATTGAACTGTATATAGAATCACCCAATCCTTAGAATCTTACGTACCGACAACAGTGGGTTCCAGATCTACGAAGACAGCCCTAGGTACGTGTTTTCCAGCTCCGGTTTCACTGAAAAAAGTGTTGAAGCTGTCGTCACTGCTCCCAGTTACTTTGTCAGAGGGCATCTGTCCATCAGGCTGAATTCCATGTTCGAGACAATAGAGTTCCCAGCAGGCGTTACCAATCTGGACTCCAGCTTGCCCAACGTGGATTGAGATACATTCACGCTGAAAAAATAAAATGATGGCTGGTTATCGACAGCAATGCGGTAATATAAAAAAATTAAAATTCTATCAGATTTTTTTCAGAGTTAAATCGCGAGCATCGTAATGGCGGCTTGGCGTTTCGGAATGTCACTATCGACCGGCGCGGCGTTTCTGAGATCGACAATCATTCATAAAATATGAATATGGAATAGAATATGAAAAAAAGAATGTGAACAATAATGAATTTCTTTCCCAAACACAAAATGCGAGGGCAGCAGTTGTTTGTATTTCGATTGAATTACAATAATCAGATTTTCACTTTGCAAAATTATTCCGAGCAACAATGGCCGGTCGATGGCCGATTTGCGAACAGAAGCGTGAAGACAGATATAAATTCACGTTTTCGTACAGAAATTGGGGCATTTATTTGAACATTGTCGATCTAGATTGATTCTAGCTATAATTCTGACTACTCCGCACTATTGGAGAAACGAGAATGAGAAAATTGAGATTTCCGTTACGGATGCTGAGAATATTGATCTCGACTCTTGAGTGAATTTCATTTAATCTTTACGCTAATTATTACTTACCATTGTGATATGAGATTAGACTGCTTTAAAATGAGCGATAATACTGCGTAAAATGAACTTGAAAGTTCACGGTGATTTCTAACAAGAAATTTATTTGTAACTCGTTTGTAAGATCAGGAGATGCCGGCTATGAAGCTACTCCGAACCAAGATGAGGGACAAATGACAGAGATTTGCCGGTTCTTCCAAGACCAGTACAAAGATTTTAGGACGTCTTCTCGGTGGCCAATTCATCGCACTAATAATCAAATCAGCTTCCGCTTCCGTTTCCGTAACAGATGCGAACTGGTACTTTAGGTTTTGAAAATCAAGACACTGATGATTACGAACGATATACAAATCAAAGAGTATACCAATGATCAGAGCGATTGATAATCTTTTTTAATTAGTGATGCAATCGGGTATGATATTCTCAAGCGAATGACATTTGTAATAAAAAAAATATCGTTGAATAATTCAAAGGGTCAGTTTTGAAAGAGAATCAAACACGACGCGGGTAAAAATCACACAAGATAGCGCCACAATGTAAAGTGACTCGCAGATCGTTCACAATTTTCGCCTAGACAATTTTAACCAAAAAAGTTTGACGGGTTGCCGAATGCTGCTTTGGAGTATAAGTTACATCGCGTTATAAGTTGATAAGAATATTGTTCCATAAATATGCCAGAGGCAACAAAAGTTGAGGTAAAACCGCTGAAGGAAATAAAGAATGGCAAAGAAGAGGAGAAAAATGATCTGGTACGTTATTAGAAGTTCTAATTGATGGTATACTTGGTATATGAAACAAATAACCATCAGTGACTTGCACGTTATTGTTTACCCATTTTAGTTGGTATTCTTAATCATATTTTTCTTTAGTCGGAGGAGGACAAACTACTCCAAGAAGAGTTGAATAACTTGGTAGAACGGCTACAGGACTCGAATACGTCGCTATATTTTTCGGCTCTGGAATTGCTGCGGTCCCAGATCAGAGCATCGACGACATCGATGACCAGTGTCCCAAAGCCTTTAAAGTTCATGCGTCCGCATTACGACACAATGAAGGTGATCTATGATAAGATTACCGATGAAAAAACAAAAGAGCTTTGTTCGGATGTTATCTCCGTACTTGCCATGAGCATGGGTGAGGGTCGGGAATGTCTGAAATATCGTCTGACCGGCTCTGCTCTTGAGATCGGAGAATGGGGACACGAATACGTCAGGCATTTGTCAGGTGAAATTGCTGGCGAATGGGACCAGATTACTGGAGATGACGCCGAAGCTACAAGGAAAAAACTAGTAGATTTGGCTCGTGAAATTGTCCCATACAATATGGCGCATAATGCCGAAGCAGAGGCTTGTGACTTACTCATGGAAATTGAGCGGCTTGATCTGCTCGAGCAGTACGTCGATGAAAGTGCGTACCCCAGAGTCTGTCTTTACCTTACTAGCTGTGTACCTTACGTTGCTGATCCCGAAAACAGCACGCTACTCCATGCTGCTCTCAAATTGTTCCGGAAGTTTGGTCAGTACCCACAGGCCCTCAGATTAGCTATGCAACTCAACGATCTAACATTGATTGAGGACATCTTCACGTCGTGTGAAGACTTGTGAGTCTTTTGTTTCATTGCTTACTCAGAATTCCATCTTGAATCTTTTGTTCATCCCCGATATCCCGTTTCAGATCCGTCCAGAAGCAGTTGGCCTTCATGTTAGGTCGTCAGCAGATATTTTTAGAGCTGAATGAGAACACAACCGAGTACGATGACCTGGTTGAGATAATGTCTAACGCTCATTTGAACAATCACTTCTTAAACCTTGCAAGAGAATTGGATATAATGGAGCCAAAGACACCGGAAGACGTCTACAAATCGCACTTAGAAAACTCACGTCCTCCATTTGGCGGAGGCCAAGTTGATTCCGCGCGTCAGAATCTTGCCGCAAGTTTTGTGAACGGTTTTGTCAACGCTGCTTTCGGCCAAGACAAACTCCTCATTGAAGACGGCAACAAATGGCTCTATAAAAATAAGGAACACGGAATGCTCAGCGCCACAGCTTCTCTCGGTCTTGTCCTACTCTGGGATGTAGATGGTGGTTTGACACCTATTGACAAGTATCTGTATTCCGCCGAAGACTACATCAAATCTGGAGCTCTCTTGGCATGTGGTATCGTAAACTGTGGCGTCAGAAACGAATGCGATCCAGCACTGGCTCTGCTCTCAGATTACGTTTTGCACAGCAGCAATATAATGCGTATCGGAGCGATTGTGGGCTTGGGATTGGCGTACGCTGGATCAAATCGTGAGGCTGTTTTGAGCTTGCTGACACCCGTACTGAGCGATCCCAAGTCTAGCTGGGAAGTCGTGGGTGTAGCTGGATTGGCCCTTGGCATGGTTGCCGTTGGGTCTTGCAATGCCTACGTGACAACTGCGATCATGCACACCTTAATGGAGAAAACAGAGGTTGATTTGAAGGATACATATGCAAGATTTTTGCCTCTGGGACTAGGACTCTGTTTCCTGGGGAAGCAGGAGGCTGCGGAAGCTATAATAGCTGCTTTAGAAGTTGTGCCGGAACCTTTCAAGTCTATGTCGACGACCTTGGTTGAGGTTTGCGCTTACGCGGGAACAGGAAATGTCCTCAAAATCCAGCAATTGCTCCATATTTGCTCGGAGCACTACGAGCCAGGTACTGAAAAAGAGGAGAAGAGTGAGCGGAAGGAGAAGGACAAAAAAGAGGAGAAGAAAGAGGAAAAAGAAAAAGAGTTAAGCTCACGACAGGCTATCGCAGTGCTTGGAATAGCCTTGATCGCAATGGGCGAAGAAATTGGTGCTGAAATGGCATACAGAACTTTTGGACATCTTCTTAGGTACTGCGAACCAGTTATACGCCGTTCCGTTCCCCTGGCGTTAGGTCTAATTTCGGTTTCAAATCCAAAATTGAACATCTTAGACACCCTATCAAAATTCTCGCATGACAGCGACTCCGAAGTCGCTCACAACGCCATTTTTGCAATGGGACTTGTTGGGGCAGGAACCAACAATGCCAGACTCGCAGCTATGCTCAGGCAGTTAGCGCAGTACCATGCTAAGGACCCTAACAACCTCTTCATGGTTCGCATTGCTCAAGGTTTGACACATCTTGGAAAAGGAACATTAACACTCTCTCCCTATCACAGCGACAGGCAGCTCCTCAATCCTGTCGCAGTGGCTGGTCTCCTTGCAACATTAATTGGCTTTTTGGATGTAAAAAACAGTAAGTACATCATTGTATATTTTATCCACAGATTTGAATCGCACAGATTTTTTAACCTTGATTCTCTTTTTTTTTTCTACTTTTCAGTAATACTTGGACGCAGTCATTACCTTTTGTACACATTAGCTGCAGCGATGCAACCGAGGATGTTAGTGACCTTCGACGAAGAGTTGAACCCTCTAGCGGTACCTGTGCGAGTTGGTATTGCCGTTGACGTAGTAGGTCAAGCGGGTAAACCAAAAACAATTACCGGTTTCCAAACGCACACAACCCCCGTTTTATTAGCCCACGGTGAGCGAGCTGAAATGGCAACGGAAGAATACGTCCCGTTAACACCAATTATGGAAGGTTTTGTAATCCTGAGAAAAAATCCCGACTTTACACCGTAGTAACCATTTTTTATTTTATACTATTAATGTATTACCTTATAAATAATAAGTATGAATAATAAATAACTGAAAAGAAAACTGCTGGCTTCCCTCCGTGCGTTGATAGAGATATCGATATCAAATTGATAAAAAACAAAAATTAGTAAATTAGTAAATTATCAAAGATAATAATTCACATCAATTTTTACTATAACTTAAAACTGTACTGCCGATTAATTGTATTTCTGTTTCAACGCATAAAAGGAAAGGCAGAATTTTTCTAAAAACTATTCAAGTAATTTGGTTTTTGTCATTCTGCTTCAATTCAATAGCTCCCTTTTTTATTTATTCATTTTGATTTCATTGATTAAAACTATAAAAAAATTCGCAAATTTCACATCAACTCTCCTATCCCCAAGTTATAAAAAAAGTTTCCCGAGGTAAGTAAAGATTGTTGGGAAATCCCCCGGAACAGGGAGAGAAAATAAAAGGTCTCGCTCTTGAAACAAAGACGAACATCCTAAATTATTCGAGTCTATTTACACACATCCTTTAATAACTCTTAGATTAACATAAAAACGTTTTCATAAAATTAAAAAAAAAAAAAAAACATTTTTACTATAGTTATACGTATATTAGTTATATACATATCGTAACAAGTACTAACGTACTTCAGGCACTATGTTGTGTTATAATCACCGAAGGAAAAAAAGACTAAAAAAAAAAACAAAAGACTAAATTTATGAAAAATAGTGCGCAGTCTGAGGTGAAAAGCGTAATTGATTAATCGGTATTCCAGAGATGAGGTCAGTATCGCTAAATATCGCGGTTGAAAATCGTATGGCATGGCGTTGTTCTGGACATTAAATCCGCAGCTACTGACCGCGAATGAGTTAATTAGACCAGACGGCGTGACCAAATGCTTCTTACTGCGTAGTTGAACTTCTCTTAATTAGTCTCTGATTCCACGAACGGGAGATAATATTTACCGTCTGTGGATGCATCGACGATTCGTCAAACTCTAAATATTTCCCTTACTTTTTATATGTTTTCTGGGAATCTCAAAGAACAATTTGCTCTACTCGTATCTACCCTCTGTATACAGATTACCCTATATACCTGCAGATATAAATCCATGCTCTGTCATCCAAAATTCAATTCTCCGATGCTTCGACACATTTTTCCAATTCATCCCTCGACGATGATTTTTCATGGCAGTCTAGTGCCCTTTGAAGCTTTTCCATCAACTCATCGGTCTGCTCTTTCGTTGCGTAAGGTTCACCTTCGATCGTTGGATCTCCAGACATTGATCGCCCGAACGATCTTTTACCTACCAAAGCGGAGAGCATTAGAGTGATCATCGGTATTCCAAGTCCCAAAAGAAACATGGGATGCATCACATGTTTCATTCCATGTTTCTTAAAGCTACTGAACAACTCTGATAAAAGTCCTTCTTCCTTTTTTCCAAACTTTCCATACAAATGCGGTTTTATCTTCCCATATTTTGCGATATAGTTGTAATAGTGAGGGTCATAAGATTGCGCATATAGCTGTGAACGGTATACGTTTACGTCGGGCGGTGGATAACTCGCATCTGGAAACCAAGCTCCTGCATCTTGGTAAGGGTCTTTATAGTTTTCGAATTTTCCATGACTCCCAGGAGGACTAGTGTAAATTAACTCTGCGCCAGGTGGTGGTACGACACCCCCTTCGGAGCCTTTACGAAGACCTGGAGGAAATCCGAGCCTCGATTGGGCACGATAATATCCACCAGGGTAAGGCGTTGGCCTTCTTCTACCGTACAAGGTTGGATTCTGGCCCCGAATGACGGGTGGACCACCTCTTCTCGTTAAAAATTTCTCAACGGGATATTGGAAATTGCCCATATAGTTTATATTTCTACCGGCTTGTTGCTGTGGGTAATATTTATTATGTCTCGAGTCGTAGTTTTGCTCAATTGATTCTTGCTGTTGCTGCATCTGTTGCTGGTTGATAACATTCATCTGATCTGCAACATTGACTAATTGTTGACCAGGTAAAACTATCTCAGATATGTGGGGCGGAGCACGTGCCAAAGGTTCGCTAGGATTAGCCGGAGCGACGTTCGGATTTTTACCATCCAGATATTCTTGTAGTGCAATTTGCGACTCTTGAGGAGTCTTAGAGTTGAGGAACATCATCAAAGCGGATTCAGACCTCTCTGCCGATTGCTGATTAACAGGCTGATTATTTTCAGAGTAAATTATTTGGCTCTGCGATTCCGTCGTTGGATTTATTCTGTCCAACGATTTATCCTCGTCTATAGTTCTGTAAGAATTTTCATACTGTGGCTCGACTACCGGGTGGACATGATCATTTCTTGGAGAAGAATTTGCCCCGTTAATCGTGCCGAGCGGATCGTTAGCTGAATACAAATTATGAGAACGTTCTGCTTTCAGGGCTTTTGCTGCCAACAAATACGAGTCTTCCGTATCAGGATTTCCCAAGGAACGAGCCTTGGCTGTTTTCTCAGCAGCAAATTGCGACTCCTCAGCTGTATAAATTGTGTCTTCGGTCAGGGGATTTCCTTCGAAGTTCAGCTGCCCGTGGACCAAATTTATCGTCAAAAACAAAATTGGCAACAACGAATTGGTCCGCATTTTTCTGAAACAAAAACCAGTTTTCTTTCATGATAATCATTCTCCGAGAAAAAATTCGATCACGATTCTATCACGAGACACGAAAATAGGCTGCAAAAATGATAACTTTCAGACTGCAAGGCTTCAAATCATCACGTCACGAATCATATTCGCGGTGAGTTGAATATATATAGTTAGTCTCTACAAATGGTTAACAAAACTGGTATATTGTCATTAGTAGCGTAACTAATAATAGATTATTAAATCATTTCATGGTTTATAACATCCCTACTTTATAGTCTATAATAATTATTTAAAAAATTCAGTGCTTCTTCAAATCAGTGGCTTTGATATCGATCTTTAATTATCGATCGATGATTCCAAATGGACCTTCAAATTTTGTTGATAAAAAAAAAAGAAAAAAGATCTAACATTAGTTCCCGTCTAAATATAGATTCTAGTATTTTAAATCACAACAAAAATAAATGAATAAGAAACAAGGAGCTTGTTAAACAAGTTTGTTACGTAAAGAAATATTCTAATGATTAGCATAATTCATTGTAAGATAAATATATATTATAAATTCGCAACCCTCCATTACGTTTCTTTCTTTTTTTTCTATTAAATATCCATAATTTGCCTGAAATTTTTTCTAAACGGTATTCAAATTTTGACTTCTTATTTAAAGCTGCACAAATTACGTTACAGTTAATTATAGCTTTTTTTAAAAATTCCAAACTGTTATCAAGAATAATGAAAAATTCGACCTGAAAAAATGAAGAAAACTTTCAGGAAGTAAGTGTAAATTTTGTGATTCAGTCAGTGTCAGAGTCAGCCAGTCAGTCAGCCCGTAATACTTGATTCACGCGATGAGCCGGTTGAGAGAAAGTAGTATGCGGATCCAAGAACAAAAAAAAGTAAAAAAAGAAAGAAAGAAAGAAAGAAGATGAAAGAAAAAAAAGGAAAGAAAAGAAAATGTACATTCTCCGCCAATTCACGTACGTAGCGTAGTCGAATATATTTAAAAAGTTCAAGGTGCGCCGTGTGGGTATATAAACCTGTGTAAATACACAAACCATCGAATGTCCACCTCGAATTTTATGCATAGCAAAAGCAAATGGCTTTCTAAAACCGTTAATTTCATTATACATACAAACGTTGTCTCTATCTCTCCTCGTTCAATACTTTGATATTAACCCTATGACTAATATTCTCCTCTTTTTTTTTGTTTCATTATTCATAATAAAAATTATTCAAATTTATGTTCCAATAAACGAAATAAAAGTTAGAAGAAATTTGGTAATTTTAAGGAAAAAAAAAAATAAACTTTGGTTTTAGTCAAACGGATATGATTTTGCGGTCAAACATTGTATAAATTATAATAGCTGCCTAATATGTGAATTATTACAAGCACGTGGGATTCGAAAATTATTCCGCGCTATATGAATTTTATTTACTCAAATGAAAATATTTGCATAAATCACCCATATCTCTATGAGGGTCAAATCTGTAATAATTGAGCATGTGCATCAAAATCAAAGTTGTCTTCCGTACGGATAATATTATCAATTATTATTATTATTATTATTATATCAAGAATCGAACCGTTATCAATAATTATTTGATCAGCCGGTAATTGACCCGATTTTATACCCGAGAAACGTATAAGTTTTTTTTAGTTTTTCTGAATTTAGAACAAATTTGAATAATTGAATGGTTTTAAATTTGCATATTACACACCTGTACCTGTACAGTTGAAATTAATTGGGGAAAAAAAGAAGATTATTTTTATTTCTAATTAATTAATCGAAGCTTATTATAAATATTTACTTACAATTATATCAATTAGACCAGCTCATGTACGGTAAAAATGAATAAAGAATATCATCCAACGAATTATTGAAGGTCACGGTGATGATAATTTGTTAAAACAAACAAATGGAAGAATAATTATTAACGAATGTTTTTTAAATAAACCGGAAACCGGAACCGAAGAAGGATATAACTATAAAATATGACCGAAAAATAAAAGTCGGGAACTCTTTACTATACTATTTTTTCTTTTTTGTTAATGAATATTTCCAGGGGCGAGGAACGCGGAAGCAACACTATTACGACCGTCTTCGGTTCCGTCCATCCAACAGGTTTAAAGGATTTAAAGATACTGAGCGTCTCTCTCAAGGCAAGAAAGGCGTTCTTGAATTTAAATTCCCTCCAGGAGATGTTCCGCACTCAACCTACACACCTCACCTCCTTCTACTATATAGAGGCAATATAATTATAAATTATAAATTATTCACACCATATACAATATTGTATACCTATGTATATACTGACGACTACGTTTTACCTATAATATAGAGAAAAAAAAGTTTACATACACCGTATATCGTATTCGTTTTCATATTGTAACATCTTCCCTACCTACCTACACCTTGAACTTTACAAATTTTTCTCTCCATCTTCCTCCTTCTTTTTCTTCCTTGCTTTTTTTCTCAATTTCAAATAATTCCTTGATTTTTGAGTTTTTCTTTTTCTTTTATTTTATCGTTACCTAAATTTCATTATATTTTTAGTTTCATTACAATTTTTTTTCTTCTTTTTCATTAGAATTTTATGGATGTCATAAAGTTTTATGCGTTAATAATGGAGGCACTTATTATGTCATCGTTAGAGTTAGAGACACCGGAAATAAATGCTCTTTGTCTACTTTGTATGAAAAGAAAAGAAAAAATAATCGTCATGTAGAATAAACGACCGTGAAGGTATTTCAAGGCCGAAGAAAAGTATGATCATTTTATACGAACTTACATTTATTTTTTCTTTCCAGTAAATTCCAGTCAACGACACAACATGGTGAATTCTGTATCTACCTCTTTCCTTACACTTTATTATTTTATTTTTCATTTATCAGGATTAATTTATCATTCGACTGTGTGAAGTTCAACATTTATTAATGGATCCTTACTCTTCTTCTCATTCTTCGATTTAATCGTCATTTTGTTTCTTCCACGGTGTGAACAAACTGCATCGATTATCGCGTGTGAAGAAAAGAAGCAAAAAAGTTGGAGAAAAAAAAAATTTCGTCAAAGGGTTTATGGCCGTCTAGACTTTAATTATTATATGGGATTGTTTCCGGGTCGTGTGATGTACTTGTATTACATGGATATACACATGTGTTTATGTATGGGGCATTCCAGGTCAATATTTCGCCTCTCCAACCGCATTTAAAAGAACAAAAAGATTTTTTATTTTATTGCTAATAAAAATGTATTCCAATCGATTTATAATGATAATATGTATATATTCTTACGATGTTTGAAAAAAAAAAAACAATTCATATAAATCTATAAAGATCCGATTGGATAATTTTTTTTTATTATTATTATTATTTTAAACGAGGTGCCGTTAATAAAATACACCTGAAAACTTTCCAACTAAAACATTTAAAAAAAAAAACTGAAAAAAAGCATATGTATATAATATTTATTGATACAAATGCTATTAAAAATGCGATCGATGTAATTGACCCGGAATGGTATATATATATATATATTTTGATAAAAAAAAAATCAGAAAAAAAAAAGAAACCTGTGGGGTTTTATTTCGTTATGTATTATATATATGAGTGTAATTGTGACACGAATATAAGTCAATAGTTTAAGTCTCAACTCAGAGCAAAGGTTAAATCTTCAACTAACCCTGTTAAATTAATGAAACTCGCCGCTACCGGAGACTTTATACTCTTCATATCCAATATAAAACAGTCGCGTGCAGTTAACAATTAATAATCACGTGTTATATTATACACCATATATATTTTATATCGTTCACAGACAAAAAGTAAACAAATAAATGAATGAAAAAGACTGAAAGAATTCAGAAATAACAAGCGAACAGCTGGTCAAAAGAAAATTGAATTACACCTGATTGGATGATCCAAAAAAAAAAACTATTAGATAAAAAATCAGGTCAAACGCCAGGTCAAAATTGTTCTTCGAAAAAGTTTGAATATTATAATCGAAATTATCGACTTTTCGAAAAAGAAGAATTCTGATTTACAAACGCATAATAATGATATTAAAAATAGTAGTCTTTTAAATTGTGCTATTATAACACAATGGTGGTCAAGAGTCTTGATCAAGGTCAATGACCCGCTAAATCATGGTCAATAAATATATATGTGCTTATGTATTACAGGCAAAGATGAATGTAAGAATATACTTCTTTTTTTCTTTTCAAATGTGTTCATGAACATTATTATAACGTGATTATTTGAAACATGGTTTGTTAAGAAAGAATTAAAATTTTCACGAAAAACGCTTCAAGTTTTTTTTTTTAATGATTTATGAACGATAATTATACTCTTCGTTCTAATGTAATAAATGTATAAATTAATCGTTTGATCAATTAATAAATAAACAAATCTAGGTAAACATCTGCATGATATTTTCATTTGAAAGAAAAAAAATACAGTTATAAAGAGATGGGCAAGGTAATACCTAATAACTGACAGCTGCATCGGCATAACATAGTTACATATACTTTACATCAAACCATACGATTAAAATAATCATAAAAATTTAATAAGCACTGAAAAAAATAATAATAATAATAATTTCCCGACAAAATTTTCGTCTGCATCCCGATGATGACAAAAAAATACGCGTGGTTTTTTCCTAGCTTTTTTTCGTCAATGGTTCGAATTAATAAAATTTCTCAAAAGGTTTTTCCGAACAAAAATATTTGTTCACCGTCGAACGATTTTCTTGTCCTTCTTTGTTTTTTTTCTTTTCATCTTTACGTGAACCAGGTCAGTTTGAATATTGACTAATACGATGGAAAAAATAAAATAATATTTCGATAATTTTTTCGGTGAACTAATCGTCGCAAGTTTCGCGAATATTAATATTATGATAAATACACGTACGTATAGTGTGTCAGGATTTAAAATAGTATGCGTTGCAAATGTGGCTCGAAGAGAAAGCTTGACCAGGCTAACATCCAATTCGTTAATTCAAACTTGAGGATTATCCTAGGCATGTGTGTTGTAGTATACATACGATGTGTATTGAAAAGAATATGCGGGTCAAAAGTGCGAAAAAAAAAACCAACCACGCACGAAACCAAAAAAGATATGAACGATCGTTGAGAGTTGTGTAAATTATTAATTTGAAAATAAAAAAATCTTGTAGCTAATTCAAAATGACGTTGGAAAAAATGCATTTTTACTACCCCTTTCTTTGTTCTTGTTTTCAGATTATTCTCTTTGTGTATAATTTCTTTTTAATTTGTTATTTATCTTTGATATATTTTTTTTCTTTTAATTCGTGGTCAATTGCGTTCACGTCCAATCAAGTGTTGAGATATAGATTGTGATCTGCCCTCTTATTGTTAGTTTAGTTGGTTTTATTTAAGTTAAAGCCCAACGCGCCTCTTTACAAGTGAGCCGGGCATGAAGAGCAGTTCGTATAATTGTTTCATATTACATTTGTCGTCCACTGCGTCATGTTACGTAGGTATGTCAGACTGATGTAGAACGCGATCAAGGGACTAAAGAGCTTTCAAAACGAAATAACGGGCGATATGCTCAAAGTATAAAGACCACGAAGAACGTGAATTTAAATTTTTTTATAAAACTACCCGTGTATGCAGTTTAATAAAAAACTTATCATTACTGAAGTAATTACATCCGAATATAAAGTGAAGAGGAAAATTCGTTGTAAATAAAGGATACAAAATTTCAACCAAATAAAAAAGGACTAATAATAGATAAAATGGAAATTAACGAACGGAATAATCGTTTGAAAAAAATGTGGGAACGGTGCAAAGCTTTTTTACTTGACGTTCATTTGAATACCGACAAAATATTTTATCGGTAAGTGAAGTATTTTTTCTTTTCATCATACTCATCGAGAACGATCTCTGATCTGTTTTAATTTGAATAGCATAATGTTATTTAGTGTAAATGTGATTTCATATGATACGCTACGATTTCAAGAGTTTGCTTTTATAGAGTCAAACAATTCACGCAGACAATCTCGTTTGTTACCTCCTCACGGTCTTCTAATAAAGTAACAATTACGCGTTTAACGTTAAGAATAGAAACTACGTGTTAAAATTAACAATATCGCATTGATAAATTTCATATACCTTATAAAGTATATCGCTGCTTTGATTCTCACTGTGAGATCTGCACTGATCTAGAAGAATCTTTGACTGGAGATAGATGAAAAGGAAATGAAAAAAATCAGAAGAGTGGGTAGAGATTAATAATCAAAGAATGATTGATTGTTTAAGGTTGCAAAGCAGCTGATTACTCAAACAATAAAATATGATCTGAACGCAGAGAGTATCGAATTAATATTTCAGAGGTCCGGAGCATTGGACTTTTGATCATTTAAATACATTATACCTTGGATCAATTTTTCGAACGGTTATAAACGCGGCGTGTAATTTAATTAGAAAAGATGGGAGGCTTAAATTCGTCTCATTGAACCGAAGGTCCTATCTGGAATTCCATTCAGAAGCTAATCATATAAGTAACATACATAACCAGAGCAATAAGATTGAGATGAAAAAGAAAAGAAAATAAATAATATGTATATTATTATCATGCGAATAATGAGAGAAATTTTTACTCAGGATGGGGTTGAGCATCGGAAGGAAACCGTGGCTTTGGCTGATCATATCATTTTGCATAAACGTGATTTGTGGACCGGGACTTATATTTTGGGCAGAGGAGCTCGACGAGGTTGAGCTTTTCATGCCAATGGATTCCATAGTCAGAGCGGACGCCATGTGGGTAAAAGAACACTTCAAAGATGATCTCAGATACGAGAGTATTATCGTTACTGCTCCAAATGTGTTCGATCCACAGGTTTTACAAGCTGTAAGTTGAATTTGAAAATTATGATTTTATATTTCAATGACGATAATTATTTTCTACGGATGAAATAATAACTGCGGACACCTGAGGTCGTACGAAGTTTTCTAATCATCAAGTTCTTCATCTTTATATATCAACGTCGCCTTATTTTCGTCAAAAAATTTGAGCACTCGTTAAGATTTCTCGTCGCCAGTCGCTTCTGTGGGATAAAAATGCAGTTAGCAAATTAACGTGGGTAAAAATTGATCAACTGCAAGCCTGACCGTTTAATTTATGTTATTTCCGCAGATAAACGACATAGAGGATGCTGTTAAGCATATCGTTGTCGGTAACGCCACATGGCACGACGTGTGCGCAGGGTAATAAATCTATTTTCTTTCTCTTTGTTTCTCTCAATTATCCCCATAAATTTTCGGTACTTGACATTTGTTCGCAGATACTTAACATGGTTCGAGGATGCCGAAGGTATGGTGGATCTCAGCGAAATAGAATTTTCTAAAGAGATAATAGGTAATTTAAATACAACCGTTGCAAATGACTGCCTATATCAATCGCTTCTAAAATTGTGGAGCCCCGATAAAAGGAAAAATTTCAACAATACCAGCAAAGAATCATTGCTCGCCGATATCTCTGCTGCGTTAAATGACAAGTAAGTTCTCTGGGTGTTCGAGACTCGTTTCCGACAAATATCGAACTCTTTTAATTTTCCAGTTTCACATTTATCGATGATAAAAATTTTTTAGAAACAAGAAAAATATGCTCATGGATGTTTCTCTGTTATTATCGGGTGTGGAATACGACAGTTCTGGAAACGTAACGGGTGCAAAAGCAACAATCCTTAATTGGTTGTTAAAAAAATCAAACCCTCAATCCCCAGATTGGGAGTTAGAGTTCATCGAGCAGGTGCTTTACTCAAATCGTACATTGCCCGAAGGAATGGCGGTGTACGCAGTTGCAACGAGAAGCTTTCAGGACTTCTTTCGTCAAGTGCTCAACAATAATATGACCACTTTATTTTGTGGCCTTTCGCTGATCATCGTTTACATTATCCTAATGATAGGAAGGTGCAACATTGTCCAACAGAGAATTTACCTGTCGATAATCGGTGTTTCCGTTGTTGGACAATCGATCCTCTCTGCCTATGGGATCTGCTACTATATGGGTTACTTTTACGGGCCGATTCACCCCATACTGCCATTCTTATTGTTGGGCATAGGAGTCGATGACATGTTCGTAGTGATGCAGAGTCTCGATAATGTCACGAAGGCTGAAAAGCCGACGGATTTAACGGAGAGGATAGGTAGAGCGCTGCAGCAGTCGGGGATGTCTATAACCGTTACATCTGTAACAAATATTGTAGCTTTTGCAATCGGAGTGACAACTGTGATGCCCTTTCTGGAGTCATTCTGCATGTTTGCTACAATGGGAATTTTGTTCCTCTACATTTACGAGATCATATTTTTCGTTGCCTGTCTAGTCTACGACGAAAGAAGACTCGAGCGTCTGAAAGATGGTTGCTTTTGTCGCCCGCAGCCTGAATGGGTACCGAATGAGTGCAGCAAAAAAAATACGCAACAGATGATATTCGACCGGTTTTTAGGACCCTTTCTTACAAGAACTCCGGTTAAAGTGGCTGTTCTTCTTCTCACAGGATTTATCCTAGGATCAAATATCTGGGGTCTCTGTCAGCTCGAGCAGAATTTCGACCCAACTTGGTACTTAAATCAGGATTCTTATCCGATACTATTCAACAATAAACTCAAAGAGCATTTTCCAAAATATGGTAAACGAGCCGGGATTTATCTAGGAGGTGTTGACTATTACAAGGATCATGAGGCTCTCGTAAATCTCACAGATGCTTTGATTATGAACCCATACATTAATAATCAAACTATCGACTGTTGGTTCATCGCTTATGACAAATGGCTCAGGGTCGGAAATAAAGGTAATTATTCTTCTCGAAATCACACCTAATTGCTAGGTCTTTCCTAGTAATGTGACAACTTTTTTTTACAGAACCTGAAGACAACGACGAATATTATGGTTACTTGACGGAGTATTTGCTGTTAACAAAGGAGGGCCAGGGATACATCAAAGACATCAAATTCAACAGAATACCTATCGGGGAATACAATATTACGGTAACACTTTACTCAAAGTCAATATCTTTTCATATTAGTCATCAGGTTTGATTGAAATGATTTTGAGAATTGCCTGAAATTTCAGACTTCGCAGATACAGTTACAGCACGTCTTGATTAACACTACATCCGATCAAGTTCGAGCTATGGAATTAATAAGAGATACAATAAACTCTGTGCATTTTTCGAATGGAGATGAACACGTAGCGGTATTTTCTCCAGATTACGTATCGTGGACCGCGAACAAGGTATGTAGAAGAAAACACATTTCTTACCGTTTCTGACAATATGATTGAAAAATTAATCCGTGGGATAATTTTCTTTCAGATTATCGGGGAAGAATTGATAAGAAATTTGGGTCTAGAAATCCTGGCTGTAGGTGTGGTGACAATAATATTGTTGCGGAATTTGGAAGCGTCATTCTGGGTAATTTGCTGCGTATTATTCACACTCGTCGATCTATTAGGCTCCATGTATTACTTGGGTTTGACCATAGAAATATCGTCGAGTATTATGGTTCTGCTTTGCGCTGGACTCGCGGTAGATTACGCGGCTCATGTTGGACTGGAATTTACCCGAATGAAAGGAACGAAAAATGGTATAGTATTCTAACGCTATGAAAATATATTCGGAAGAGCTAAAAATTCGCATATAACGCAACTAACGATAGCGTTCAACTTTTGATTTGTTTTAGAAAGGGCTGTGGCTACGCTAAGCGTTATCGGACCAGCTGTATTTAATGGTGGCCTCAGCACTTTTTTAGCATTTGTGCTTCTTGGCGCCAGTGAATCGTATCTATTCAGTACCTTTTTCAAGGTGAGGTGATTAGCTACACAGGGAAATTGATGATATTGATAATTTTCATAGTAGACTGAAGAAATCATTTTTGAAACCATTTTGGTATTTTTTTCAGCTTTTTACATGCGTCGTGGTGTTCGGGCTCTTTCATGGCCTACTATTTCTGCCTGTGATACTCAGTTTATTTGGGCCAAGAGAAGCAAAAACTGAAATCGTTGGGGAGATTAAGTCAGAACAGCAGATTCCCATGAATAATAAAAGTGAGCTCTGAACTTTCGACCTTTCCCATTAAGTAACGGAGGACATTTGCCTTACTCGAAAATCAACGTTTCTATTGTTTCAGGCCCAAGTATAGACGTGGAGCAACAGGATTCAATAAAGACTGCGTAGTACATGTCAATGGACATGGGCAAACACAAAACCTCTAGCTTGACTCAAGATTCTTGTGTTTGATCTTCGTTTTTTTCTTACAATTATTTTTGTTTTTCTTAAACTGTTTGATAATAATAAGTAAACGTAATTTTTAAACTCACGTTTATTTCTGCCTCCTAGTTTTCACCGCCGTCCATCCATCATCTTCCTCCATTTTTTCGATGTTCTCATTGCTATTATTTTGATCAGTTGTTACAACCTGTTGACGATCCTGACCTTGGGTTTCTGAACCTGGTTTTCTCCCAGTAATCCATGTCTGTAACGGGGGCAGCTTGGCTAACTCTGTCACCGCTGTAGATTCATCCCCTGCTGAACAATATTTATAGAACCTGAGCAGCTCTTTAGCAACGTCAATTGCGCTGTCATCTTGTAATTCGGTCTGAAAAGCATCGTCCATGTATTCTTCTATCTCCGCAGCAACATCGTCACTGTCCAGACTTTCTACAAATAATTTAGTTATTTTTAGATGATCAATTAAAATTCAAAACCAGTTTTATTGACGTTTCACTAGAATTTCAACTTACCATTCATGTACAAGACCTCTGTAATGTACGAGGGAAAGTCCTCAGCCCTCTCTCGGCTTCCCATCCCATGATCGACGGCTAGCTGAGATATAAGGATTTTGCTCAAATATAAAATTTTGAAATAAAAGTGAAACAAAATGAGAGAAGAGTTCATGAGTCTTTATTAATAAACAGCTAAGCAGCATTTACCTTGAATATTCTCTATTTGAAAGAAGCGTGCGGTGATATGAATAACCAGGCATTTGATGAGTAAATGTGGATTGACTAAAAAATTGTTTGAAATACCTTCAACGCTGTCCAGTTGCTAAGAACTCTTTCTGATATCGTAAGAAAGAAGTCTTTGGTATGTGCCATTTTTGTTCAACTGATTTTCGGATGATTTCAGTTCAGAATATTCTTCAGTCAACGCACATTGCAGCAGAAAAAAATTGAACGTGGGAATTTGAACTTAACCTGAACTAGAACAGGATGGCCTATCTTGCCGATAGGGAAGGGAATATTTTTCACAACTTACCGACAACATCGAATGCGTGAAAGTGTGATTACTTTATGCAACATGATGCAAAGAAACGCAAGCAGCGCACCGTAGTTGTCTCTTTCACAGTTTCACTGGGGGGGCTTTACACGAGGTGCTGAAAGTTGGTGTTTCTCTTTAGGCTATAATAGAAAGATTATTTTTTGCAATCCTTTCTACGATATTAATGTATATTTCTTGATACACAACGATCCAAGGTACGTTTTGGTGCAACTTTCCTTTAAAAAGTATTACCTAGGAGTCTCCCTATTCGTCTAAATACGCCAATAAATAATCCAGTTTTACTACCACTGGTTCGGTCATTTGTTTTTTAGAAACGTCACATTTACGCCAAAAATGATCGCGAGTGCGTCTCATAGCAGCAAAACAGCTGATCTGATAGCGGAATAACGATATCAAGTATAAACCGCGTATTTATGCTCGAGACTAGCCTTTTTTTTTTAACTCATATTTATAACCCAGATCTATTTGAATATACGTTACTAAATGCCTTGACCAGCATTTACCAACCATATCCAACATAAATTTATAGTATTTATTTACAGTGATTTCGATTTAAAATTATCGAATAAAACTGACAATACTTTAATTTGAGCATTTGAAAATCGAGCACAGCTTAGGCAAAATACTCACAGAGAGTCTGTGGATTTACAAAAGCATCGCAAGCTTATTTTGTACAATTCATTCTGCATAGAACTCTCACTTCTTTTTACCATAGAAATTTCTCCATGATCCTTTCAGTCACTTTCAAAAACATTGATTCTCCTCAGATGTCAGGTGAAGAATATGACAGTGAAATGGACTACACGGATTCCGATTGTGGCGATCCTGGTTATGAGGACTATTATAATACCCAACCATGGGGCAGTGAGGCAGATAACGACGGAGACTCAGATCCGAACAGAAGAGATCCAGAATTTGCAATACATGAGTGTCTACGTGTTGAAGAAGTTGAGAGACTGTTCAATGAGAATGTTGAAGAACTGAGTAATAATTTACAGATTACACCGTCCCTAGCCAAAGTATTGTTGCACGCTCACGAATGGGCGCTGCAAGATGTTGTCCTTAAATACCGTAATGACGCTTCCAGTCTCCTTATTACCTCCAAAATCAAACCCTCTCATGCACCCAACAGTAGCTCTGTATTGAGAGGGTCAAGAACAGGAACTTGCTCGGTTTGTGTAGACGTTTTATCATTGGAAAAATTTGCCACACTCACTTGCGGGCATTCATTTTGTAAGGAATGCTGGTGCATGCACTTTGAGGTTCAAATAATACAGGGCATTTCCACCGGTGAGTTTTCATTTTATCTCAGTTATTAGGCGCTTCTGTCTGGCGATAAAAAGTATTTACTTTGCTAAACGATTAATAATTACCAGGAATCGGCTGCATGGCACAGGATTGCGAGGTTCTTGTCCCAGAAGATTTTGTGCTGTCTCTTCTTACAAAACTCACAATGCGAGAAAGATACCAACAATTTGTTTTCCGAGATTACGTAAAGTCTCATCCGCAGCTACGCTTTTGCCCAGGACCAAATTGCCAGATAGTTGTGCGCTCCAAAGAATTAAGAGCAAAAAAAGTCATCTGTTCCACCTGCAAAACACCATTCTGGTAAATATCTGCCCGACTATGTAAAAATTTTGGAATCACCAACGTTATACAATAATAATTTTCCAACCGAATCGCGCAGCTTTAGATGCGGTATGGATTATCATGCACCGACCGACTGCGGTACGATAAAAAAATGGCTCACAAAATGTGCCGATGACTCTGAGACTGCTAATTACATATGTGCTCACACCAAAGATGTGAGTTATTGGATAAAAATGACGAATGTAGCGAATTCGCTCCCGTAACCGAGTCGATATTGCGCTTCATTATTACCATTTTACGCTGCTCATAAAATATTAAAATTTTTCTATTTTTTCATCGCAGTGTCCAAAGTGCCACATTTGCATAGAAAAAAATGGCGGTTGCAACCACATGCAGTGTTACAACTGCAAATATGACTTTTGCTGGATGTGCTTAGGCGATTGGAAGGCACACGGAAGCGAGTACTATGAATGCTCACGTTACAAAGAGAATCCCAACATCGCTCGTGAAAGTGTGCACGCTCAGGCGCGAGAAGCTCTAAAAAAATACCTACATTACTACGAGAGGGTAAGTTTTTTAATTTACAAGTTCCGACTAGACATATTTAAAAATATCAAGCTCATCTTACCTGATTTATCAAAAAATTATCACAGTGGGAAAATCACAGCAAGTCTTTAAAACTGGAAGAGCAGACGCTCGAAGCAATAAAGTCCCGTATTAACAAAAAAGTCATGATTGCCAGCGGAACATGGATAGACTGGCAACATTTGTTCGAAGCTGCTTCTCTACTTGCTCGTTGCAGATATACTCTCCAATATACTTATCCTTACGCATACTTTATGGAGGCGGGACCACGGAAGGCATTGGTGAGTGATACAGAAAAAATAATCTTCCTCAATCTGCAAGTGAAAAAAGAAAAACGAAGAAACAAATAAAATCAATGTATAATTTGTTATTTCTAGTTCGAATATCAGCAGGCGCAATTAGAAGCTGAGATAGAAAACTTATCGTGGAAAATAGAGCGTGCGGAAAAAACTGATCGGGGTGATCTTGAGAATCAGATGGATATTGCTGAGAAGCGTCGGGTGACATTGCTCAAGGATTTCTTAGAGGTTTGACACATTGCTGAAGTTAACCGCACATTGTTATCTTCCGATTAATGTGTAACCGAGTAAACCGAGTAAACCGAGTTCCCGATTATCGTCTCGGTGAGTTTAATTTTACCGTCTGATAAAACCTCCGGCAAACTGTAAGAAATGAAAATATAAATTGTCATCGGATAACATCCGTTTTTATTCATATAGTTATTTAAGTCGCAACAGTTGAAACCGAATCCGCAATGTACGTACAGACTTTTTTGTGCACTTATCATTTATTATCAATATTTAATCATCCAACAAGTTATGAGACTTTTAATTACCATTGGTTTTATCTCATTCATCTGAAAACCTTTGTTAACTCTCGAATACATCTGCGATTGATAAATATTTTCAAAAATTTCATTTTCAACATCAAACCCATTCTTTAAAATCAACAACTTTCTCACATTGCTCTTGTACATACAATACGTAAGACTATTTGTGAGCATAAAAAAAAAAATAAAAAAAAAACTATCGGAACGGACGAAAATTGCGAACTGCCAAATAAACTCTTCTCCGTTCGATTTAAGTAACGAGTGATTGACATTTTGTTTTTTTCTTTATTTTCAGTCAGAATAGTGAATTTTGTCGTTTTGTTAAGTACGTCCGTTGAATTTGTTTTGTATATTGTTTAGAAATTAGATATGAGTTGTATTATTACCTGTGTAATTTTTCTAGAAAACAAATAATAATAATAATAATAATACTAATAATAATAATAATAATGAGAAAAATCGAAATATTTTTAATTTTTTTCCCACTATTCTTTTCTTTTGTCAGATCAAGATCAAAATCTAAGTGAAATTCATCTATTCAACTACCTAATTATCATTGTTAATTCATATTTTTATTTATTTCATTCGATAATAAAATCACCTCACGATTTTTCAATTATCAAACTTGGGATTGTTATTGAAAAAAATTTTTTTTTCTTCTGTGGACCGCGAAGCAATAATTTTGGTTAAAACTGAATATGATAAATTTATTACTACTCAAAATGGGACGGTGATAAATAAACTTTGGGAGACATTATATGCGTAGCTAAACACGAGCTAGTGATAGCTTATTTTTTCTTCTAATTTCTTCGTATTTTGTTGTTCTTGATTAAATCGCGTTTCTCCTATGTAATTGTTGTTAATTAAGTATGAAGTACGAAGTAAAGAAAGCAAGTTGCTTTGTCTTTTCGGTAACGAAAAGAGAAAAAGATGAAGTAAAAAAAAAAAAACAACACATATATAAATATACATATAGACTACTGATTATAGTATAAAAAAAAAAAAAATTGTGTTAATCATGTTGTAAATATTATTCGATAAGTTTACACGATTATGCAAGGGTTGTGTGAAGTTTTTTATGATTATATCATAAGGTTTAGTAAGATAATTGGAAATATGCTTCGCACACTACGAAGCTCAAGCATAATTTAATACATTTCTAGTATTTAATAATAATTAGGTATTAGTGATGAGGAATTATAATTTTAGGTGAGAAAACTTTACTCCAAAAGAAACGATAAAAAAAAAACCATAATACTAATTGTAATAATAATGATAATAACGGAAAAATGAATGTAATATTTGATATTACAAATAAATTCAACCAACTGAATATCATTTCGTGTAATTTTATGGACTATTTTTATTTAATTGATCACTTAGTTTTGTCTTTTTGTTTTTTCTTTCTTGCTCTCTAATTATACACAACGTTTCTAATCTCTATGAAATTATAATTGTTTACTGGCGTTACGTACATACATACGTGGGTATGTAGTTTTTTTTTTTTTTTTCTTCAACTAGCATTATGTTGCGTAAATAATTCAAAGATTTATATACTATATTATTATATATACAGTGTATTCATTTATATTACAATATTTATTCGATTTTTTTTGTTTTCTTATTTTATTTTTGTGTTGACGGACATAATTTAGAGTAACACGACGATTTCATTTGATTTTCAGCAACAGTTAAAAAACACAGAGATTTGACAAAATTTCATTAGAGCCGACTAGAATAAATAACTATTACTTGAAGGGAAACTAAATGTAAACTATTCATGATTCTAATTGTATACAATGAACCCAGTATTGGTAATCTGTATTACATTCACTATTTTTTTTTTTATCAACAAGTTTGTTTTTTTTTTCAAATTTATTTTCACCTAGGAATTTTGCGCTCGTTTCAATTACATAGTTTTGAAAAAATAATTTTTCTATTATAGGAAATAATTTTGGTTATTATTAAAATTATTATTTTTATACAAACGGACATATGACCGTCGTTATTATTTTAAATAAATGTCATCGAATTTTTTTAGGTTAATCAATCCAGCTTTGGTCAGTCTTACATCGGTTAAAATATCTTTTTTTCTCAATGATCTTTTATACAGTTGATTAATTATCCAGAATATAATTTGCCTTGTTCTTCACTGATCCCCCCCTCAAAATCGTGTTCTGATGAAAAAGGGGAAAAAATTTCACCAATGTTTGCTTTGAATTTTTCATAACAGGGCTAATGAAGAACAATGTAAATATGTGACTGGAAATTATTTGATACCGTGATGAAATATTGCTTATAAATTATTAGCCACCAGAAGAAGATTGCTAACCGATGACATTGCATTTCATTTGCCACCAGCCATTTACCAAACTGTGAATAGGATATAGTATAAAAATAATAAGATTATAACGACATAAAATCATCGTAAATAATCGAGTAAAGTTTCGTTGTAACATAATTATTATGCGTATCATTAATATCGACATTGAAATGGCAGTACTTGAGAAGTTTTCCAAGAAAATAAAATAACAACGAAAAATAAGAGATTGAAGATAAATGACGCAGATTTGTTCGATAGAATTTGACAGTGAAGTTTCAGTGTTTTTATTAAAAATGTTTTGAAGAAAAATAATAATAATAATAATAATAATTTCTCACTGTCCAACGCAATTTGAAAACTACTGTACAAATAGGAGATACTACGCCATATCCTCAATATTTACGTGACTTGATTGAATTAACCACGAACGCACAAATGGCGTTCTGTTCCTCTATACTTTCATGTTGATAAACGCGTCGCGACGATTTCTACTCAATAGTTGAATAGGCAACAGATAATCTAGCTAGTTTCATTCTCTCAGCGTGTTGCTACAAAAGTGATAAAAATTTTGCTAAGAAATGTGCGCGTCCGTTGATGATTTTCTGAATAGCAGAAATCAAAGCGGGTTCGATTTGCGAATCATATGAAAATTTTTTTAGGCATTTACTGTTTAGCCTGAGTTAGCCTCTTGTTGGATTGAATTGAAGAATCGAATCGACTACCAGGTCAATTGAACTTTTCTTCTTTGAAAGCCAAGTCTATTGCGCACCCGACGTCATCGACAATAAACGCTGGTTTGCAAAGAGCCTCTTCAACGGGTAAAAAGTCTCTGGGACTGTGATCCGATATGAACTCTGAATCTCTTTTGTGGACTCCGGTTTCAACCAGAATACTTATACAGGCTTTTGCACTAGAGTTCAACCCACCATGGCCAATCAACGATTCCATATTTTGCGATTTACTTCCTTTTCCCCTCGCGTAACGAGACAAATATTTGTCGTAGAGGTTCGCGCCAAAGACATCTGTATTTATGTTGTCCCTGCAAATTAAAATGAACTGCTGTAGTGAAGATATCTGATTTTTCACCAAGTAAAATGGTAGTCGACAGAGAAAACAGGGCAGCCTTATCCTGTTGTCAAACAATGGCGATGTCAACAGAGTAGAGATTAGTTGATGTTAATCTTCTGGGCAGAGCTTTAATTTTACGATGTTTGACCATGATATTGATATTATCGGTCAAAGCAGTTGATTATTTATCATTGACAAATCTGAACCCAGGCATATTAACCGATAAGATAAAGCATCGTACGTTAAGTGCACGTGATGCGCCAACATCTCTATTTTTACACACATTCTCTGATTGAATAAAAATAAACAGGACCGCTTACACAATACGTATGTTATTAGACAATACAGAGTTTGTTATGTCAATAACAAAGGTAGCTCTAGATCAACTCACCCAACAGCATAAATTGTTTCTATGCTATGATCGATTCCAATACTCTTGGCATGTTTGAGCAGCATGCGATTAGAATGGTGATAAGTGACTTCGCTAGGTTTTCCTACAAGGGCAGTATACACCATGTTTTTGCTGGTGACTTTTTTGTAGAGATTTTCAAGGCACAGTAGATATGCACCGTGACCATATCGTGGTATTGGAGCCTCCGCTACCCACAAAAGATCCATATTACAGGCCAACACTGGAATATGGGGGTAAGGAATATCCAGGGGCATGTTAGTTGGCATTCCGTCGGTTATTAGAAGGTCGACCATCAGTTGTAACGATGTTTCCCAAGTTTTAGGTTCCCCGAACATAACGATTCCCTCAATTCGTGGAAAGTCTGGATCTATCGGACCACAGCGTGGGTTCCTTTTTGAGACATCAATGTAGTCTAGGGAGGGAAAGTTTTTGGCAAGTTCTTCTATCGTAATCGTATTTTTAAAACCTAGTTCATTAGCTATGTCCTTTACCGGCCCTTGCCCTGATATTAAAAATTGTTTGTCGTGATATTGCTTGAACATCTGCAAAGGCGAGTGAGCCATCACTACCTGTTCCTCTTCGACGTGGAAACCGATCCATCGTGATAAATCCGACGCTTTTTGACTACGAAGTGCATTACCACTGTTTGTTACAAACACTGTGGGCACTCGGAATTTACCATTCGAATCACGCAAGCGATCGAAAGCCTTAGGAACTGGAGGTAATACACTTCTTCCACGGACTATTACTCCATCTATGTCGAACAGGAGACCAAATTTTGGCTTTGTACTTAAATGCTGGAAAAAAAAGATCAGTAGCTAGAATTTTTTAGATAATATTGCCTTATAAAAGGCTTACCAGGAAATGGAAGTTGCATTGTGTGAACCATGTTTTGTTTGCAGTATTTTCTAGTATAAAGAATGACTTCGCGAATAAAGACAAAGAACATTTTTAGCCTGCATTAAAGAGTACATGGTAGCTAGATTTTTTGAGTAAGGTTTAATGCCCTGAACTGTGAATAATAATTGAATAACTGAAGCGCTTCGTTTTACCTCAATTGCTCAGTACACAGATAACATTGTTTGTACATTTTTCAAACATTCAATTAGCGTCGATAAGAGTGTGAAATAGGAAGTGAAAAACAGAAGTTAGAGAATATGTTAACCTTGGCATTTATATTTAACCATTATTCGTTGAGGTCATTATGATTAAGCAACTTAAATATAATCAAAAAAATTCTATGAATAGCATTTACTGTATTCATTGATAACGAATACAAGTCTAGGCAATAATAATAAACAATAAAAAGCTTACTCTAATCCCAAAGAATCTTCTGACTTCTGGCTGTCGTAGAAATAAATTGACTAATGTCATTGTATTGAGGTTTAGTTGTACAGTGCGATTATTATTACTAAGTTATAATTCTCTAATACTAAAATGTTTTATATAGAACAACGAACGTACGGAGTGTACATTATGTACTAAACTCTACTGTTCAAGTCTGATTGTTATGAAGCAGGTTATGATTATAGTGTTTGTTGTTAATTGTTGTCATTGCCGCCCAGAGGCGCTCCTGCGGTTCGATAACTATTCGATAATAACCGACATCATCGCGAATGAATCATCGATACTTCGCAACTCGTGTTTTTTAAATGTTCAGCGCTTTAAATCTTTAAAGTTTTGACACATTGCACCCATTCTTCAGTCAACGCATTGCATGATTATTAGGCCGCGCAACATGTTGAACGAGAAATTAATTTTTTTATACTCAACGTTCTGTGGGCTGATAGCATTAGGAGTCTTTATTTATGGATACGTGCCACTATACTCGTTACCAAGTAGCACAGCGAGCCATGAAGATCTCCCCATTGAAATCGACGGTTTTAGGTATCTCTGCTGCAGATTTGTGAAGCTAAAAAGCTTATCGCTTTAACTTTTTTAGCGTCGACCAAAAGGAAGTCTATCTTTCGCATGTAAGGAAGTTGGCTATAATCATAGCAGATTCTCTAAACATGGACGTCCTGATGGAAAATGCCCAGGTTTACTTGCCCCACACAATGCAACTAATTAATGACAGACACGGTTGTATCGTTCCGTGCAGAATACCCCAACTGTCTATTACCCTACAGAAGATCAAAGTATGAATTATTCATACATAATCTAACACCAGTTTTGATGATATCAAAGCAAATTTTATTCATCCCTAATAGACTCTGGCCACTGGAACAACGTCATTGTTTGTAGAATCAATCCTCAGCACATTTAAGATGGATGAATTGAAAATTGACAGTATTTTCCAACAAGCTAAAAACGATAAGCACAACATCTCTCTGCAAGGAGGCAAATGTTGGACGCAATTATTTCCAGATATTTTTACGGTTGGCTCTAAATCGGTTGGTGATTAAGAACAAATAAACAAAAACTACGTTTATTATTCTACAAAGGTGAATAATGGCACTGGATTGAATGAAATCTCCTGGAATTGGCGCCTGCTACATTACTCTAGATCGAATCCCGTAAAATCTTATTTTGACTCTGACTACAAGAATTCAATAAACAGGCTGAGAAAAATTGATCAAGCTATCGGATCTCTCCATGCAAAATTGAGCGCTCAAGTAATCCTGGTTATGAAGACCACCCGAGGGGGTAACCACTCGATATATAGGTGTCCCAACCATTTCACATTTCACAACTATTTTACATCATTTCATACCATTTCATGAGCATTCCACTAATAAGGATATCTCGATGGGATTTATTCCTAGGTTGATTTACTCGACGGATTCGTGTTTCTGAGGTCAAAATACGTTTAAAAAGTATCCTGCAATCGGTTTTGAAAATACTTCATTGTTGACCCCAAAATTGAAAAAATCCAAAGGGGTATACCTTAGATTTTTGTCGATTTTGGGGTCAAAAATCAACATTTTTTTAAATCGATCGTATGACCCATTTCTAACGTATTTTGATCTCAGGAATTCGAATCCGAAAGCTAAATTGATCTATCTAGAAAATTGATCGAGTTATCGCCAATTTATCGCTCTGAAAAGTGAAAAAATGAGGATATTTTGATAGGATTTATTCCTAGCTCAATTTGATCGATGGATTCGTGTTCCTGGGGTCAAAATACGTCAGAAAAGTGTCCTACGATCGATTTTTAAAATACTTCATTTTTGGCCCAAACATCGAAAAAATCCAAAGGGTACCAAGGGTCCAAATCCAAACCTTAGATTTTTGTCGATTTTGGGGTCAAAAATCGACATTTTTTTAAATCGATGGTAGGACACTTTTCTTACGTATTTTGACCTCAGGAACACCAATCTGCAAGCTAAATTGAGCTACAAATAAATCCCATCGAGATATCTTCATTTTTTCACTTTTCGAAGCGATAAATTGGCGATAACTCGATCAGTTTTATAGATAGATCAATTTAACTTGCAGATTCGTGTTCCTGAGCTCAAAATACGTCAGAAAAGTGTCCTACCGTCGATTTAAAAAAATGTCGATTTTTGACCCCAAAATCGACAAAAATCTAAGGTATACCCCTTTGGATTTTTTCGATTTTTGGGCCAAAAATGAAGTATTTTTAAAATCGATCGCAGGACACCTTTCTGACGTATTTTGACCTGAGGAACACGAATCTGCAAGTTAAATTGATCTATCTATAAAATTGATCGAGTTATCGCTAATTTATCGCTCCGAAACGTGAAAAAATAAGGATATCTCGATGGGATTTATTCCTAACTTGATTTACTTGACGGAATCGTGTTCTTGAAGGTCAAAACATATTGTAACAAAACATTTCATACCATTTCACACCATTTCAGACCATTTCATGAGCATTCCAATAGTATTTCATATCATTTCAAAATTGACTGTCCCAAGTATTTCACAAGCGGTTACCCCCTCGAGACCACCTTAATCTCACCCTCTTATCTTTCCTAATTTTTCAGACTAACGACTATTTAATACTTGTTGTTGGAGATACTGGCTCAGGGGGATTCAATGACTTCTCGAAATCCTATGGAAACCCACAAGCTATTGCTCCCTATATCCTGATTGGAAAGTCCTGTCGGAATTTACAGTACGTGGAAACACGATTCATTAATTAATTGCAATGTGATGATCTATCAAATGATTGCCATAGCTCTCTTAATCTCATGGATGACATCGACTTAGCACCAACTCTTGCTGTGTTAACTGGCGTACCAATTCCAGCTTCAAGTTACGGCAGATTAAGTTCCAACTTCCTCCATTACTTAACCGATAATCAACTGCTCTATGCTTTGTACTATAACACAGCAAAATTGGCGAACCTTACAGTGCAGGTGGAAACGAGATACGATGAAGATCGTAAGTAACAATTGTTATACCAATTATTTTGTACACTTGAAATATGTGAAGATATCTTTTGATTGTTTTCGATCAGCCACACACTTGCTTTTCAAAAAAGCTGTTGTTCAGCATGGGAATTATTTGAAGGCTACAGATTTGAATGAGCGTCTTCAATTGCGGGACACACTTAAGGTGCTCTATTCAAGAACAGCAGAATCCTTTTCTCGTCGTATAAAGAACGTTCTGAACGTTTCAGATGTTTCCATTCAATATCTAGCCTTTGTCTTGGTACTCGAGGTACTAATCGATCATAAATTGTGGTACCAGAAATTAATATAAATAATGAGTAACTCAATTTGTTTTCTAGGCCATGATAATGCTGGCAAATAGATCAGACAAAGGTGCAGGTGAGAACCGGATGGTAAATTTCATTGTAATATCAATATCAAATTTGATGATATTGACATGGGTGTTAGCAACAGGGATTTCAAAGCGTGGCACATCATTTATTAACATGCCTGCTTCGAAGGGATTAGTTATTGGAACGATCGCTTTGATAATGTTCTGCAACTCTTACATCTTGGCGTCCCAAAGAAGTTTCTTGACTCTGATGGTTTCGGTAAATATTTTACTAACTAACACCCAAACACTAACTATTCCCAAGAAACTTTAGAAACAAACTAATAAGCAGGTTTGCTCAGCGAGATCAACGCAGCATAGAGAAAGATCGAAGGAAATTGTGCACACCGTATCATCTAGCATCGAAGAACCGGCTTTATCTAACAACAAATCGAAGATTAACTCCCTCTCGGTGCTCTTGGTGACGGGCACTATTATGCACGCTTTTAGTTACTTCGAACAGAGTTACGTAAAGTGCGAAAAATGGGTATGGTTCTATCTCTGGAGTTCGTTGTGCTGCTTCGTCCTTTATAAATGTTTTGGAAAAATCTATCGAAGCAATCGTGACGCAGTTTTGAATGCACCAGCATCGAATGACTTGGACTACAATGCCATTCCAGTTGTTATTTCTATCCTGATCATGCACAGGATTATCTTAGTCTATACCGGTATCCAGGATTGGCTCTTGCACGACAGCGATCACCTCTGTGCTTCGATATGCTTGTTTTTTGGTAACTCAAAGAGCATTGTTCAAACTTACATATGATGATGAAGAATATTTCCATATTCTTGAGCAGGTCTACTGCTGCTGGGGATCACTTGCAGCATTTATTACGAGCCCTTCTCCTCCTTACTTGATACAATCATCATCCGTCTCCTGCTAACGTTCTTGTGTATCTCTATATACTTGTCCAATGTGGCTCGAGGAAATGTTAATCTCCCTTATTACGGAAAATCAGAGTAAGTCGTCTTCTTGCCTTTCGAACGAAAGATGATACAGATACATGAGGAAAAAATTACCCTGTCACAGCGGTGTCCTTGAGATGACATTATTCTGGTGTTCGTGGACACTGATAATTGGATATGGGCTTGGCTTCTGTACAATAGGAACTTGTTACAAGGGTATCAGCAGCACCAGACAGCTCATGGCAACAGCAATAACATGCTGGGGATTTTTCTCAGCCCTTTTTACACAATCTCACAAAGTGCTACTCATCCCCATCGAGATGTTGTTCGGGCAGGTGATGAGTGACGTATTCAGAAAGCAAAATCAATGTCTGATTATCTCCCACGTTTGGCTAGGACACTTATTCTTTTATCACCAAGTGAGTAATTCTCTTTATCTGATCTTTTTGGCAATTTTCTGTTCTAATTGATTCTCATTTTTAATTGAATTTTTTAGGGATACGGCTACAATCTTGATGGGATTGACTTGGCTGCAGGGCTTCTGCATTCGAAAGGATTATGTTCTTTTATCTACGGTGCGCCTCTGGTATTAAACGTATTTTCTGCGTTAATTTTATCATATCTCATTTGCATCCATGGAATGGTGGACAACAATGTAAAAAAGAGGTTTGTTATAAATCGATCGGAGTTGAATTTGATGGCTAGAAAATTCAAGGTTTGATATATTTCGCTTAGGTCATCGGAGGGAATCTCAGAAGCAAACGCGACATTTGGATACTGTCAATTCATATTGCTGTCGGTGTACTTATTGAGCATGTTAGTGCATCGCTATAACGATTGGTTCTGGACTATTTTGACTCCAAAGTTCCTCTACGAAGTAGCCTACACATTCATCATCTTTACGATCATGATCACCATGCAAATATTGGGGCTTCTTCATGACCTCTGTTTGAAATCAAGAGTTTCCTACCCGTAACAACATGGTTTTTAGCTGACCTTTGAGAAAAAAAAAAACTTATAAGATGTAAATCAAAATTTAGAAAATTTTATATTATACACAAGATTATACATACATATGTATTTCCGTTAATAAATAGAATCCTGTTATTTCAAACCGTTATTTTGATCTCATTTATTTACATTTCATTTATTTATTTAGGATGCTCACCAGCTACCCTAGGTACCAAAAATTTCCTCGGAAGGTACCGAGGAACATTAATTTCTGTTTAATATTCATTTATTTGGTCATTGACGATAGAAGCAGCCATCATTCCGAACATCACGACATACATGACCGTGCAGTACATCGCCTCGTACAATAGTTTCGGAGAAAATACCGTCCAAACAAATAAATGGTATCTTTGTATGCTAACTGCTATCGTATACATCGCTAGCGGGAATAATCTATAGATGGCATATTTTCTATTGATATCTAGAAAATTATCTCGCGATTTCCTGTAAGCAAATTTTATAAAGAGTAAATAAAATTTTTACAACAATTTTGAATTTACAAGCATCCTCGTACTTACTGTTTTTTATGAACGCATGCTACGCCATAAATAAGTGTTAAGTAAGCTAATACAGGGGCAGAATACGTATTAATGGCCAAGTAGAGGCCCGTCACATGTGGATTATAACTTTCCATCCCTACGTATCCTGCGGCGACATCGATTGTCGACAAATTATTAGAATTGCCCTGCAACCGGAATGACTATTTTGTTATAATTATGAATTAATTAACGTTACTTGGGCGTATGCCCAATAAAAGTATAGGGAGGATTCAGATCCGCTGACGTACCTGATAGAAATAAAATACGTTTCCAAGCCAGTAATGAACGTGGACAAGGATATCACGACTATCGGAGCCCCTCAGGGCCCGGTGAATTACAATACTGAATAAAAGTTGGATAGGTAACAATACAACATTGTAGGGTCTGTGTAACATCGCCGTAACCATAACCCAAACTTCTATGATGAATCGTAAAAGCAACGATAGAAAATTTCTCCTATTAGTTTTTACAGTCGTACACAATCTGAGTAAGGCGATGGTCAAAAACATTGAGATTAGTAACCAAAAAACGTGCACCTCGTAGATACCTCTGTAAAAATGTACACTGAAATTCTTTATGCAATTCTATGAGAAAAAAAAATCTTTGCAATAAACACCGGGTAGAGTGATTTGAAATAAAACGATCCGACTCACCTAGAGGCAGGGTAAAATGGCAATACTAAAACCATATCAGCCATCATGTGTCGTAGATATATGCAAATAGCAACGGAGGTATTTAAAATCAGTGAAAATTTTCTATACTTTATTTCTTCATAAGAGTATCCCAACCATACTAAGCATCCCAAAGCTGGAATGGAGTTAGATGATTATAATTTATCAATTTTGCTACATGTTTCATAAAAATAATATTAGAATAATTTTCATATAATTACCAAAAACCAGGAGAACGGTCATGCTGATTTTGCTTTCCTCTTGCTGAAGCCAGTCGGCGATATCAGGCAAGTGTGCGTACATATCTCCGGTACTGTTTAGGTGCCTAAGTACCGCATGCGCCACCAAGCAGAAAAATATTTCCACACAAATTTGTGCGTTAACAGAATAGTGATGATATCTGTTACGAAATAATAAGAATTCATTCGTTAATCCTCTTTTAGTCCAAATTAATGGAAAAACCATATGGATAAATTGCAGCAAGCTTCGAATTCCCAAATATCAGAACAGATTCTTACCTTACAGATTGTACGACGATTGATCTAGCGATGTGATAGAACAAGAGAATACAGAAGGTTGTCCAGAAGAAAAACCAAGTACGGTGTTCCTCTTCGACAAAACTACTGCTGTTTAGGCTCACCGCATGAAACACATTCCCTAATACCAACACGTGCTGTGCAGTAGGTGCATTTTTGATGTGCTGAAAAATTGCATCAAGCTATTATAGACGAAATTTGAATTCGTTGATAAGTTTCGTTTTTTTTCGGTCTTACCGAATTCCTCACCTTTCTAATGAGTTTAATAGAGAGCCGAAGGTTGGCGCAGATACAACAATTAGCAATAAATATTACGGTGACAAGCCCGAGAAGTAGGTTGCTATTTATGTCATTAGCAAATAGTGCCGACTCCTCGTCGTCTGGCAAGACATGATCGAGTAACTTCCAGAGGATCCCATTGACTAGGAAAAAAAGCAGTACTTTCATGGGCCCCGAATTCGTATCTCGTTCGGTATTTGTCAGGATGTACAAGGCCTGCCCGACAGATAATCAAAGATGGAACTGGCTATTTTGTCGACAAAAATGAGGGTTGAAGAATGTGAAAGAAACTTACATGAAACAAAAGAAACATTGCAACGATCATAACTCGAAGATCATATTTGGACATGCTACTCGTAAGTTTGTCGCGCATTGCTGAGAGTGCTCCAACATATAATTGAGTTATTTGATCAACAGTTTCAGTTGTAGAGCCGCTTCCCTCTAGCCATGCTAAATGTAATTTGATGGCATCGGCATAATTTTGGTAAGCTCCTGTGGTATGCTTTTCATTAGTTAAATTATTGAAGAGATGAGGACAGTAAATTTGGCTGAGACGTTATTCATTTGATGGAATCCTACTTGTGTTTTGGTGGTCTGGGACACTTTGGAAGTGCCTGAAAACTTGCTTGGCATTGTAGTAGAGACTGAACAGTCTTTCAGAGCTCGATAGCTCTCTCAATAGATCCATGGAAATACTCCCCAGATTAGAAGCCGGAATTGGAATCCCCAACATAACGGCAAGGGTACTACCGATATCTACTTGGGCCAATTCGGAAGGCTCGTCACCTTCTTTGGGACAGGATGCACCGATCGCTACCAGAGGCACTAAAACTTCTTGGGGTGTGTTGCCCCCGTGACCCCCAGAGTCACTCATTCCATGGTCTCCACAGACAACAAAGAGCGTTCGCTCATTTTGAGAATTCTGTATTACGAAAGGATTGAAATTACGTAAAATTGCGAGATAACGTTTAAATATTTGACGTACGTACCGATTGTGCGACATGAGCATGAATTTTCTGAATGATATCATCCATCTCTTTAAGTTTTGGTTTTATCAACGAACTGTGGGGGCCTCCTGTATGCCCAATGTGGTCAAGCCCGAGGTAATGCATCACCATAATGGACCAGTCTTTTTTACTAAGCTCTGTATCAATGTGTCGAGTTACATTGTTATCAACCTGGTTTAACGAGTTAAAATTCATAGAGACTTTCCAAAAGTAAATAGTGCAAGTATCTGACTTTTACCTCGGTGTAATCGGTGACAAAAAATGAAGTTGTTCCATCATAGCGATAGAATATATCGGGAAATAACTTTAGCCAAGTATCATCTCCGTAAAATATTAATTTGTGACCATGATTTTTTGCCTGTAAAAGCAGACTGTCTCCCGATATCTTTTTACTGCCAAAGTTCAGAACAACGTCCACGAATGTTGGGGCAGAGCCAGTAGTTATTGCCTGTATCATTGGAGACGATTTACACAATGATATCTACTTTTTCTTACCACTAGGCAAATGATAGTTGTTCACCAAACACCTACTATCTCACCGATTTAAATCAGGGTGTATTTAGAATATCGATCTGTGAATTATTTTCAAATTGGCAATATCAAGAACTTGAGGTACCTTTATTCTGGGCATGGTGACTGTAGGGAATCCAACCTTGGTCTGTAATAGGCAGGCACTGTTGTCCTCTACCAATTGTCTTGTGAAAGGCATTGCAGATTTACCAATTGGCCCAGCAACAAAGTCCCATCTCAGTCCATCAATGACCATGATAATTAATTTTCTTATCACTGGCTTATAGAGTAGTTGATTGTTGACCCTAAAGAATGTAGTTTGGAATCAAATGTCATATTTCCAAAGCCTGCTCGTGGGTCAAAACAATTATCTAAGAATCAGGACATCTCTGGCTTCAATAAAAAAAAAAATACATCAACTGTTACAGCTGTGAGTACCTGATATGTTCCACATGATCGGGCACATCCTGCATATTCGCAATCCCATCATCTTGGTGATTCAGAGGAAAAAAACCATAGAGAAATAACAGAGTCGAGAATAAGGTGATGCACATTGCGTAGAGCAATGTACAGTAGCGTATACTCTGGCAGCTCTCATCTAAACAGTGAACATTTTATCATTCGGTATCTACATTGATTAGAGCAGATATGGTTTATAGCTTAACCTGTTCTGCCGTTCCATGAGTTCGTTCCATGAGAATTTTTCATCTAAATTTCAAATCAATCTTGGAATTCAGAAAAATTTAAAAGATTTCCATCATCCACTGGGTTATTTCAATGGATAATAAAAACACATCTGTGTTAGTAATTTAAAAACTAGTGGCGAATCGTGAATGACCGGCGCGTTCGGAGTTTAGTTGACAGATTACAGGTGTATAATGATAATATTCAGATAATCAGCTGCTCAACTCTGTCTCGTGAACTCACGCCCTCTCTCCAAAAACTAGTAGTACTTAACTGAAGCTCCCACGAGTCCTTGCTCGTTTGAATCTATAAGGATCACTTTGATCTGTAATGAATGGATGCTGTGAAAAAATATAATCAAATGATAGACTCCATTTCTGAAAGAAATGTTATTCTTCTACACCACGTATTACCATTAATAATATGTTTAATTAAGCAGTGTTATATACCCACATAAGGTGAGATTCTCCATCTAATTATTACAAGTCTTGGAATCCGATTTTATTGGACATAGGTAAAATTACAAAGTAAATTACCGTAGAGGAGTGAAATAAAGAACGAAGTTTTCTTCGCACAAATGGGTAAATTTTATTAATCTTGTAGTCCTATAAATAAATGCGGAAGATCCGTTCATATGAGATCAAGATCTTCGCCATAATAATGCATCGTTATTGAGATAACGTCGAAATACATAAAAAATTGTAATACAGTCGTTGGATTAATTTAAAAATTTGGAGCTATTCATCCAATCATCGATTCATCCAACTTGCTACAGAGCCAAACTGTTTTGCTCCAATTTATAAAATCTTATGGAAAATCTTGTTGCTTGCCTCTGATTACTGGCGATAATAATTAAACCCAGAGTTGATTAATTAGAAAGCATTAAATTTTCAAACCACTTCATTGGATATAGGTTACGATAATTGACTTTGGCATTAAATTTATCCGATAAACTTTTTCAGAAGAAACCACTTTGATATGGTTTTTGTTTTTTCTCTTTCGATAACTATGTATAACAACAATTAATAGATCAACACTTAAATAGCTGTGTGGTAATTATGTATAGAAAAACATTTGATTAGTGCGCAACTATGAATATGTATAATATAATAGTAAAAATTCGTCAAGGTATTAAAGTGATGTGATAGTTTAATTTAAAAAATATCGATTTGATATTGGAAAAGCAAATTATTGATATGGTTAACTTCGGCGTAACTCTCAAACAGCTCTTCTTATTTCCCCTTTTTGATTCAATTTGTAATTCAGGTAAAATTTTTGCTTGACGATGATAAGTTTATTCCTATTGCATGATCATCATGCGACTACTAGACATCACATGAGCAAAATAACACTGTCATAAAAAAATAAAACTACAAGGGTTCATGAATTTTAATCGAAAAGAAGAATAACAATTGTGCCTCAACTTTTGAAGTAACTTTATAAAAGCGATTGGTAATAGTGCAAAAAAGTACCATTTCCTAATTTTATTGAAACAATTCAATTAATGAAAACTTTTCTCCATTACTCAAATAATGAAACAGTCGGAGTGTTAAATGTGATTTTGGGTTATATAAAAATATAATTATATATATATATAAGTATCTTCCCTGTTCATGATCTTTTTTTTCTTCGTATCTTTTCATCATAAATGATCAGAGTCGGTAGAAATAAAATCGGTACAAGTAGTTATTCTATCATTGATGGTTTCATCGTCATTGGAGATCTACGAGCTGATATAATAAATGCAGAATACATTTCGTGAAAAGTAAAAAGAACAACAGATCTTAGCTTTTACCTTTGCCAGCAAAAAATCAAGCTAAAACTGTTAAAAATTTTGGTAATAAATGTGAAAAAAATTCCTTCCGCCAACTGACTTGTACCACTTTTCTTCGCAACGACTCATTACTTAAGACTAATTATCAGAAAATACCGTGTCTAGAGCTGAGAATAAAATTCCGTACTTCCTATTTTTACCCCGTTTACTTTTGTTTTTGTTACATAGGAATTAAATCCGTGCTCTAGTCACATATAATTTGGGTTACACGTTACCGGAGTTCAGGGCCCGTTTCATCGGCTAAAAGTTCGTTCGCAAAACGAGTCAATGAACTTCAAAGTATTTATCACCTAATTTTCATACGCATGCCAAAAAATGTAAACTTTTTTCGGATCATTACATACGGTGTATAGTTGAAAAAAAATTCCTTGTTTTTTTTTTTTTTTTATTCTATTCTCTCTGTAGATAGCTGCCGTAAAAACACTGATAGGTTTTACAAGGTAATATGTACATCGATCGTAATCATTTATATTAGAAAATATCTATGGCAGTAGTTTCGCGGAACGATATGACGATATCGCGAGAGGAAAAATTGTTCGTGTTTTTAGATATAAAAGAAATATTCGTCGAGCGTTCTGAGTAATATAGTAAAAAAAGTATGGATCCCGTATTTACAAACAAAAATGAAAAAAAAAACTGTAACAACAATATTGTAAGTTGGCAATATTTGGCATTTTGTATTAGAAATTTTTTTTATAAACCTATACCTATGGTGTAAATTTTCCATTAAAATGGTGAATTCATTCCAAGTTTCGTACCAAATTCCAATCTAGCTCTCTTTTGATACCTCACGTTCACTCTGGAAGATTAAATACAAATGAGGTATGGAAAAAATTGAGCATATTAAGCATGTTAAGTGCTGAGAAATGAAAATAACTCACTTTATCTCTTGCCATTTGACTAGTTCATTCGTTGCGAAAGCAAGGGGAACGGAGAACAGGAAAAACAGTGGCAAGTGCAGCGGGAACTCTTTATATATTTCGGATTTTTCTTTCCAAAACGTCCAAAACACTGCCCCGGAGAACAGAGCCTGTGTACAGAGCCTGAAAAGAATTCGCGAAAAACGTGAACGTCGTGAATTTCAAAAAAAGGAAGGAAAAAAAAACAAACAGGAGCATGATCAACTTACACAATAACCGCAGTTAGCACCCAAGTCAAATTTTTTACCGGTGGTTTCCGCCAAACGGAATATTCTCGATGAACAAAACTAATCGATATCGTAACTGTAAGATAAATTATGTCGGGATAAAACTTTCTGCCGTTTCAATGTTAAAACGATTTCAGTAAAATACAGAGAAGTAAATATAGCTAAATATAATCACCAAAGTGTAAAACTGCGACGACTAAAGCGAAGTGTTGTGCGACCAAAATGCCCTGGGGATTCGTACCCCAACCACCCCACGAGACGGTATCGTTAAGCTTCGGATATACGTAAAGACAGTTGGAATCAGCATCGAGAATAATCGGGCACATATTGGCAAGTATAAGGCCTTGCGATAGCACAATGGTGATAATAGTGGGCAGAAATTTGCTTCCGTAACACCACAGCACGAATAATGCCACCTGTTATTTAAATAGAAATAAATAAAAAAAATTTATCAGCGATCCATTTTCGCTTCTATTTTGTCATTGTATCGAATTTTCCGAAACTGATTACCTGTCCGTTAACCAAGCACTGATTTTTTCCCGTCGCTCTTTGCATTATCGTTGGGTCAGTTGGAGTTGCGACGAGGGATACCGAAAGCAGCGGAATTATCAGGCAACTCAACCACATAACTTGACCAATTGAAAATAACGGCGGTAGCATCAGAAAAGTAGACAAAAGTTGCGCCAACGATGCAGTTACCACGCAACATATCCAAAATTGTACGCTGTTCCATACACACTGCATATAGTGGCGTGCCTGAAAAATTATTATTATTATTATGCATTGAAGGATATGAGGAATATTCATAAGCGAAACTTTTTTTCTACCTCCATAACCAGATGGTACAGAGCAACGGGATCTTCTCGCCTGATGCTCAGCGAACAAGAGATGGAATTTAAAGCTCTGCTAAGGTCGACCGGAGAAGGTCCGTGATCTTCCCTAGGTGTAGTCATTACCGGTACTTTCTGACACACTTGTGGATACAGAGGTTCTACGGCCACTCTAAAGATAATAAAAAATCGTCTTGGTAATTAAAAATCGAAATGTACACGGTATGAAAACACAGTGATGAAGTGAAAAAGTCAAATGAAAAGAAACGTACGCAGCGTCGGCCTGCATGAAAATTGGCATATTGTCTGCGTTTGCTGATGATCCAAGAACGCATACAACTTCTCCGTAATCCTGCATAATGTGCAGCATTTCTCGTGTCACTGTAGTGTTGCAATCGGTAAACAAAGAAACTAGTAATGGGACGTTATCGATCAGCTCTATGTGTGGTCGTATCTTGTCTATTCCTCGAGGTAGTTTAGCCTATTTAAATAGATGAGTGAACAGGTTGCATTTATCAAATCTTTCTGTTAGTAGCCAAGTGAAAAGCTCACCCTGTTAGACATGTCAAAATTAACCGGAGCACTTTGCTCTGTGCTATCGGTAAGACAGCTCAGTGACCGCCAGGCTTCCTGTCCCGATCCCAAATCAACACTTTGAACAAGTACACTGTCCTCGCTTTGCATGGTGTCCTGTTCCCTGAGATAGGTGAGAAGAATGATCAGTTTCTTTTTTCTTGCTTTCTTTCTTTTGTAACAGGGACATTCAGAGAATTTGAAAAGGTTCAAAATATTCAATTAATCCCGAGACATTTCCTCAGCGATTGACTCTCGAGGTAAATTCTTATTGAAATTTTTGACGATGGGAATTTTTTCGTAAAATTTATACAGCCGCTGATCTGTATTAAAACGGCTAGCAATGCGAAACACTCGTTGCAGGAAAAAAACAAACGATCCGAATATGAGTATTGGCAAATTTACAGGCATTTTTCAGTACACAGTCAAGTTAATCGAGTTAAAAAAAATGGAGAAAACTTTAATACAGGATCATTCGGGTTTAAGACCAGGTGGATCGTGACCCGATTCTAATTCTTATATGATAAAAAGGCGGCCATGTACCTATGGCTCATCGCGCTCTTTGGCTGCGTTGGTTCAATGTCATTCCACTCGGTTGCATCGTCGTCAAATTTGACGGTTGTAAATTCTGTGTTTATAGCACTCGGTGCCGACATACTCATTGCTCGGCTATTATCCAGGTTACTGCTGTAATATAAATATAATATTTGACGTGGTAATTTCGGTGATCTATGTCGTTAAAATTCATCGATAACTATTTAATAAATATGCCGATCCGTCCCATAGGTTCGATCAGTACAGATTAAAATTTAAATACGTGTGGTAGATTGAAAATGAATTTAAAAAAAAAATATATAATATACCCCCGAAATATTTCCAACAACAACTATCGTATAATTACATTATTCTTCACAAACAAATATGGTACAAAATCTCTTGTTCTATGCCTAATGTTTTTTCCTCCGCCTTTTCGCCTGAGATTCTGATAAGCGTAGGTGAAAAAGTGAGAAAAAAAAAAAAAGAAATTGACGGTGTATGCGTAAAATTTGGCTTCGGCATTGTTTTTTTTTTTTAGTAATTATTAATGCAACTTGGTACGTAGAGGATAGAGATGACGTACCGAGGGGAGATATGGTTAAGCAATTGGCTCGCCTCGTCCATGCAGGAATTGTTATGCTGGTGAGATCGGGCAGAGGGTGTGGGTGAGGACATAGCTGCGGCTTGGCTCACCCAATAACCCACAGGACTCTCCGACCTAATATCCGCGTGTTAGTTACGCACATTCAGACACTTATTAAAAACGTAGAAAACATTGATTTATTATACTTCATAAACACATAGCACAGCAACACGCTCGAGAGAAACTGCTTTATTTATCTCTTGACGCGGCTAAGCTATTTGTAAAGTTTGCTGATTTGAATATAATTCGCAAACGTAGGAGAAAATAGCCGAAATTTCTATCGAGCGGCGCCCCTCAAGACCCTCAACACGTACGTAAATATTCATTAGCGTATGTTAGCGGTTACGATCAGAAATATGCATTATTTAAGTGTGGTGAAAAGGCACCTGAAATACATGATGCCTGTGTTTATGAAACACTCGAGAGAATGCATATATCTGATGTGGCATGTTATTCAGAGACAAAGATGCAGAATCGAAACAGCAAAAAACATAAAAGCGAAGCGGATAACAGAGTCAAATAATTGATGGCTGATATATAGATTTAATATTGGTTGCAGTACCTGGCCCTTTCACTCAAAAGTGAAATGTGGCAATTCCATCCACTTTCGAGTCCCATTTTCTCCGAAAACACTCTCGACCTCAACTCATTCTCTTTGCTAAAGTGAACAAACCTTATGCAGGCTCTTTCTAGCTGTTCGATTAATTGCACCTGAAGAAATATGGCGGGTTTAGTGGAATGAAAATTTCGATATTAAGGTCACTTCTGAATTCAATGGGGTAAAAAAATTAACCATTTTACCATGTCTGTTTGGGCCTGGTACTGCATTGTAACCATCCCAATGAAAACCTGGTTGCATTGAAGGTCAAAACATCCTTCTACGTCATTCACCTCCTCGTCTTTATTGTCGTTGCATAGAAGCGAATCTGTTATTTGGATTAACGCGAGAGAGTGGTTAATAAAATGAATCTTATATACGCGACACCTTCCCTCCCATCACCAAATTCTCCACTACTAACAATGAGTATGTTAAAATTGCACAACCAACTCAAGCTACCCATTGTCTAATGTAGACAAAGTCAGAATTCGGGGCTGAACAGGTTTCCGATAAGTCTTTTAATGGAGGTTTATACATGAATTTTGTAAAATTCTTACCTGTTGAGTGAAACTGTCCGAGTATCCCTTTAACTCTGGGGTCCAAAACGTTCCTGAAATCCCAAGGCAACGGAGTTGGACTGCGATGTGGTGTGTAGAGATGTTTACTGTCCGCAGGTAATTCCAAATATATGTTGGACAATTTACTATTGACGCTTCGAGTCAATGGTCTATAGGCAAACGCCGTACAATACGACGTCAAGCTTGTGCGTTGATAAAAGTCTTGAACCTTCTTCCTGTTATTGAATAACAGTTAAGCTACAATTACATGTATCGAGTCAGAAAACAAAAGATCAAACGACTTATTTCAAACATGATTCAATTCCCATTGGTTGGGATAATTGTTTGATCACCTGTCACTGGGGGACAGAGGGCATAGGTCATGGCCGTCCCAAAATTCGATGCAAGAATCTAGAATTATGTCCGCTGTTCCTTGTGCAAGAAGTTGCAAGCCTCCGCCACTTCTCTCTTTGACGACAACAGACACCATATGGGGAAAAGGAAATTTGAGCTTGGTCGACAGGCTCAATGACCTTGCAAATTTTATGTCTCTCCTCACCATCTCAGGCTGCTGCAACAAGTTGATGAGTGATTATTACTCTCCAATACGACGCCTAACGAACTTCCAGGTAAACGATTGAAACAAGCAAAGATACCCACCACGTGTCTAAAAGTCGATAGCTGTTCTTCCAGTTTAAATATTTCCTGGGCTTGATCTTGGAAGCCAATTTGTTTCGCTAATTCGCACAAGCATCTATTTTAATATTGAAAGAAGAAAAGCCAGATTAAATATTCTTCGTAACACATAGAAACTTTCCCATCAAAATTAAGTATTTAAACCATACCTCCGATTAGTAACAGGGACAAGATTCTCGTTGTATAAAGCTTCGCAAGTGACGTGGCAGCAAAATTGCGTGTAGTGTTCCTGAGTGTCCATGTTACACGTATTCAAAAGGATAGCCAGGCCGAGGGGTTTCAGCGAATTTAAATGCTGTTTCCAAGTGTGATCGTCAAACTCTAAGCGGAAAGGTAGAGCGTGATCGTGTGTCAGATCGAGAACCTCAGCCACCGAATGAGACATATCTGAAAAGGCGTGTTAAATATTATTTCATCGGTCAGGCAATGATTTTTTCGTCAAATAAACATATCAGGACTCACCATGGTGAGCATAAGATATTTTGCTGGATTCATGTCGTCCTTGTTCGGGTTGAGAGGAAGCTTGTTCAGCAGCTTTTTCCATGCTATCATTGCTACAGCAGAAATAGTATGTGCGGTGAAATTTATTGAAAGTTTAAGTTTTTCATGCATTGAATATGAGCTCACCTGGACGTTTGTGACACCGTGTTTGCATTCCTAAGGAAAAATACTTTCTCTGCCGTCGGGTTCGGCCAGGATAATATGCCTTTTTTGTCAACGCAACACAACGCCTGGATTGAAAATAAGATCGTAAATGATATGAATTTGTGCTCATACAGCGTGAAACTCACCGTAACGGATCCAAAAACGTGAAGTATATTTGCAGATCTGGACATCATGTGCTCTCTGCCGATGAAAATATTGACGAAATACTGCCTAACTTCTGACCAGTTGTAAACCACTTCGGGACTGGTCGGTCCAGATATATCAGCATCCTCGAAAGGATCTACAAACTGGAAGACGGCTTCATAAGATTACGGATTAACTTTTTTTAAAGTACTCGCATGACATTGCAAACTCTGAAATGTTTCGGAAGAATCGATGATTGACAAACCTGCGTTTTCTTCGAGGATTGATACAACTTGAACAGGGCCTTGAATCTGGCCATTCCAAAGCAGTTCAAAGCAAGCCAACAAGCGGGAAAAACAAGAGGTAACAAAGGAAGTGTGACCGCTATTGGTTGAAGTAAGAATATCTCAGTCCAATGACCAATGCCGACGTATTCCGATAGGTACAAATATCGAATTAGATTGACGAGTAAAACTATGATTAAAATAATAGGGTAGGCTAATTGCTCGATGCAACAAATCATAACTAAATGACGTTCGCGGTTGTGATATGTAACTGGTCTATCCAGAGCTTGATCCAAAGCCAATTTCAGATTTGCCAAGTACGGCGTTTCCTGAAGTTTGTAGATCTTGTTTTTTAATGGGATTCGAGCTTTCGGAGTGGAAAATATCTCGTTCGCACTGTGGACTGGCGGACTGTAAACCTCTTTTGCATGGAGTGCGGGACCTTCTTCCTGAAAAAACAAACATGCTTAACTTTATCGTGAACACATGAGCATAACTTTGCTCGGTTAAAGAAAACTCACGTTGTAGGGAAGGCAGTAGCCCGGAATTTGTTGTCCTGGTTTGATTATGATCACATCTCCTGCAACGAGCAGTGCCCAAGGCAGATTTACAACTTGCCCGTCACGATAAGCCCATTGCAACGTGAGGCAGGGAGAAAGAGGGCTGCACAGATGAGGGTAGTTATCAATAGTCCATTCACATGTAAATTTGGCTCCTGTAAAAATTCAATTGCAATAATGTAGAGAACTGGAATGCTTCTATAGGCAGATCAGATTATCATTGTTTCAGTATTTAGAAATAAAGTTGAATACTTGCTTTGTATTTCTTCTAAAACTATTTTGACCCGGTGTAATACTTCATGGTGGCGAAGTTTGTTGTCACACGCGACCAGAAAAAAATTGAAGGTAACGAGGCAGCAGATTATTATCCCTGAGGGGAGGAGAGATCTGTACCTGAGAAAAATTAGAAGAGAAGAAACGAAAAAGAGTTGTTAAAATTATGGTACAATTATGTTGTCACAGATAAGTTGTGAAGGAGAATACATTAAAGAAAAAACAACCCAGCTTCTAACCATGATTCATGGGCTATGCAAAAGGTGACGGTAAGTGCAACTGCATTCAACAACAGAGCTAACGACGATGTCCAACAAAGGGTTGTGTACTGGCTGCAATGATGAAGCGAATCCTTCAGCCAAGCCGTGTATCTCCTAGGTAATGAAATGAAAAATCAGCTCTGTGCATTTTCTAAATTCAAACAGGGCCGATAAATAATGCTTTTTTTTTTTCAATATCATTCTGCACTAAAACGAGATTCATAATTCTATCTTGACTACCTATTTCTTATGTAATCAATCTCGTATTCTTCTACGACGCGCCTGATATCTCTACCCAGTATGTTCAAGGCCTCTTGGGTGGTCAGGCCTGGATTTTCCTCTGAAAATCTCCCATTCTTTTCAGGTTCCATTTCCATTTCTTCCTCATCATCTCGTCTATCACCCTCCATGTCTATAAAATTGATATAAGCATCCAGTAGAAATAGTAAAATAACAGCTACTCTTTTATTCAATTTTATTCAATTGTTGCAACATGGCAAGAAGACTTTTGAAATATATTGACAATTAGAAAAAAAGATCAGCGTGGGTAAAGTATAGCATTGTTTCTGCAACAAATAAAAACATTGAGTCTCGATGCAACTTCTGATGGAAGTAACAACGTGCAGATGGAAATGTTTGTAAATTGGCTCTCTGGAGGTATAAGCATGATTGTAAAAGAAACTGAAGCTGACGCTGCTAGCTGTTGGGATTTAGGTTGAATAGAGTTCAATTATGCTTCAAACAATCTCCAAACAAACAAAGTAAGGTTAAAAACGCGAGTTACGTAACGTAGCAACGTACATACGTACGACTTATCAATTCAACGGTGGTTCGACGTTTTTCATCAACGTTTTCGCCACTTGTTTATTTCTTTCTTTATTCGCCTACCTTCTTCTCTTCATCAAAACAGTATATTATAAATAATGCGTCCGAGAGCCGATCAAATGATAAATTTAGGATTTCATTTATCTAATATGGTCTCAACGGACAAAAACGGCGACACATCCTCTTTTGAAAGATAATTTTTTTGAAAACATTATCGAATTTTGCTCTTAGATCGTATCAGCGATCCTCGTTTTAAAAGAAAATCACAATTTTCCACACATTTCAGCGCCCGAAAGAGCTGAAAACGATCAACGAATTCTTCGAACACCGCGCATGCGGCTCTTTTTCATCTTAAATAAATAGGAGATCAGCTGCGGCGGAATTTAAACGAGAACACTACAGGTCGTACGAAGTTGGAATTTGAATTTTTTTTACCAAAAAAAGGAGATGGATGAAATAAATTGACGTTTCATGGTATTCGTAACGGTCGAATGACCTCCTGACAATGAGCTAGAGAAGATTATGTACGTGAACGGTGCGTTAAGTGCCTTTTATCGGATCGCGTGCTCTTTTGAAAAAGAATTATACCTGCGTAGGTCATATAATCATAGAAATTCTATTTTTACTGTAATCATACATATCCGCATCACGTGCAGCAGCAGAGCAGGTGTAGTTTACTATGACAGACATATTGCCGGTACTTTGTTCATTAATAACGACCATTATCAGCTACTACGAGGTTCGATCAGCTCCTCCCAACTCTCGTATAACGGCATACACAACTGCTGGTGGCCTCGTTAAATCATTCGCCCTTCCAGGTGCCTCATATTCAAGGACATTGTTCACAGATCACCGAATACCACCCTAGTTGCTAGCCAGGGATCACAAAGAATTCCTGATCATGAAACCTATTTTATAAATTTCCACAAAATGAACAAGCTATAATTCCTCTGACATGAGTAACTGTACAGAATCTATTCATTCGATTAAATAATTAAATACTCTGAACTCAACTCAACTCAACTCAAAAAATAGTTCAAGGACCATAAGAGCCAAATGAAAGAACCCTCAAGCCTAAGGTGTAAATGAGATAGAGGCATTATTAATAAGTATAGCATGGCCAACAAGACAGGAAAAATTGTATGAGGCAATTCTGCCTGTCATTAATAATAATGATTATCCTCTTTTTTTTCTTCAACTTTAAATGATTCAATTTTGTGAGGAACGGCGACACAGAGAAATTGCGATCAAGTTTGAATGTAGATCAGGGCATGCATTCGTGTGTTTTACCCATGCGTATTTCCTCTTCAAAATAATGCCCCAGGCAGTTAGCCTAGAGTGGACTGCTGATACGAAGTGGGGAAGTGGTTTACCAGGAAGCTACCCGAGAAATACAAGTTATTTAAGTTCTTATAGTTCACTGCCACTGTCACTATCTCAGAGTTCAGATATTTTGCATACCTGTAGGTTTACCTCTAACTCAAATTGGAATAAATTTAAATTGCTAAGAACAATGATGATGACAGAAATAAAGGTGTTGATAAAGATGTAGACATTGTGACAGAGGTGTGAAAGTTTATTTCATATCAGTTTAACTTCAAGTAATATGATAATAAACTGCCGATGACTGATGATATAAAGAAACCTGGACAGTGGATTGTGGTTTGATTTTGAATTGTGAATAAATTAACAGAATGCTACGACTTCTGATATTCTTTTTTATAACAGTTTGTTGGATGATCCTAACAGAGGTCATGGTTTTGGGACAAGTTTCTAGTACAGAGTCAAGTGCAGATTATCTTTTTAACGTGATTAATCAGATTCAAGAGTATAATAGACCATCTCCATTGAGTATGGACAGAACCACAGGCCCTGGAGGTGACGTTAATCATTTTAAAACCCAGGTGCAAGCAGCTTTGACTGACCAACAACAACAACAAAATAAGATACCGCAGCCAGAGAAACCCACCCTTTTCGACTACCTCTCCTTCAGCGATAATAAAAATCAACAACTCGTCATTGATGATTCAACAGTTGTCCAAAATGATCAAAGATTTGCCGAGTCTGTTACCCCTCATTATCAGGTTTGATAATGCTGAAGAAAACATTTATTCTTAGCTTCAAGCGTAATCTCTTTTCATTAGATATATGTTTAAATGAATTTTCATTGCTCAGGTTCAAGCGCCACAAACAATTTTTAAACCAGTTCAAATGCTGAAAGATCCTCCGCCTCTTGGCTTGACACGCCATGATCTGGCGATGCTTTACAAAACAGCCTTGCATCAGGGATCACCGGTAAAATTGTCTTCGTTTTCGAATCAACCAAACTCTGCATTAGCTCCTCAAATTGTTGGCAATCAACTTAGACTAAATTCTGGCCACCCAGGGTACTATTACTATTTTTATCCACTTAAAACGTTTATGAATGAGATTCAGGATAATCAGGGCTACAACGCAATGGTGAGTCGCTAATTCCAATGATTTATTAATGTTGAGATTCACATCTCTATTGATTTGAATATCATGATCATTTTCAGCAACAATCTAGCCAGCCAGATAATTACAACGTGGCTACAGAGACGTCTCAGAAACAGATGTCGAATCCCTTGTTTGTGGCAATAAGTGGTTTCGTAGGAATGGCCTTGATTTTTATGGCTTCGGTGCTGTTCATGCCAAGATTTGGGAGCACGGAGTCAAGAAATTCGTCGAGCAACTTTTTCCAGCTATCTAGAGTTGCTTGGGAAGCAATCGAGGGACGGAATTGTTCGGAAAGGTTTGCTTGCGAACTGAACAGAGTAGCGGTGAACATGGAACTGTCCATACGCTCGCGTAGGTGAGTGATTGAAATAAATTCCATTATAAACTTAGAAATCATTTTACAACAGTACAAATAAAAATTGACTTTCAGGATTTTGGAGAACGTCGTACCCAACAATCTCAGAAGACATATGATCAAAATGCGTAAATCAAAGAAGAAGCGGGAGGAATGTAAACTAATAAAATGTAGATGTGATTAGGTAGTTGCATTTTGTTTTCGGACACGAAAATCACCCACAGAAAACAAATTTCTGGTCAAGGTTCATGCAAAATAGTTGAAATTCTCAATAATATTTATTGAATAAAATTATTATTTATCTAGACTTACTTATCCATTCACTTGTGTATGCATTTATTCATTTATCGATCATTTCCAGTCAGTCTATTTCTCATTTGAAGTGGAATCAAGGAAGAATTTTTTCTCTCTATAATTCGTAGGTTTATATGAAATTCAACAAAATGAGTTGAACATCCTCCTCTCGGGCCTGCGACAGGAATGATAAACTCTTCTAATCTCGACTGCGTCAATTATGAACTGAGTCAAATATTTTTCAAGCGTCGTTTACTGCGTGTCATTCTTTCAACTTTCTCTTCTTCCGCTACTTCAGATTCTTGATCTCGTCGCAATGCTAGCCTCCTTGAATAACCTAGTGAATATGTATAAAAAAAAACAAAAAAACTCTTGTTAAATGAATTGAACAATATTTTTGAATAATCGTATGAGGACTCAAAATACTCACGTATAGTTGGTTTTTTTATCTCATAGAGTGCATCCAACTGACATTCGATTCGCTGAAGGGCTTTTGAATTTTCCAGCTGCTCGTCTCTGTATAAGCAAGATGTGAAGAGCAATGTAAGGACACAAATTGTCAAAGAGATCTTGCGAAACATCCAAGTAATATATGACAATTCAATCTGTAAAATAAAACATTAGGAACCGAAAAAAAGCACTTCTTATAATCTCGTTACCTTAACATCATCTGAGTTTCCTTTGTTGTAATATTGGACTAGCATTCTCTCCACAACAACATTTAAGCTCAGAGTAATAAACATCGTAATTCTTGCCTCTGCGGTTCTTTTAGAAGAAGTAAATAGCCCACAGAGGATACAGGAGACTGTGTAGAACACAATAGATTGGAACCACGAAACTTCACCGACAATCCAATTCTGGAAGACGTGAACGTGAGAGAAGATTTGATGCAAAAGCTCACGCTGTTCGCTTGCGTTTTCTCTGTGAAATAATACGATTCAGATGAATGATTTTTTTTTTTTTTTTTCGTGTACAAATGATGGGAAATTTGCAAAATATTCTCACTTGAAATCGGCTACCATGGTGGTAACAGTTTCAGCAGACGATTTTATAACGGATCCAAGTTGCTGTCCGTGATCCAAAAGTTCATTTTGCAGCTTTAAGCCTTGTTTTTGACTTTCCAACATTGCATTCTGCATTTCTGAAGCCTCTAGCAGTTGTTGATTCATGCGAGATGAGGCACGATATAATCTATAGATGGATCGATTATCATATCAATAAAAATGGAACTGCGAAGACAATGAAGAGATTCTTAGGTCCAATCAAATTCAATACTCACTGCTTAATAGTGTGGTCAGTTTCCGACTGCCAGATTTCTTGATTAAGAAAATAGCAAATGTTCATTGCCTGAGTGAAAAATGCGCTGTAGACCCCAAAAGCACGGTCAGACATTTCACCTATGCATTCTCTGTGAAAGCAAAAGAGTCTTATGTACAATTTGGCAGGCATCTAATTTCAAAATAGACAGAAGATGACCAACCGTCTATCGACTTCTTCTTTGTTAAGGATGCAATCATAGGTAGCATGGCCAGAATCTTCTAAGAAACAATTCGTCAATTGTAATGCAAGAAGGGAGTGTTCTCGGTCATTCAATTTATCACAACTAGCCTTAATATTTCGTAAAACATCGTGCCAACACTTTCCATGCTGTGGCAAAGTTGATTTAGCTAAAACAAAATACACTTGATCAAATAAACTTACTTGATAACTTGTTAACTACTTCCTCAGTTACTTGATAACTACCTCCTAAAAGGCAATCCTTCAATAGTTCACTATGTGATTAAATATATTTTGATTTTCTTCAAAGGTTTATTGTCAATTCGGATCACCTTTTAACAACAGGTATTCTTTTTCTCCAGTCTCCTTCAACGTGAGGCCAGCATCGTAACCGAAACAATGTGGAATTAAGTACAACTTAACAAGTAAGCCAATCATCCTGAAATTTTAATGAAAAAAAAACATCATTGGAATGTGTATGATCTGTACTAATTAAAATGAAGCATGAAACTTGAAACATGGTTTGGTAAGAATTAAAAATTCAAAAGTTATTCTAGGTTATGCAGATTGAAAATTGGATCTTAAAATGCAAGGTTGTTTGAGTATGTGATTAAAAAATGTTACTATCGAAAACCAATTTTCGAACAACGTAGACAATGGATCGAGAATTTCGAACGAATTATATTTTGAAAATTCGACATTGTCGACACAGTAAACAATGACAGGTAATCAAAATTCAGTGATGCTTTTTAGTCAGCTGTCAAATTTTATTGTGATCCAGCAATAAGGTTCAAAATGATGAAAAATTGAGAAATAAAATCACCTAGCAGATCTTTTCATTCACAAAAACTGTTTTTCAATCAACGATTCAATGGATAAAATTCCACATTAGTTGGACGGAGCATAACTTTAAAGAGAAATCGTTCGTTAAATTTCATGATTTGAACTCGCCGACTCCAGAATCCACACCGTTGATTGGCTGAAATTTTTCAAACAACTTGCAACAATTAGCGACGCATTTCAACCTGCGATGTAAAACCGAACTATTTTTAAAAGGACTATTTTTAAAAGGACTATTTTTAAAATCCAATTTAAAAAACCAATATCGTACATAAAATGAGTTCGAAAAGCAACATCTAGATGTTAATTCCGAGAATTAACAATATTATTTGGGCTAAGAATATTAATTATTACAATAATTAAGATTAATTAATTCTCTATTTATAGTAAAAATGAGAATATCTACACTCTGAAATTTCAACCCCACACAGATTTTTCCACATCTGGGCAAAGTTCCAAATTAATTTTCCAATAAATTTTCAAAGCTAGAAATAAATAATTCAAACTATAATTGTTAATACACCGCTTAACTGCAACGATAAAAATATTTTCAAAGTTTCCGAGCTACCCATTCTACCCTTATAGTGGGATGAGATATATATTCAATATAATAATTCATCTATTTCCCTTATTTTATAAATATATTAGTAACCCTGGCGGATTAACGTTTACAATTTCAGAATGACTCTGTCCACGCATGGGTAGTTTGACGTCAGTCACGGAAGTGAGTAAAAATAACGCAACCCAGAAAAGCATTCAATGTCAGAATCCCCCCTGACTATAAAATAAACGTTCTGCCATATGGAAAGATACAAGATATAAAAATCTTCAGAAAAAAATCAATGGACAACATTACAGTTCAATAGTTATACATCGTAACATAAAACGAAATCATTTTTTGTTTTTCAAGCAGCGTTTATTTGCACTTTTTTTTTTCTTTATCATTAGCATCATTATAATCGTCGTCGCGTCGACTGGAAAACAGTATCATTTTTGTTTCCATTTTTTTCTTTTTTCACCTTTACTTTATTCAATTAATTTTATTTTATTCTCTTTTTCGTCTCGCCAAACAAATAGGTATTACAAGTAATATCGCAAATATCGACATAAAAATTTGGGGAAATTAAAGAAACCGAAAAAAAATTTAAATAAGATTTCAGCACTTTTCGATAATATTACATACTATATATATATATATATACTATATATAAATATCCAAATGTATATAAATGACGCAGTATACATTATGGACATGATCGTTTGTTTATATTTATAAAAATGATTCATTACTATTATTATTAATATAATTACCTATGTTTTTTTTTTTTTTTTTCTTTTATTTTGTTTCTTTCAAGTCGTCAAAATCAATCAAAAATTTCTCTTCTTCTTTTTCTCTTTTTTTTTTTTTTCTTAAAGATCATTACACATTTTATAGCAATTTATTATATGAATTCATTATTCTATAATGGGATATATTTTTGTTTCAATAACAGCGCAATTATGTTGTATGCAAATTTGAGAAAAAAAATAATAATAATAAATAAATAAAAATTGTATGGACGTACGTGAAACATGATTTTTTTTCTTTCTAATACTATACCTATATATGTTATACATATACCTATTACCTATATTTATTTATGCATGTATATTATTATGTGTTTTTTTTTTCTTTTATTCAATTTGTTGTTGTTGTTCTTTTTGTTTTGTTTTCTTTTTAATAATAATTGTATAATTAATTTTACGATTAAAGAGATCAAACTTTGCATTGTCACTTAAACAATATTTGTATAATATATATGTATGTAGTAATATATATATACCTATATATATATTCTAACTTATCATAATAATTATTAATATTCTTATTATCATCATCATTGTTGTTATCATTACTATTATTAATAATTATCTTTAGTTTCTTTATTCTTATTTTGCCTTTTTTGTGTTTTTTTTCTTCAAATTCTTTCTACAATATAATTTATTTTATTAATAATACGTCGTCTACATACCATAATTTGTTATTATAGTTATTATTGTTATCGTTAATTTTGTTTACTTATTACAGACCTAAACTTATTGTGTTAATAATAATAATAATAATAATAATAATAATAATAGTCATAATAATACACTGATTCAACGGTACAAATACGATACAAAAAGTTTATTTTCATTATTATTTGTTTCTTTTCTCCGTTTCTTTTTTTTTTTTGTTCTTTCTTTCTTTAATTTTTTGATAAAATCTTCAGTAGGGTAAAAGAGGTATTTTATACCTATATGTATAATTTGAATATACGCGTGCGCGCGCGTGGCGGTTTATTTCCAATTCAAATTAAATATGACAAATCAATATCACAATCCGATGTGTGTATTATACGGATAGAAAATATCTTACGTTGTTGTATATTATGCATAAATAATATTATATCTAATGCAAGGAGATCACGAACGAGCGAAGAATGAGAAGTAAATGAATAAAAAAAATAAAAAAAAAATTACATTCGAATTCATGTACAAAATACAAAAGTAAAAAATACGATACACATTCGAAACTGTACTCACGTTCTTTTACGGAATATAAAACAATATACCGGATCGATTGCAGATTACGGATCAAATACTTATGATAACGGTAATAATATTAAAGAAACGAGAAAAAAAAAAAAAAAAAGGAGAGAGAGGAGATTCGGAATCGTTAATGCAGCGAAAAGAAAATCATTTATGTGTACACGATTTTTCAAACGGCTGGACAAGAAAGCGAAAAAAAATTCACACACGTATGTATATTGAAACTTACACAGCTTTATATTTAAATATTTGTATATATATATATAGTTTAATGCACACACACCACTTACACATAGTACAATACAATTGAACTATATATCGTCGCCATTTTCTTTTTTCTTTTTCTTTTTCTTTCTAAATTTTTCTATTCGTGATGTCAGTATTGATAATGATAATGATAATTTGGGATCGTTGAAAAATTATTCAATTTCTCTCGAGACAAAGAAAGATGGAATTTAAAAGAAAACAAAAAATTATCGTATAAAAGTATAATAGGTACACATTTAAGTATATTGTATATGTATATAAATTTTCTTCATTCATTTTATTTTTGGTAAAATTCTGGATATATTTTTGCAATCGTTTAAAATCGTTTGACAATGTTTTTTTTTCTTCTATTTTCTTTTCTTTTTCCTTATTTTTTTTTAATCATTTTTCATTTACCTACAGTATGAGTTCTACCTATATGATAGTGTATACAATTATTATATGATACATAAACGTGTGATAATAATTAAAAAACGAGCAATTGTTTATTATTACACGTCGTTATCGAGGAATAATATTTCTAATTTTCAATACACAATGCGATTTCATTTTTACATTCACAAGTAGAAAACAAAAAGAAAGAAAAAAACCAAAAAGAAACGAGCAAAATTAAACCTAGAGAAATTAAAATTAAAATACAAAAAAAAGCGAGCGTCACACACGTTATTACGAATAATATTACATAGTAGTAGGTTGTTTTTGTTTGTTGTTTTTTTCTTCTAGTTTTCATTCGTACGATTAAGTATAATGTCAACTATTCTTCCAAGTTTCACAGTAATAATAATAATAATAATAATAATAGTAATAATAATGATAATGATGACATTCGTAGTAATAGTAGTAGTAGAAGTAGTAGTAGTAGTAGTAGTAACGTGACTAAAGAAATGCAAAATTAATTGAATTCTGGTTCCGTATATTTTCATAATTATATAAAATTAGAAATGATGGCAACATCAGCTTTTCATCTGTGATGGTCGCAGTTTTATATTTTTTGCAACCTTTTTCTGTTGTTTTTGTTTGTCTATTTATTTTTTCATTTGCAATTACGCTACATATCAATTGTGTCGCCAAAAATTCTTTGCTCAAATGTTATTGGATAATAATTTTTCTTTTTTTTTTTTTCTTGTCAATCGCTCCAATAACATATCATACATATATTTATTTATTTTATTTATTACATAGCCGCCTATAATTATATGTCATATATTTTGAAATTATTTTTTTTCTTTCTGCTTCTAATCCGATACATGTCATCGATATATAAATCACCTATTTTCATATTTATTTATAATATAGGTACATTATATAATAATAATAATAATAATAATAATTATTGTTTATTTATTTATTTATTTATTTATTTAATTAATTCTAAAGTTCCATATCACAAAACAATTATATTCTGTTCCGTATCACGAATTCAACTATATTATAATATAATTATAATTTTACAATTAATCGTCTCTTAGATAATAATATAGGTAATATTATTCATTTACTCTTTTTCATCGCCATATTGTTCTTTTTTTTTTTTGTTTTTTGTTGTTTTTTAATTAATTTATTTTTATTTTTTTTCTACATGCGTGAGATTATATTATAATAACGAATAGGTATTTATTCACAATAATTTTACGAGTCTAATGATGCACATCGATTCGGCATATTTAAAAAAAGCAATCTTTTTCAAAACTATTTGAAAAAAAAAGAATCAAAAATTTTTGTCAAATGATAAAATGCAATTTTTACATTTACGAGATATATATAGGAATTGCGATAGAAGAAAAAAAAAACAATAACATGGAGACGAAAAGGAAAAACAAATATTATAATTAATTAAGTCCAATTAATTCAGTTCGACAAAATAATAATTATTCCTTTCTTTCTTTTTTCTCTTTTTTTCTCTTCAGTTATATTCTCAATAAAAATCACACAAAATTCTTAATAATTATTTGAGACATTTAAAAAAAGAAAACTGGACACTCACACGTATATGTTTATGTATAAATATGTAAGATGAAAAAGAATAAAATAAAAAAATAAAATAAAATAAAATCGAATAACTTATTACGTCGTCGTTAAGGTATATACTGTGTTATAATATACAATATGATAATTGACAAATGAAAGAGCTTTTTCGCGTGTGTGGAAGAAAAAAAAAAAAAGAAAAAGAAAAAGAGATAGAAAAAAAAATGTATCATTTTGTATTTATAGCGAAAAACCTTCGCAGTGATGAAATATGTATAATAGGTGTTACCTGTTATAAAGTATTTTCTGTTTTATTATATCTTATTATATTTTGTTTGAAAAAAAAAAAATGTTTTTTTTTTCTTTTAGTCGCGTCGTTATATTAAATTTTAGAAAAACGTTATGTCCTGTACAAACATATTATACATATATCTTCCGTTTCTTTTTAATTTTTCTCTTTCTTTTTCTTTTTTTCAACTACATAGGTATATATACGTCCGTAAGTGACGTCGCGTTAAGTGCTTTTTTATCATTTCATCATTTTCTCTCTACGTGTGTGTGTGTGTTTTTTTGTTTTAAATACTTTTATTTATCTTGTCTTATTTTATTTTTTTTCCATCTTGCATTTTCTTTTTTTACTCTACTTTATTTTAGTTATTTTTTTTGTTTTTTTTTTAAGTCACGTTTCTGTTATTCATCGTCGTACCCCCATTAGCAAAAATGACATTAAACTGTCAAACAATTAATGGGGGTGATAATAATAATAATAATAATAATAATAATAATGATTCGTTGATGCTATTTTTTAGTTACTTTTTTTTTTCATCGGTCACGCGATAAATAAAAATTTCACGTTCAAGTTTAGAAAAAAAAAAAACGAATAAAAAACAAGTAATCGTCACAATAGCTTCGCGAGTGATTATTGTATATAATGCAAGTATAATATGTAATGCACATTATGTATATATATCTATAGCAATTATAAAATGCATTTTGGTTCAATGTTCCTTATAATTTTTTTTTTTTTTTTTTATAATCATTTTATGTGAATTTTTATTATTTGTTTTTTGTTTTTGTCAATAAAAATTGTTCAACATCGACTATATCTCGCGGGTGCACCAGCTGTTCGATGAAAACTTGAATTATTGTTAGAATTTCTACTTCCGGAAGCTGGAGTTCTTAGACCTGAAGTTGGAGCGGGTACCGTGGGAGCTGATTGTTGTTGCTGTTGTTGTTGCTGCTGCTGTTGCTGCGGTTGTTGTTGCTGCGATTGTTGTTGCTGTTGTTGCGTTTCAGCAGTTTTTTCTCCAGGTGGTCTAGGTAATCTTCTTCTAAGCCAGTTATGTTTCAGAGCTTTATTCGGAGTCATTCTTAATTCCGGATCCCACTCTAGGCACTTACGTATAAAATCGAGAAAATATGCGTCGTCGCAACCCTTGAGTTCCCTTTTAAGTTCCTTCGAACCAGGAGGACCTCTTCTTTTACCTCTCCGAGACAATCCTCCGATCAACATCGTCGTACCATCCGCCATTGTGGTGGCGGTACAGTACCTCGGATAACCTTTTGAACTTATAAAATTTCTCGATCTTTTTGCAGAGTCCAATAATCTCTGGGGTGGCATACCCAGTAATTCTATTATGCAAGCCAATTGATCGGCCTCATCTTCACCGGGAAGTAACGGAAAACCGGTGAACATTTCAGCGAGAATACAACCTAAACTCCACATATCTATTGGCATACCGTATCTGGCACCCAATATTACTTCCGGTGCTCTGTAAAATCTGCTTTGTATGTAAGTGTAAACTCTCTGATGTTCGTAACAACTCGAACCGAAGTCGATCACCTGAAACAAAGAAAAAGAATAAATTAGATAAATAAATACAATGAATAGAATAAAATAATTTAACAGACAAAATTTTCCCTGCCAACGTATTTCTTTTTTCTTTTTTTTTGCTCGAGAAAAAAGATTTAAAAAAAGAAAAAACGTGATCACCAGGTCTGTGAACTTATGCTGTTACATGTTTAACACGTGCGCAATATTCATGAGACACGGAAACTAGACCAGACGATATTTTCGCTCGTTCATACGATATATGATCGTAAGATTTTTGGCCGATCTTACGTACCCATTGTCCGCAGGGGGTATGTATGTATCTAGTTATGTTTTATTATTAGTCCACCTAAAGGTTCGTCATATAGAATAGAAATTTCGAGCGAAATCAACCTTTAGATTTAGTCTATGGATTTTTGTGATATCTGAGGCAAAATCGGCATAATTTAAACACTTTTACAAATCGTTCGAGCAAGGGTTTTCATGTTGTATTTTGATCTGAGAAACACAAATCCGTCGACCAGAATGAGCTCGGAATAAAACCCATTGAGAAGTCCCGATCTTTTTTGATTTCGTGGCAAAATATTAAATATCTTTCAAATAGTTTGAGCGATCGTTGCCTACGATATAACATGTTCCTTTCAAAATTGTATATGATAATATTTACACGTAATATACCTATAGGAAAGTTTCGCATTACTTTGATAATCTATTTTTTTACTTTCAACAACGTGTGGCATAATATATTCCCACATAGATATATAGATAAAGAATAATATGCGGTTTTGGGTAAGTAATATTAAATTATGTCAATTACAATCTATGAAGTTTGTTGTATTTATAACACGTACGTCGATATCGTATGAATTCTACAGAGGTAAAGAATAATTAATACGTTTAGCTTGAGTTAGATCGATTGCGAATGTATACCGTATACCTATATCTAGTTCAAACTATTTTTGCATAGATATTTATGAACTGAAAAAGATTTTCGAATCTTCTGATTTTTAAATTATTCAAAATGGAGGGTGTGCTCGTACATGTAATCGTTTGTACTATAGTTATAACTTAACCGAACAAAAAAAAAAAAAACATAAAGAAAAAAAGAATCAATATCATAATTTTGGCTACGATTGCCCATGTATATGAAAAGTCATAAAATTACTTTACACACACATGTACACTGTATACCTGACTGTATATACTCGACATGTGGATTACCATTAACAATTTATCATTGCCAAACACTCAAGAGTAAGTATGCGGTCTATAAATGTCTGTCTAATGTCGGTTATTTTCGTTGTGTTATCGATTTTATCGATTAAATTCTATAATACACGTTATGGATTCATTTGTCTCCGTAGTTTTCCCATAGTTTCTAGATGGCTTTCGTTACAGTGCGATAATTTTTCGTTGATTACCATTAAAATTACCTAAGTGTATTTACATACATCTTCTTACTTTGTTTTTTTTTACCACCAAATTCGGTTCGATGATAAACTGCAGTGGTAATGAAATTTATCGAATAACATTATAAAATAAGTTGTTTATTTCTGCGGTAGTAACGTGACTTTTAAAGATATAAATGCGTTTATGACCACGATAACAAAAAAAATGATATATCAAATCGAAAAATTTGTAAAAATAATACGGTACCAAGGTCATTGTACAGTCATTACTTGCGAGGATATCAATCTAGACAGAAACGATTTTTTTTCCAAAAGCTATCATATTTCGCACTATCTGCTCGCGCGTGGCGTACGAAATAAAAAAAATATACAGCCATGATTTTATATTAAATAATAAATTAAAGTAGGTCAAAGACAATTACGATTGTATTAATGTGAAATTGAAGAGTGATTGAATCTATTCTTTTTCTTTATCAAGGCTAGATTTGAAAATACTATAGAGAAATAAAGAAACAATCATGCGGTTATTAAACCGGAGAGATATAATAAGGGACATTTAACTATGGTGGATAAATTTTTATCGATGAGCAAGATCGCTGAGTATTTTTTTCTTTCTTCTAATTTGTCTTCTCTGATTTTCTCACGGGCGAATCGAAACAATGAAATATGTAGTTGACGTGTCACGTACAAAGAATAAAGGAAACTGACGACATTAGCGATGAGCGGAAAATTGCACCGTTGGTTTTATACCTGTTGCTCTGCCATAGAGAATGTTGGCAAATTTCAAATTCCTGAATCCTCAAAATTGAATTCCTCGAACACATTTTCCTTTATCTTTTTATCTTTTAAGTACGATCTGTATAATTGAAATAAGTTTACGGTTTTTGCAAACGGTTATATGTATACTTGGAAGGTTGAATACCGTTATGATTTTAGAAAATTATAGATCCCATCAGTTGAAAAACTAAACGATAAAATCGTCCTTTTCCATCGTCAAAAAGAAATACAATCAAGCTCTGCGACCATCACCTGATAAAACAAATATACCAAAAAACTTCCCCCTATTTTATATCTGGAACCAAAACGGGCGAATGATTTTTTTTTTGTAACGAGGAAGAAAAGAAACACCCCTTATGGCCTTATGTATAACATTAACATGTGTATAATGTATATAGCTATGTATAAAATATTTTTTTTTGTCTCCACTATTCGCGGTGACGTCACGAAGTTGTCGGTTACCAGGAGAACTGGCAAAACCAGTTTGCAGTAATCTTGAATTGGATTTAGCAGAGAGTCATAAGGGCAGATGCGTGTGGCTTGTTACCATGAAACGCGAATCTTATATACCTGCATAAAACGAATCGATGCAACGCATATGAAAAAATAAGAAAATAAAATAATTATTGAAATTTGATCAGAGAAAAGTTTGACAATTATTTTCTCCTGCGTTGACGAATGAATACAATGACCTGTGAAACGATGGGAAATATTTAATCGTAGGAATCTATCGATGAAATCTATCGCCAGATGTTGATTTATTAGAAGATTTTTAAAAAACGTTCGATTAGGTAAAAAGTACGGAATTATTATTGTTGTTGGAATATTTACGCTACTCTCTACTGAGACAGGTTGATCATTTTTTGAATTTTATCATCGTGCTAGGATACATTAATATTACTTGCGGGAAACAGTTCCGAAAGGCTACAGCTTCCTAGTGTAATAAATAGACCATTTTATTGGGTGGTGTTGCCAGAAAAAAAGAAAAAGAAAAAAAAAGAGGAAGGATATAGAGCCAGCCAACAGAGTACAAATAGATCACGGAAACTTTAGAATATAAACATCGTTAGCAAGAGAGATGAAATATTAGTTGTAATTTCAAAGAAATTGTTATTTTTTTTTTTTCTTCCTATTAGAATTTCACTTTTTGACAACTCAATGACTGAATTTACAACGAGGGAAAAGAGTTGTGAGGTGATACTGAAAAATCTCGAATCTAAAGAACTTTCATGTCAAGATTTATCATCGATAAATTGATAAGTTCCATTGAATTAAACTGGCAAATCAGAAGAAAGAAAAAATCGATTAACGGACTCCTAACAAAATTAGTAAGTTTCCATGCTAGGTGGAAAGCTCTAGTTTTAAAGTTCCGCTCTCTGTCAATAGCAAGCAACAAAAACCTATTTCTGTACTATTTTTAAACCATAGCTTTGATTTATCAAATTTCACATCCAAAACGTCTGTCCATCTGCTTTGCCCCACTAATTTCTCAGACTGTTTTTTTTTTCCTTTGTAATTGCCAAAGACGTTGACGCCATTCTCATTCTCAGGGGGGGAATTGTAACCTTTGTTTTAACACCTGATAGATAAGAATCTCCATAAAATTTTAATGCCTCCGATGAATCGAGGGAGAGAAGATGCTTCTGAGCTGCTCTAAAAGTTACTTTAAAGTAACTTAGGCTTTAAGTAGTATATTTTTAGATCGGTACACATTTAGACGAGAATCCCAAAGGGAAAGAAGCTTTCCCCTCGCCTAGGCCAAAGATTGAAACTGTTCCGCTCCTGATATGAAACTCTAGACATACGGAGCTGTCTTTAACGGAGGGGCTAAAAATTCACCATAACCCAAGTCTTATCATATAAAATCTGACCACCCTGAAATGTATGATAATGTATATGGTGAAATTAAATCGAAGATTGATGATCGGAAGTGAGCTCACCTTGATACCGCTCCGTCCTTGTTGTTTCAGCAGGACGTTTTCAGGCTTCATATCGCAGTGAATGATTTTATTTTTGTAGAGAGCATCGAGGCACTGCAGAAGAGAATGTGAAAACTTTCTGACAAGTGCAAGACTGAATCCTTGAAACTTGTTCTTTTTAATAAGTTCATATAAGTTTATACTGAGCAGTTCGAAGGTAATGCACATATGATTTCTAAACGAAAACGAGTCGTACATGTGTATAATGTTCATTGAATTATCCTTGTCCTGTTCCCTGAGATTCCTCAAGATTCTAATCTCCTCCTGAGCTTGTCTATAAAATCTCTTCTCGTTTCTCACCATCTTAAGCGCCACATGTTCCTGCGTTTTATGATCATAAGCCTTAACAACCTGTCCAAAAGAACCCTTCCCAATGACCTTAAGCACCTCATATCTGTACGCCACATGATCGTGCGTTATATGAATATATGATCCCTGGTCATTATCATATCCATTGTTATTAGCTGCTATGCCAATAATCCCAGGTCTCTTTTTAGCATTTGCTCCAATGTAGTGTATTTGAGGGTAGTTGAATATCTCGTGATGTTCATGCGGCGTAAGGTACTTCATATAAAGTTTCATAACCGTCTCAGGAGTGGTGACAGTGGTAGCTGGTTTGCCTCCGGTTGAATTCCCATCGGGTCGTCCATTTTTGACCATGGGACTGCTCGACTGACTATTAGGTTGAGAGTGCGAATTGTGGCAGCTTGAATTGTGGCTTGTATGGCTGGCATGTGAGCTGAGGCTAATGTTAAGGCTATCAGAATTTCCTGGTAAACTTTGAAGGCTGTTGTTAGCGCTTGAACCAAGGCTCGGTAGATGTGTACTGCCATGTGCAGAGTGGCTTTGAGGCGATTCCCCCTGTTTAAGGACTAGGCTGCCCCCTTTCAACGGGGGCAAGTGGTTACTTTCGTTCGTCGAGATGTAAGTCTGCGTTGAAATTGCATTTGATGCTCTTGGTCTTGATAACGGCATCTCGATCAAACTACTCGCTAAAGCTAAACTAGTCATTTGTGCCCATTTAGGATTCAAAATTAATTTTTATATTTATTTTCTCCCTCACTTTTTCTTTTTAGTTTCGACTGTCAGGTCGTTGTTTCATCGTTACTCTGCTGCATTATTTTACTTGTCGTTGAAAAAAAAAAAACACAATTGTTTTATTAATAATATTCTAGTTTGTTTTCTTTACATAATGATAATGACGTTGTTCTTGTTAATTACAATAACTTTAATGATAATTGTTTAGAAAAATTTCTTTCATTCAATTTTCCGTGATGTTTAATTGTATTATCATACTGTTGTATTCGTATAATATTAATAATTATCCTGATTGAGAGATTTGTTACGATTTCAGTCTCAACTTTTTTTTGTTTATTCTTTATGATTATTCGTTTACGCGCGAAAAGACGACGAAACGAATAATAATTATCTTTTTAAATATATATCTCTTTCTCTCACTCTTCTTCCTCTCGATGTTTCAGTTACAATATAACGGTATAATCTTGAGATCGTCGATTGAAAATTAACAAAAAAAAAAAGTTTCTTTGAAAAAAAAAAAAAAGATACAGGCAATAGCGCCGGCTTATCACGTTTTGAGAAGCGTTTTGTATAATTTTTTTCTATTTTTGTTTTTCTTCCTTTCCATATAAATGGAAAATATAAAAATGCAACACCAAAAATGCTGTAGACTAGACGGAGTAGTATATTAATAATTCATTAGCGTATTCCAAAAACAAATACGTAAGAAAATTATTTTAGAACGCAACAAAGAAAATGACCAAAAAAATGTTACGGCAGTAAATAAGAATTATTTGAATAATTTTTCATCTAGCGAAAAAGAAAATTATTAAAAAAAAAAAGGAAACAACCGTTTTAATTATTTGAATAACCCGTTTAAATGCAGTAAGGAACTATAGAAGTTGAGAACAATTCTTGTGTTCATGTTCATTTCTTTTATAGACTATAAATATTATTATGTTAGTAAAACGGATCGTCTTTTGTTTGTTTAATATCCTTTTATCAAATTACTGCACGTACTTCCTGTTTACTATTCATAAACAGTGCGTACTTATAAACATACATAATCTGATTGAATTTATTTATTGATTATTTTTCTTATTTTTTTTTTTTCAACTCATCATTCTTCATCCACTAATCGGCATAACTTGTCATTATATCAGTCTACTTGCTAATTTTTAGACGTTCTTCTTCTTTTTTCTTAAATTTTTCTTCAACTTTTCGACGAATTACAAACTTTGGTTACAACGTCCCAAACTTTGTGCTTTATCATATGAGAAAAGGATAAACGTATTGCGAGATGTTTTAGTAAAGAGGTTGTTGGCACGGGGCCGAAAAACTAGTTTGATGACTTAGCTCCGTTCAATTGTTTTTTACTATTTATTTTTCTTTTTGTTCTTTTAAAAGCACATTATCCAAATCCAAGATGAAAGATTCACTTTATCAAAGATATAAATCGGAAATTTGTATTATTATTAATCATCTCACAAATCAGTCCGACGAATTAATTAACGTTTTATTATCACACCACTCGTCGTTACAAATTATTCAGTTTTTTTTTTTTTCTACTAGAGTTCACGAAAATTAAGAAATTCACTCTGGCAGTGTAGGATTTACAATTGAAAACCTTATTTGCTAGTATCTTGTTGTTGTTGTTTTTTTTTCTTTCTTCTTTAATTTTTTAGTCTTCGTCAAAGAGGAACAGTGCCCAATTATTTGGTTATCTGTTTCTTTTTTTTTCTCCTTCGCGCATTGAGATCACCATTTAAGTGTTATTATTTTGAATTATCTGTAACAAGAGGAGAAGAAAAAAAATAAAATCACGTTTATCACGACATAGAATTTAGGCAGATACGTCGATTATTTAAAATGTAATTTTTAAATTATGCAAAACGAATACGCACACACAGAAATAAGACATGAATATATGCACATTAAGTAACCATTAATACGTTTTACACAATTATACTCCACTATTTTACACATATACCGTTTTATGATTTTTTTTTTACTTTTTTTTTATAGAATTCCTTTGGGCAGTTTTATCACGCGTACGTACATAATACAATTTTATACGAGTAGTTGTAAGTAATTAGTATAAATTATTATCATCGATAATTGTCTTTTTATTATTCAACAATTCGTTCACTTTTAAGATATTATATCCATATCTCAAAGTTTGTTTATAATAATTCACCGTTTTCTCGTCACATACATAATGTGTAGTAAAAGTTTCTCGAAAGCTCTCGAATTCTCATTCATCTGGCCAACGTCTTTTAATTTTTCATTTAAAAAAGCGTTTTTATACTTCTCTTCAGTTTACTTACATTTAATTATTCATTTGTTCGTTGAAAATTATATCGTGGCGATCCCCTCTTATCATTTATTCAGTTACGAAGATTGTTTTGCAGTTTGAAAAAATCACGTTATTCAGTTTTGCTAATTATTAATTGAAGAAGGAGGTAAATAAGAATAAGATTAATCATCAACTTATACCGGGGTAGTTTAAAATTTGACAAAGAGATAAAAACCAAAGGTTACTCAATCCTCCTCTTACTAGTGTAAATATTGTTTTTTCTTCTTTTTTTTTCTCCTTGTCCTCAGGTTCTTTATTTTCTTGGTTATTTTTATTATTATAATTAATATTGATGTTATTGTTATATTTTTCTTTATTTAAGATCGTGTAAAATTTAGTTGGGGTTGTATTTAAATTCCGACTAACGCCACAGAATTTAACTAATAACGTTTTATGGTGGTGGTGATGATGATGATGATGATGATTTCTTCTTGTTGGCCCCTCAAAACAGACGTCCGCTAACATCACGCACACTATCCACCATATTTATATACTTTTTGTAACCCCCGTTAGGTGCAGTTCGGCAGACGGAGCGACGGGAAAATCATGAACAGGGTTGTTGATTTCAACCCGACACAAAACAATATTCTCACACCGCAGACCGACATTTATTTAAAATTAGCAAATTTATCAATTTATTCTTTTCTATTTGCTCTTTAAACACTCGCTCCGTACTTTTTTCTCTTCCTCAGCCTCCTCCTCCTTGCGCAGTTTTTGTTTTTATTTCACCCCTTGTCTTTCCTCTTCTTTCTAATCGCCACAAAACTTTCTTTTTTCTATTTTATGGTTTTTTTTTGTTTAATCAAACTCGTCCATTTATTCTTCAGTGTTTACGAACCAGAATGAAATTAACGCAGGAAATGAAATTATTATTTTTCAATCAAATTTGAAATACGGAGAATGAAAAAAAAAACTCTCACCTTTCTTTTCTTTCTTTTCAAACGTCAAGATCATGCGCGTATTTCTGATTAAAATTTCTATTGTTATTTTTATTTGATTTTAGATGATAACTGTGCACATCCGGCACAGGTGCACTTTGATATATATACAATATATATATGTATGTACCATAAATATATTTTGTTAAAATATATTTTAGCCTCTTTCACTTCAATGTAGAAAGATTATGTATTTTTTTTTTTATTTGTAATTTATTTTCTTCGGTTTTTTTGTCTTTCTTTCTTCCTTTCTTTTTTTTGTTTTGCAAACAGACACTCTATGGAACTGTGTGTTAGACGTGAGTTTTTAACCGAAATATTATATTGGCGGATTTTAATCCGCGAATGTGAAAAAAGTTCGATGTTATTTTCATAGAGAAATATTGATAATTAATACTTAGGGATTGAAAAGACTTCGAGGCGTGCTCGTTGAGATAGTTAAAGAAAACGCCAGCCAAATACACCCACGCAACACACGCACGCGATCACCGAACCCGAACCTGAGGCATATGGAGGAGTAGGGTGAGCATAAAACAGAAAATTTGAATGTAGAAAGTTGAACGAATTTAATATTTCAGCAGCAAAATTCCGCGAAACTACCGCCGACTCAGACGCGACGCCATTTTGGTCAAGTTCCAACGTCTAACTGAGAACCCAACATTTGTTTTTTTTTTAACGCGCACCCTCTCGGAAATCATCATTGGTTCTTACTCTTCGATCCCACCAACGGAAATTCGGCTAACTTTGACAAGAACACCGAATTTAGTTGTTGCAAACTTAGCTTCCTTTCAATCTGTAAATTTTTTTTTTTTATCCCTTCACGCGTCGATTCACCTCTTTTTTTTTCGTCTGCGAGCATTTACCTACCGCGCATCGACTTACTACTGTTTTGATATAAACAAAAGAATTGATCATAGTTTTTAGTTGATCAAATAAACACTGGGAGCGACAATCGTTTTGTAATCGTCAATACTTCTAAAGTAAACATACAAGTTATAGCAAAAGTCACGTCAAAATCGTCACGTTTCAAATTATTTGATATAAAAGTCTTTTCCATTATTTTGTTTGGCTAGAAGCAAAGACAGAAGTACTTGTTGCTTGATTAACGTGACTCGTTGGATCAATCGATCATCGGTGGATCATTTTTCAGAATTGAAATCATTTGAAGAATTTTAATAAACCCATAAGTTGTCGAGCCATATCATATTTCTGCGTATTTGCAAGTGCGAAAGAGAAGAAAAACTACGTGAGAATGAGTTCGACTTCAAAATCGTTCAAGGAAAAGCGTCCATTTGGTGAGTGTTATTAGTGTGAATTTAGATGAAACATCAACGTTTCTATTAACGGATCAAAAATGAAATGGATAGAAAAAGTCAATAAATAAATCATATTTCGAAGTGGTGATTCTTCGAACACGTGACACGTCTTTTGCGACGTAATATCAGACTATTTTCGTACAAAGGAATCAACAGTTTGATTAATCAAAAGTTTAATTCCAGGTTCTCGTTTGTTTTTTCTTCTTAATTCCTGCCTTCTTATCTATGATAACTATAATTGTTGTTCATGTTTTTGTTTCTTAAAAATACAGCTCAACGTGTTGCCGATGTCGAATTAATCAGAGAACATCATCCGAACAAGATTCCAATTATTGTCGAGAGGTTTTATGGCGAAAAACAACTTCCGTTACTTGATAAATTTAAGTTTCTTGTTCCTGATCATCTCACTGTTGCAGAACTCATCAAAATCATTAGGCAACTATAACGAATACAATTTTCCTTTTGTATCTGAAATGTCACCACGCTTGATAAATAATGAATATTTTTTTCTTTGATACTCCAATAGACGCAGGCTACAGCTGCATCCAACCCAGGCATTTTTCCTACTAGTCAATCAGAGGAGTATGGCTAGCGGTAGCTTAACAATGGCTCAACTTTATCAGCATGAAAAGGATGCCGATGGTTTTCTCTACATTGTTTTTGCCAGCCAAGAAGTGTTTGGGTGCTAAATGACTGCGCAGGTACGCAATTGGGTGAGTGCCGCTAAGCAACTGTAAAATTAGGGGAATGTTAAAAGAGAAAGAGGAAATGAATCTCCAGTAGCATATGATTCATTTATTTTATTCCTTAAAAGTGAAAATTCAATTATGTTGACGTTTCAGATGTAATTATTTTATACATGCCTTCCTATACTATATCTGTCAGTGACTGATGAATATTTCCCTTGTCACAACCCCGATTGGCAGCTTCTTTTGGTCTCTGAGGAAAATCTAACGGTATCATTGATTGATATATCAGACGAAAAAAAAAAGTAAAGAAAACAGAGTTAGTGGAGGTAGGGGTAGGGGTTATAGATCTTGATCGCAGCACGTCCAAATGGTCGACCCGATTCTCTTTGTGCGCCAATGAGACTTGAAGGAAAATAAATCGGTAATCGAATTTGAATTCGAACCGTCCATCAGGGTGTTCGTATGCTGATTGATAATTAGCTTACAATTAGTCCTCCACCAGGAGCACACAATGATTAAAAGAGTAACTAAAAAAAAGAAAGGCAGAAGACTAACGAGAGCTGAAGTTACACATGATTAATGGATAATAATAAAATTAATATAATAAAGGTTCTCTATTCCGAATTGAGCACAAATTTTGACAGCGTTTCATTTCTACTTTTTTACATCTCATCACTACCTTGTAGTTTCTTTTTTTCTTTCTAATATTCGTCTGGTGACATCTGTGTAATTGATCAAATATTTCATAGTTCCTCAATTTTCCTGTGTGCGTGTATGAATTTTCGACTTAGGTTTGTCTAACGAAAATTATTTAAAAAGAGCAAACAGAAAACTATTAGTTTTATAGGAAAGAATTTTTTGGCATACTGTGAAATCTCACCTGATGATCATTTTACTGAGTGTTTATCCAACTATTTAATTAGAATACACATATTCAGATAATGTTGTTCAAAACCTTATTAGTTTTAAGTAAAACAAATAGATATAGAGATATCGATAGTGAAATACCATCTGAAGTCTAGATTTTGTAATAAAAATATATACATATTTATATACAAACACATGTTAGTTATAAAAGTTGAGTAATTACATAGATATTATTATTATTATTCTTGTTATACTTATCTCTACACGTGCATCAAAATCTGGTAAAATCATATTTATCCAGCTCTCATCGAGTCTTTTCACCAATTAAATCCAACGATTATTCGAATAATAAATGCCCGATGAAAGGTATTGGAATTTTTAAGGTGAAAGAGATAGATGTGATGTATGATTCACAATGATAAAAGTATTCGGTTTCCTTTGACAGGCAACGGATATTGTTTAAAATATTAAGACAGGCTGTGTACCATTATTTCTAGCCAATGTAATGAACGTTTTATTTTGTTTGAAAATAAATTATTACACCCACTTTAAGACCTCTGAATTAATTGCCATGAATTCTCTACAACATTTTATTGCATTGTTACAAGTAGACAGTTTACTTGACTATTAGTAATTGTCAGAAATTATGAAAGCCTACAACATTATTGGAATCTGAAAATCCAAACAATCACCAATGTTCTCTCGTGTTCTAGCATCGTATAATAATATCCGTCACTCACAATCAGAAATTTATGTCACTCATAATGGGTTTGAAGTTACCGCGCCAGTCTCGACCTTTGTAGATCGACTATCAAATTAAAAATAGCGTAAATATATTTGCACCTGTTTCTATTTACAACGGGCAAAAATCTAAGCGAATAATTCGATCACTCGTCATAGTATTTATAAAATTTTATTTTGATGACTAGGTCGGAGTTTAGTAATTGCAAGAAAAAGGGTTAGCAACGTCGCTGGAGATGAATCTGAATAAAAACAAAATTGTAAAGCAAACGTCGATTGTTTATAGGGCGCCATGTTGAAATGATTTTTTATTGAAAATGGTGTCTGACCCCATATCCCCCGTATTCCATCCTCGACGAATAGCGGCTAATCCGAACAAGTTATTTTCAAACTCACATCAGGATTGGCTGTTTAAAAGCCAGGCAAAAGTTGAGAAGAAGGTGAAAGGTGGGGATAGGTTAGAGGTAAACGGCTAGGGGGGTAATGGAAAGGTAAAGTTAAGGTTAGAAGAGGTTATGAACTCTAACCCGTGGATGGGTGTTGAAGTCTGGTAGCAGCTGTCAAATATTCAAATGTCGGGTGCCGAAACGGGTCGTATTTATCGTTAACAAAGGTGAGTGAAATCAGAGCTTTTTTATCATCAAATCAAAAATTCTTCAAATTTTCTTTCCCCGTTTCAATCCCTCCGTGTACTAGAATTTTACGATGATGGGTGGCAGAGATTCTCGCCGCTGGTTCCGAGGCCAAAGTTCGCCCACATTTTACCGTTTCGTCGAGTCTAATTTAAGTTTCGTAATTATATTTATTTCGTCCTCAACACTTCCGCGATTTGATTTCACAAATAAACAAGAAAAAAAACCCCCCCGACATTTCCCAATATCAACGATACAAAATAAAATTAAACAATTACTTGCAAAATGTAGAAAGGTATAGCTATACGCGTAAACACAACCTGCGTAGAAGTCGTGCAACAAATTAATTTTTCTCTATAATCTTTTGAACTTTTTTTTATTGTCATTTTACCGTCAATGTTCAAGTTTTTTCCCACCCGATTGAAAATAAAATTATGACGATTGTTATCAATCGATGATTATATCGATAGTCAATTATAATTTTTGTATTTTGGAAATATCAAACGTTGATTTGTTTTATTTTGTTTAAAACAATCGAAAATGCAATTAGCCTATTAGTTTTTGACCTTTTTTATTCATGTTTACTCAGGAGTTTTAATATCTCTTTAAACATAATTCCGACAACGTTTTCAGTTTTTTGGAACGCTGCCAGACCAGATAACGCCTTATATTATCTTCTTGTAATACGTGTCAATTCGTCCACCTGCGTTACAGGTATATAGATATATAATATTAACACGCCATGTCGGACATTATAAACAAGTAACCTTCGGACCTGGCGCGACCTTTACCTGCTGCTATTACTGCTGCTGCTGCTGCGAGCAACCGTCATTCGTATAACTAACGCACACTAAATTACCGCAGAGTAACGAAAAAAATAACAAATTGAACAAACTTATAAACAGTTTCCGAATGCCGATCGACAAGATGCGAATCAATTTCCATTCGAAAACCGTACGAAATAAAGAAAAAATTCACAATCTATTAGATCATTTGTTAGATAATTTTTTTATAATCGAACAAATGTATTTATTTTTAATTTTTCCTAATTTCCAGACACAAATTTTTGTGTCGTGTTTGAATAATATCTTTGGTAGGCCGTTCACGGCTCTGAAAAATATCTCATAGGACCCAGATGAGGAGCGTTAAGTTTAGAATGCACCTGCAGCAGCAAAAGCAGCAGGAGCAGGAGCTACAGGTTGCGTCGGTCGTTCGAAAATCGGAGTGTCGAAGTGACCCGCTCCAACCTGCCAACCTGCCAACCTGCCATCGCAGAGATTGGCTCGTGAATGGTTCTTATAGGTATACCTAGACCGAAGGTTGCAGCGTTTAACGTTTAGGGAAGCAGGCAGCGTTATGCATCTAATACAATTTTCTATACGGCCATGAATAACGTTCCAGTGACTTTTTATAAAATTATTAATCCGCGTATTTACCCTCAGTTATATTTTGTGACATTTTTGTTGTCTTACTCAAACAAAAAAACACATTTTTTCGTATTATATCAACTTCAATCTAATTCTCCATCCCTCTGAACGAAATGCAATTTATTTATTTATCTATTTGATCTCATTTTTGTTTAATTTTTTACGCATATGAACAAGTGTTCCTCCAGCGTCGTGATCATTTTTCACCTTGGTAAACTTTCAACTTAAGTTTTGACCTCTTACTGTGTGGTAGCCATTTTGAAAAGTTGTGCAGGAAAATTTTTTGCTTACTAGACGAATTAAATAACGATGAATAATTTGTGAAATGAGGTCATTCGTTTCTGTTTGTTTTTTTATTTTATTTTTCAGTTCTGTCATCCTACAATCCACTTGGAATTTTTAATGTGTCAGCGTTTTTATCGAATCCGCAGACTTTGCATCTATAAGTTTATCACACGATTTCCATGCAATTAGAAACACGAATCAATTGTACGTTTGTTGGATGTTCGAAAAAAAAATATTCAGAGCAAAATCGAATGATCGAATAAATAAAAAATTGTACTCTTCCCGCGCGTTGAGAACGCGCCATTTTTTCGGATTCCATTTGTTTTTTCTCTGCAATTTTCAAACAGCTGATTGTAGCTAGCGTAGAAATGATCTTAATTTGTTTTAATATTTGTTTAACCGCAGTAGCATTATTATGGATTTATAAATTGTTTCTTTGCAAAAGAATTAGGTGTTATATTTGAATGAATTTCATTAGTAATCGATCGTTGCGGGTGAAAATGAACGAATATGATGTAATCCGCGTATCCTGAAATGATAAAATATTCATATATTTCAAAACATTAAAATTGAGCACTCTACGATGACAGGTATCAAAGCACGGAGTTGTATAACTCGTATCTAAAGCAGCGGAGATGAGGACCATCTTTCACTTCTTAAAATGGCGTCGAAAGAGGTGGGCAGAAATCGGGGGGGAAAAGAGACGTTCGAACCGAACTATCTAGTTTACATTCCTGTGCTTTGACCGTGCCGAACTGCCAGGATCTGGAATTCTATAGAAAAATGTTGGACATTTTAAGCCACCAATCGAACGTTCTAACAACCCTTATTATTATTCCGTTAGAATGACCTCAGTCTCCAGTACGCAATGATTTCCATAACGACGTAATTATAATTTTGTGTAAAACGCGTTTTGATGAAATTTTGCTCAAGAGATAAAATATCGATTGGAAACAGTAATTTTTTGGATCCTTTCTCTGAGCTATTGCACCCATACTCAAAACGCGTGCACTTTGAGAAAATGCATAACACCGAATGATCTCCTATGTTATGTAAAATTATAAAAAAAAAACATTATTACAGATAGACATGGACAGAAATCATATCGATCAGAGCGATCATGGAAACAATTTAAACGAAGGCGAAGCAGATGTTAAGCTGGGAAGAGATTTTTGTAATCTGGTACAGCATCCAGGCATGGATCATCTCGGCGACGTTGATGTAGAGGTGAGATTTTCATAATGTACAACCAACAGACAAAAATTACACAAAACTAACAGAGCACACAGATTGCATCTATTCTTGCTTCGATGTTTTAAAAATGTGAAGCCGAACTTGAGACAATTTCTTTTCTGTGACTCCAGGTAAAATTTAGCAGAGATGCTCGTGGCGCTCTTGGATTAGGTTTATCGTTGGAGTTGTGTGTGGTTTGTGGAGATCGAGCAAGCGGAAGACATTACGGGGCAATAAGCTGCGAGGGATGCAAGGGTTTCTTTAAACGTAGCATAAGAAAACAGCTCGGCTACCAGTGTAGAGGTAGCAAAACTTGTGAAGTAACAAAACACCATAGGAATCGCTGCCAGTATTGCAGACTTCAAAAATGCTTGGCGATGGGAATGCGCAGTGACTGTAAGTCCTATTTTACTGGCTAATATTTTCATTCCATTCACACAATTCTCACATTCCTTATCAAACCACAAATGCTGGAATGGCTTCTCTTAGCCGATAACTTGATGGATGTAATAAACATAAGCAAGCTTGGGGTGTTGCAGCGGTACAACACGAGAGAAAGCCAGTTCTCGGTGACTCTGGTAGTGGTAAAATGGGAAATCGTGGACCCCGGGTAAAGCCAGAACCTCAACAGTCGACCCCTGAAACACCACTGACTTGGGAGCAGCCTGAAAGTCCCAGTATGGAAGATCAAAGTAACGATAGTGACCTCAGCGACGTATTAACGTTGGCACGAGAACGATCTTTGATTTCTCATGCCCTAGACAGCATGGCGAGGCTTATTGGAGAGGTAATAATTTTGACACGTTTGAAGTGAATCAATGCGAAATTCGTCTGACGTATCTCCAAATTCTTACAGAGTGTAAACGGAACAAATGAGTCCGAAGAGGAATGGACCGGCCAGTTATTGTCGGAGAGACACACGCAGTTTGAATTAAGAGCTCCTAGTCCAGCACCTGCTTATCTATCGGTGCATTACATCTGCGAAAGTGCTGCTAGACTGCTATTTTTATCTGTACACTGGGCACGGGGTATACCAGCCTTTCAAGCATTACCGTAAGCATTATTATTCATTTGAAAATCTTGAAAATTATTTCACCGGTTAAAAAAACTTTGAAAAATCTTTTATCGCTTTAGCTCCGAAGTGCAAACTACATTGGTGCGTAGTACTTGGGGACAACTTTTTACGTTGGGCCTTGCGCAATGTGCTCACACCCTGTCGCTACCCAGTATTTTAACATCCATCGTTAACCACCTACAGGCCAGCATAGCACAAGAAAAAATAACAGCTAGCAAAGTAAAACTTGTAACCGAACATATATGCCGACTACAAGACTGCGTCAGTTCTCTTCATAAGCTGCAGGTCGACGCCACAGAATTTGCCTACCTTAAAGCCCTGACGCTTTTTAGCGCCGGTAAGTTTATTTCTGTTTTATAAGTGTTTTTGAAATTGAAATAAGCGTTACAACGACGGCTCTGATTATAGATAATGTGATATCTGGTGTTTGGCGTAAAAAAATCGAGGTCCTACAAGAGGCTGCATGGAACGAGCTCCAACGATGTGTTGGTTCGGAAAGATTACCTCGTCTTTTGATGCGGCTTCCTCCTCTGCGATCGATCGATCCCCGAGTATTGGAGGATCTATTTTTTGCCGGCCTTATCGGTAGGGTAAGCGTAGCCAGCGTAGTGCCTTACATTCTGACAATGCCGGACTGTAAAACCGAGCCCGAAGGTCACATGGGATGACCATTTTCTGTCTATCAAATCTTCGCGATATCGCTATGAGAATTTTCGAAAATCTTACAGGTATTTATAATATCCAAACAAGTTATCCGTAAAATCGGAACGCCGATATGCTTTCTATTTGTCGTACCTAAAACACTACGACATGAGATCAGAGTTCTCCTTTTTTACAAAGAAGAACGGAAAAGAAATATTTTTATAACGAATATTATACTGCAGTCTCGATTAAATGTCGTAAACTCGCAGCAGATTTTATTGGAAGAAAAAGGGATAACCAAAATAGATCAACGTGCTTTTTGACAATATCCTTCACTGGTCGGCAATTTTGAAGACATTTTATGTGTACATGAAAATTTTAAAGAAAAATACGTTTTCTACTTGAATCGATAAAAGGCTTTATCAATATCGTATGCTTATACATACGTAAGTAATAAGTAATACGTATTAATTAACTAAATTTATATTAAATCGAATATTATATTTGTTATATCGAGAGATAAACTTGTTCGACCTGGAAAACCAGCGAGTAAAGTTAAACTGTATTTTTAGCGACAATCTAAGCGCGCCAATACTTAAAGTATAGAGTAAGGTTCTTTCGGAGGGTTGAGATCGACGAATAAATGTGACGTATCTCAACCGATTGTACATTAAAGTTAACCGCTAATTTTTGCAATAAATAACAATCAACGAGAATGTTTAACTACAAAAAATAATCAACATACTAAACCGACAGACATGAACGTTGAGAGCGTGTACATTGTTTAAATTTTTTTCAAATTTCTTTCACCGAGGAACGACCCAGTCCACAATTATTCTATGGAAGGCTCGTGCTGATTTGCAAAAAATTGCATTATCTTTCCTTTTTATCATCGATGAATTATATCCACTAATATTTTAAACGATACGGTAGAATTTACAGTATTTTTTTGTCTATATTTTATTATTTTTTAATTCGATCATAATTTCACGTCGATTTGTTTATATATTATTATATTTGTCTACGTTGTAAAATAGGTTAACATGTGTATACATAATATTAACATTTATTACGTTATTAATTGGTGCGGGCTTTCTATTTAACCCAAATTATTTCTATAAGTTAATTATAATGAAATAATTGAAAGAAAGAAGAAAATTGTAAAGATAAGATCGCTAAAAGATTATTCGTTATAGATTAACGATGAAAGTACCTTGAATAGTTATCGCTATATTTTACATACATGGTAAAAATTCAGTACAGTGGAAAACAAAAAAAAACAAAAAAAACTTACAACTCGAACGAGTAATAATTTAATAAATATTAGTTAACGTTATAACAATAGCAAAATAAGCTTAAAAGTGTCTGAGTAGCAACAGACATAAAATATACATAAATGCATTAAAAAAAAGAAGAATTATGTTAAAGGGAAAACTGCAATGTACATAACAAAAAATGTGCCTATATGAAACAAATATTTATATTGATATAATAATAATAATAATGATAATAATAATAATGATAATAATAATAATGATAATAATAATAATTTTATAATTAGTTTTTATTAGTAAAGAGAAATAAATAAATCAATCAAGTCTGAGTATAAATTGAAGTATGATTAAATTAAGGTATTTTTTTTTTTCTTAATTCTTGAATACAGTAAAGTCGCGCGCCTGGTCACGGGTGCATCGGGCACAACAGTTGTGCCGGTAAAAGAATGGCAACGCTGTTTGGAATGCCAGTTTTGTCGATAAGACTCAAATATTCCATGAATAAAAAAAGCTGATAGATTCTGTGATTAATAGACCGTCCTCAATTCGTGTAATCGAAAATTTCCGTCTCAAAAACGAGCGGAGGGAAAAGAATTGCGAGAAACGAAATTTGTGAGATATAAAACTACCTATGGGGGAAAAAAAATTGTGAGGTGAGTCGGCACGTGAAAGATATTGAGAAAAAAAAATAATGTGAAAAATAAAAATGATAAAAATGAGTCACATCTGAATGTTGCCTGCAGAGGCGCTGTCACGGTGAAGCAAAGCCAAACTCTCTATAGAAAACGGACATCCTTTGTCCTTTTCTAACCTCATTAGTTCGTAGAATTGTCCGAGTTAACAGCGAGCGAAAGAGGAAGAAGAATAAGAATCTGGTAGGGGAAAAAGGAGTTGAGAGGGGAAAAATTTTCCAACCAAGTTTCAGTCGAAGTCGAGAACTGTTCGCGTTGGGTTCGTGTAATTCGATGTTAACAACGAAGCGAGTGTGTGAAATGTGTCTGCATTTGTGATATCGGAAATAAATTCAATTTCCAATATATACCTATGTATATCTAATACGTAACATATTTCTTAATACACAAGAAATAATTTTCAACCTACCGACAACCGACTCACTCGCACTAATCGCGTCGCAAAACTAAAATCTCGTAAAACAAAATTTCTTTTCCATCATTTAAAGATTCACTTATTTCTCGTAACGGTCGACCGCAAATCGACTAACGTATACCTAAGTGAAAACTGTAAATATTATATTTATAAATCCATCCACGATTTTACTGTGATTAAATTAGCCTGCACCAAAGAATACATATGCCCAAAAGTAAAGTGCTGATAGAAATTTAAAAAAAAAACAAAAGAAAAGCAACGAAAATATTACTCCGACATCCTATTTTTTTTTCCACTTCTTCTTCGCTACTTTTTTTTCTATTCCTTCCCTCTCGCGATATTCTATTACCTTTAAACCTTTAAAATCCAACGGAAATCTTTTAACTAATTTAAAGAAAAAAAAAAAACCAAAATAACACATCCAGTTCGACGATCCGTTTTATTTCAAAGAGTTTAAAAACCTGAAAAGGTGTGACACACCTTCCGTTTTAAATCATCATCATCATCATCATTATTATCAACGGTAATTCGTGTTTTATTTTATTTTTTTTTTCAATCAAAATTCAAACGATCATTGGAAATTATTCGTTAACGAAAAAAAATACTTTTCACATGTAAACACGCAGAAAAACTGTTAAAAAAAAAAAGCATATGATAAATTAATAAACTATATTTACTAGGTTTGATCTAATTCGCGTACAAACAAGAAAAAAAAAAATCAAATAACGTAATATAATTCTACTAGAATTTTTACCCAACTAGATAAATTTAATGATAATAAAAAAAGATCTGTAAATTATCAAATTCATTTCCGTCTTAGGATCACTGAATAGTAATAATAATAATAATAATAGCAATGTTAGAATGATAATGAAAAAAGAATTGATTTTTGGCCAGATGCTTACGAACCTTCCTCTTCTTTTTTTCTTTCAATTTTTTACGACCTATTATTATTTATTATTCATTCTAACTATAACCGTTGGCTGAAAAACTGTTTCTCTTTTTTACTTAAATTAATAATAATTAACAAAAATTAAATTATAAGGAGTGAGGACTAAAGATGATTTTTCTGTGCTTCTTCCGGGAAATAATAAATTAGGAAAAAAAAAATTCGTTTAACTGGAAAATTTGCTTTTGTTTTATCAGTTTCGTTTGGTTTTATATATTAATATTAGTTAACTAATGATTTTTCGAGGTTTTGTTCTACAATTTGATTGCTCAAAAAAAAAAGAAAAAAAAAACTTTAATTCAAGAGTTTCAACTAACTATTATTTAAATAACCACATATAATAATTTTTGTCACAGCTATTGGGGAGGAAAAAATAATAATAATAAAAAAAAAAAACACACACACGAAACACTATATTAGTGAATAAAAAAGATTGATGTCAACAATGCCAAAATCGTTGGCAAATAAATGGAAATTTTGGAGGTCTCTTTTAAAAATTATTTTTTTGATTTTATTCTGTACAATTTACGAGAAAAAAAAATTTATACATATATTTATGTTTCTATAGATAATTGTAATAATCCTAATAATAATAATAATAACAATAATAATAATGAAAAGAATATTATCATGAATAATTATACGGAATCATCATTTTCAATGTGATATACATGAGAAATACATATTGTTAAACAAATTACACGTCTTGCTTACTTTTTTCTCTTTTTCTTCTTTTCTCAAGATGCTTTTTTTTGGCTTTCATGTCATCTAAGTTTTGCGCTGTTTTCTGCTCTGTATCTTGTCTCTTCTGGGGTAAATTTCTATAAAAGAAATTTATCAAAAAAAAACTATACATTAAAAAACATTCTTGACAGTTGTGGGTTGCAAAAGGAAAAAAAAGGACAAAGAAAAATCACCGCACCGTTCAATTAAAAGTTAATTAAAATCATCGAACCAATTATTATTAAATTTGCATTCTCAACGTTCGTATATATTGTTGACAAATGTATGTAATTGCCAGTCTTTTGTTTCCGCAAATAGCACGATTCTAATTTATTTTCATACACCGTTTACAATATGGCCAGATACGAAATAACTTTATAATCGTACCGGAAATTTATTTTCATTGACATATAAATAATTTAAAGATCGGGGGGTCTGAAAAAATTACGTTTGTTGTGTGCGCTTTTTTTTCTTCTTCTACAATACGCTTTCTATTTGTTCATCATCATTATTGACAAACTAATGGAATTACGAAAAAAATATCTCATCGTTTGATCGTACTAACAATAATTTTTTTTTCTATCTTCTGGCTTACGTACTACATTATAACAGATATTATTAAATTATTATTATTATTTTATTTTATTTTATTTTCTCTATCTAATATGTCTAGGATTTTAATTTTTTTCCGGTAGAAGGTGGCTGGTTAAAATTTGACTTTTGCTTTTATTGCCTATACATTTGTTCTTATTTTATCTACAAATATCCTATCGGTAGATAGAAAAAAAAAAGAAAAGAAAAGAAAACCATAAAAAATTGTATAGTGACGCCTGTGGATTTAAATTAGCCACCTTTATAAGTATACGTGGAAATATTGAAGATATACACTGACTTAATTTTTAAATGAATTCTGGGTAATCCCATAATTGAATTTCCGCAAAGTTCAAAAATTTCACTGTAAAACTTGACGTATATTATGCATAGTGTACGTACGTATGCGTATCTATATACACCTACTTAAATACGTATATTCTGCGGAAGTTTTTTTTTTTTTCTATTTATTGGGATGGCCGTTGAATTTTTTTAATCATTTTTTAATCTATAGCAACTCATTATAATTACGTATCTTTGTATAAAGAGGAAAAAAAAAAATTCTAAAATTCGGCATTACACCCCGCGTGCGGCTTACGTTTTTTTTTTTTGTTTCTTTCAAATTATGTACGCGCTATTTTGATTTTTTGTATTTTTTTTTGATTACTATTATAGAAAACCGGAGGAGGAACGGGGAAAAAAACAGAAGAAAAAAATTATCAAAAAAAGTGTTAGCGAAGATATAACATCGGGAAAAAAATTGACGGAAGCCACTACTACTACTACTTCTACTACTACTACTGTCACTACTACTACTACGGATAAAGGAGATAAAGAAAAAACAGTTGAATCAAATTGCAACAATAATAATAAAAATTTGATAAATACATCGAAAAGAAAAACCATCATGGATTATCCCGTGCCTAATAAAACGGAAACCTGCAGATTACCGAAATTAACACCAATTGTTGATGACTACGAAATAAGCAATCACGTACTTGGCCTTGGAATAAACGGAAAAGTTGTACAATGTTACGACAAAAAGACCAGAGCGAAATATGCGCTTAAGGTGATGAAAAAAAAAATATATATATATATACATATAATATACAGTAAAAAAATTATAACATAATTTATTCATCGCACAAATTAACATGTGTAACATTTTGTTTTTTTTTTGTTTTAACACACCGCGTTATACAGTTATAAATCCCACGTTACGTAACGTTGACCGATAAGAAACCTTAGAGAAAAAAATTAAAAATTAAAAAAAAAACGGTATAATCATTTAGCGTATCATTATCGAATACGGAAACACAGACGTATCTTTTTCATTTCAATTTATATACGGTAAAAAAACAAAAAGGAGAATCAAGTTGAAAAAGAACAAGAGAACAAAAATAAATAAATAAATAAATAATTAACAAAATAGTAATGAAAAAAGATGTATGAAAATATGTATTTAATTTTTGTTTAGTTATCTTCATTCTTTATTCTAATCTCATTTCTATTATCTATTCTTCTTTCTTCGTGCACACGCGATTCATTCAATTTAGATTGCGGCATTTTACGCGTTTTATCACTTGCGACGAATGCGGTTTAGGTACGCGATATTATCGCGACGATAATTATTATGTGCTTTTGAATATGAAAAATTGGAATTCCATAGTGACACGTGTATATGCGAGTTATGGTATATATATTTTATACCATATGCACAGTTTTTACAGATATCGATTGATTTCCGATGTAAATTAACATTCCGCGCTGCAGTTGGAAAGAAAATTGCTACATCACGGCATTGCAGCGGTACAGTGCAAAAAGAGTGGGGGAAAAATAAATAAATAACAAGTAATAATAATAATAATTATTCAAACGAATAATCGGGAATCAGTACAATTTTCTCTGATATCTTCTTCAAGTGGTCCAAGCCAATTCCATAAAACAAAAGCTAATTATATTCATGTACTGCAGACTATAGAAATAGCTGTGAGAAAATATACATATAGACATCGGTTACCCGTCTGGCTACTGATTTAAATTCGTAATTAACTGAATTCGTAATGAAATTATTGTTGCCGTTAAAATAATGTATGTCCCCATAGGTATAATGAATGCCAGAAGTAGAAAATTCGTTAACTGATGTGTATTAGATATTTGTGTCGCTCGTATACGAATCGTTTTCCCGTGCATATGGACGTAATCGCTGTGTCATTATTAATAATATTATCATTATCGTTGTTATCATCGTCATCGTCATTATCAACGTTGACAGATCCACTCGGTGCGATGTACGTGATAATCATGAAGCCAATTTCAACGTATATATGAATATAATGTATAGGATCATTTAACACGTATAATTTACACGACGTCATGCGATTTCATTTCCTTGTGTAACTCGCGTGTATACCTATATATACATATATGTTTTTCTTCTTCTTTTTATTCTCAATTGTTATGTCATATACATATGTTACATATCATTGTATCTATTGACATACTATGAGATATTATATATTATGATACGGGGGAATGATGCTGTGGAATACGCAGAAAAATTAAAGACTATATTATGTTAGTAATATAAACGTCCTATAAAAGAAATTGATTCGTAATTGCAAATTGCATAATCTGCAAACTAAATTGATCTCGGTATCCATCGAAATAATCAGGTTGCGGCACAATAATCGTTATTCAGAGCAAAAAAATGGAAATACTTCAATCAGTTTGAATCTTAGCTTAATTTTGGAATATCAGATTCGTCTTTCTGATATCCAAATACATAAGAGTACTGCAATATAAATGTTCTTCCGATTTTTTTAAAATTAATTCTTTAATTATCCTATCATCCCCAACCTCTGCTGGCCGAGGGGGTAACCACTCAACATATAGGTGTCCCAACCATTTCACATTTCACAACTATTTTACATCATTTCATACCATTTCATGAGTATTCCACTAATAAGGACATCTCGATGGGATTTATTCCTAGCTTGATTTACTCGACGGATTCGTGTTCCTGAGGTCAAAATACGCTAGAAAAATATCCTGCAATCGGTTTTGAAAATACTTCATTTTTGACCCCAAAATTGAAAAAATCCAAAGGGGTATACCTTAGATTTTTGTCGATTTTGGGGTCAAAAATCAACATTTTTTTAAATCGATCGCAGGACACTTTTCTTACGTAGTTTGACCGCAGGAACACGAATCTGCAAGTTAAATTGATCTATCTATAAAATTGATCGAGTTATCGCCAATTTATCGCTTCGAAAAGTGAAAAAATGAGGATATTCTGATAGGATTTATTCCTAGCTCAATTTGATCGATGGATTCGTGTTCCTGGGGTCAAAATACGTCAGAAAAGTGTCCTACGATCAATTTTAAAAATACTTCATTTTTGGCCCAAAAATCGAAAAAATCCAAAGGGGTATACCTTAGATTTTTGTCGATTTTGGGGTCAAAAATCGATATTTTTTTAAATCGATGGTAGGACACTTTTCTTACGTATTTTGATCTCAGGAACACGAATCTGCAAGTTAAATTGATCTATCTATAAAATTGATCGAGTTATCGCCAATTTATCGCTTCGAAAAGTGAAAAAATGAAGATATCTCGATGGGATTTATTTCTAGCTCAATTTAGCTTGCAGATTCGTGTTCCTGAGGTCAAAATACGTAAGAAAAGCGCCCTACCATTGATTTAAAAAAATTTCGATTTTTCACCCCAAAATCGCCAAAAATCTAAGGTCTAAGGTCAAAAATCTATCCCTTTGGATTTTTTCAATTTTTGGGCCAAAAATGAAGTATTTTTTAAAACGATCGTAGGAGACATTTCTGACGTATTTTGACCTCAGGAACACGAATCCGCGAGTCAAATTGATCTGTCTATAAAATTGATCGAGCTATCGCTAATTTTTCGTTCCACAAAGTGAAAAAATAAGGATATCTCGATGGGATTTATTCCTAACTTGATTCACTTGACGGAATCGTGTTCTTGAAGGTCAAAACATATTGTAACAAAACATTTCATACCATTTCACCCAATTTCAGACCATTTCATGAGCATTCCAATAGTATTTCATATCATTTCAAAATTGACTGTCCCAAGTATTTCACAAGCGGTTACCCCCTCGCTGCTGGCACTTAAATATATGCAACCCTCAATACACCCCTGCCGACACCGCCATGTTGCCTGAAATTGGGGGATCAGAAACAGTTGAGCATCTATAAAACTTTTATTAATTAGCACGGACATAATTAGGTGCCAGTAGCGGTTGTCAAGGATGTGGTAATTAATCAACATTAAAGTAAAAAAAATTGAACCAAAATTCCGGTAGAATGGGGGAAGAATTAAAAAACGTTGACAGCGCAGTAATTTTATGCATTTTGAGCCCAGGAATCCAAATCTACAAGCCTCGAATTCGAAATGCTTCGAATTTTGAAGATAAATTTGATTATTTTTGTTCCTCAGGTCTTACACGACTGCACAAAGGCTAGGAGAGAAGTTGAACTTCATTGGAGAGCTTCTCATTGTCGTCATATAGTACAAGTCAAAGATGTATACGAAAATACTTACAGCGGTAACAAATGTTTACTCGTCGTAATGGAATGGTGAGAATTTTTTGTGATTTTTTATAGATGCTAGATCGAAAAAAAAAAAAAAAAAAAAGAACTGTACAGTGAAAAGCGTACTTTGATAATCTTAGAATTATAATTTTTTATAATGTTCTTCCATTCAACTCCACTACTACTCTGTTTCAGTATGGAAGGCGGTGAATTATTCCAAAGGATACAAGACAGACAGGATGGAGCTTTCACTGAAAGAGGTATATAAATTGTATATCGGTCGATCAATGAGAAAAATTTAAATCTAGAACGCTGAAAAAATATACCATTGAATAATTGAGTCTTCAAAGTGAATATGAAACAGTGACAGAATTTTTCAAATCATCATTTTAGAGGCTGCACAGATAATGTACGAGATATGCGTTGCCGTCAAACACCTTCACAACATGGACATAGCTCACAGGGATCTGAAACCTGAAAATCTCCTTTACTCTAAACCTGGTGAGTAGAAAATGGGTGATTTAAATAATAATTCTCATATCGTCGTACATTACATTATACGAATTGTATTTATTATTCAATTAGTTACTCGGCTTAAATAAACAAGCGTCTCATGCCTACTTAATTTACCCTGTTGTTCAATACCTATATTCATACATTGTTCAAATGTTTTCCAGATGCAACAGGAATTCTTAAACTGACAGACTTTGGATTTGCCAAGGAAACGCATTTGAAAGACACTTTACAAACTCCTTGTTACACTCCCTACTATGTCGGTAAGTCATCGTTAAATTTTATCCTGTAATAAAAATCGTCTGACAATACGAGAAATTAGAATACTTAATTGGTAAGCTTCTACTTTTTTCTTTTCTTTCCTTTTTTCTCAGCTCCTGAAGTCTTGGGACCGGACAAGTATGACAAAAGCTGCGATGTTTGGTCACTCGGTGTAATAATGTACATATTGTGAGTATCATTTTTTAGAATCTCATGAATCGATCCGCATATTGTAACAAAAATTTCGGATGCGAATACCTACAATTGTTTTTTTTATTTTTTTTTTATCTTTTCTACACTGACGGCAGGTGCATAACCTTGACGTATATCTAATCAAGATGCTCTGGATTGTGAAACGCTTACGTATGTCCCACTGACGTCTGAGTTCCTCACTGTCGCCTCAATATTAACATAGAGTTATTTGCAGATAAAAGCTGCATAATCCCAAAGAATCTGAAAAGTCTCGAGAATCTCATCTTTCTTCAATGCTTTTATATCGATTTGTTTTTTTTTCCCCCCACAGGCTCTGCGGCTTTCCACCGTTTTACAGCAACCATGGATTGGCAATTTCGCCAGGCATGAAAAAAAGAATTAGGCTTGGACAGTATGATTTTCCCGCACCTGAATGGTCGAACGTAAGTCAAGATGCTAGAGACCTTATCAAGGAAATGTTGTGTACGGATCCCGCGCAAAGGCTGCACATCGAACAAGTCATGCGAAACAAATGGATTGCGGTGAGAATTTTACAAATATATATTGTGAAAAATTATCTCAAATTTTAGTTCATATTTCTTACTTCTTTATTTTTTTTGCGAACAACAGAAGCACACCGAAGTACCAGCGACTCCGCTTCACACCAATCGAGTTCTGAGAGAAGGTGAGGAACTCTGGCCCGAAGTTCAAGAAGAAATGACTCGATCGCTAGCTACGATGAGGGTGGATTACGACACCGCTGGTCTCAAGCAATTGGATCACACGAATAATCCATTATTAAATAAAAGAAGACGCGCGAAACAATCGACCAACGATACACCAACGTCTACGAGCCCTACGCCAGCTTCCTAGGACGACGCTTTTATCGTTGGAAGAAATATAGACGATAATTCCAGCTGGATTATCTTCTTCCTCCGTCGATTTATTAGGTACACTATTTTTATCATCAGAATAATATTCTGACATCTGCTACGAAAAATTCGAATTCTCGATCAGCATCAGCAGCAGCAGCAGCAGCAACAGCAAGAGCGATAGGACAAAAACACCAACGAACAAATAAATAATTTAGCAATTATATTTATCATCTTCTATGAGGATTGACACGAGGTGATAACGTTAGCATCTTTAAAAAAAAATGCGAGATAATTTTATACCAGATATTTTTACATAATTTGTAAAAAAAAAAAAACAAAAAAAAAAAAAAGGTCAACGCGAACTCCACGTTCTTTCGACGAACCAAAAGTTTGAATCGAAATAAGCTTTTATTCGTTTTTTGTTCTTTATATTACAGGGATGGACAAAAAAAAAAAAAATTAATTAGTAACAGTAATCGATTGTGTTACGTTGTGCTATTGATCGATTAACAAAATGGGGTTTTCGTTTTCGTAAATTTCATTCAAATTCGACGCTTTAATTCGCCTTGGAATTACGTGCTCGATGATGATGATGATGTTGGTTTTTTTTCAAACCAAATTAAGTTAACACGCTACTTCACATCATATTAACTTGCATAATAATAATGATAAATAAGAGGTTATGTATCTCGATTTAAATCACGAATAAAAATGATATATATAAAAATAAGAAAGAAATACATAAAATATTAACGAGAACAAAACACAAAAGGCCTTGATTGCCGAGGCGCAGAAGTACATGAGAACAAATTACGTAGATTAGAAAATAAATTTGTTGGTTTTATGTAATTTTAAATTAAAAATTTAATTAAAACGAAATAATCGCAGTCAATAAATAGAATAAATATAGTTCTCTTTTGAGATTATAGAAAATGTTTAAAAAACTATTCAATACGCCTGATGAGGTATTGCTATACAGAAAAAAAAAACCTAAAAAACTATAACATTAAATTAAAAAAATTAATGGAAATTAAACGACGGTGCTATATCGAAAAATGAATTAATAATTGAATAAAATTGATATTTAGATCGAACAATAATAGAACAAAATAAACAAATAAGAAAACTAAAAAAAAAATGTTTGCGAGCCGTTGTAGAAGTGCCTAAACTGCATTTGATTTATTTATTTTTAATTTTTTTTCCTCCCCCCCGTTTTCGAAAAATCAAATTATCGATAGTATTGAAAATATAAGCGGTTAGTTTAGAGAAAGATAGATTAATATGAAATATTAAAAATTTGTTGTAACTCTCAAACAGGGTTTCCAATAATAACAATAATAGCGCCTTATGATAAATGTGAGTCAAAATTTGAGCGATGAATATTTTATTTCGATTAGTTTTTAAGGTTTTAAGTATTTTTTTTTGTTTTTTTAACGCTAAAATATGGTGTTTAGAATTGCAGTGTTCGTTATACATCAGTATACATACATATAATAATAATACATGATAGATATATAGAATATATATTTCATAACAAAAAAGTGAATAATTGTTTTGACTGAGGAGGCTAACTACCGATTAATATTATTTTAATTAGTAGAATCATCGGCTCATTTAGTAATCAATTTTAAGAAATATTTAGATAATAGCAAATAGCAAAAAAAAAATAAAATAAAACTAACAAAAAAGTTCAATTCAAGTTTCAAATTAAATGAATAAATAAAATAAATTATATACACATACCTATATTAATAATACTTAATATGAAACTAAGCATAATTATTTTTAGGGTAAAGGTGTTCCCGTTTTAATTGTAATAAATCGTTACGTGTGCTTGGACATAGGGTAAGATCATTGTTTGAACTAAAACAAAAAGAAAAAATAGAGTTCACGAAAAGAATGATGAAAAAATAGGAAGAATTATATAATTAAGGAAACAAAATTCGAACGAAACAAATGTCAAATAAATACTAACGTTCTATACCGAAGGTATATGAAAAAGTAATTTTTTACATCATACCCCTTGGTTTTAAATACTTTTTTCTTTTTTTTTATTAACTAATTTTCTTTCATCTATTCAAAGTTATTTTACGTTCTTTTTTTAATCCTGACTACAAAATAAAAAGAAGAAAAAGCATGAAAAATTGTAACAAATCCTTTTAGCGCTTAAATATAATAAAAGATGATTTATAAAATAGTAATATTTGAATATAATATTCACATAAGACTTTTGTCATATTATTTACGTGTATTTATTAAAAAATTTTGAATTTCAGAATTGAACCCTCGTAAAAAAAAAAAGGCAACCCGCAATACGGTCACGTGAAGATGGTCGCAGGGGGCGAGTAATTTACCCCTACCTTGAACCCGCCATTTTACTTTTTTTTTTCATCTCCAAGTTCATTGATGTGCGTGGTTTCATGGGATTTATTGGTTCATTCATTGTCGGGTTCTCTCGGTTGTGTTTTTACGCGCCGCCATGCCACTCGCGCTCGCCAGACGGCGGAGTGAAGTCGACCTGGCGCCTATGACCTCATCCATTTGACCCCTCCGCCCCTCCAGGGGTCGGAAGACTGATTTTTTACGCTACTTACCGTAATGGTATTTAAAAGAGATGTAACACATTATTTAACCCCTACGTCCTCAAATGTTTTTTCTTTATTCTCACCCCATCTTTCAATGGCACTTACGATCATTTTTCTCCACCCCCAAAATTAACATTCTTTTTCTTTTTCTTTTTCTACAGGCGGTATGACGAGTATAGAGGGAAATTGATTATTCCAAAACTAATTAGAATTTCCGTATGGTAAAGCAATTTCTGAAAAATCATTCAACAATAGAAAAAAAGAAAAAAAATTGTAAAATGAATGGTGGAGAGGAGCTAAAAGATGAAGACGAAGAAGAAGAAGGTTGAACGAATGCATAGTGATTTCATCCATGCACTGTGGTGTTTTAGAATTTTGATCAGCATCGGCTTCAGGCTTCGGCTTCAGTTTGGACTTCAGCATCGAAATTCCGACGCTGATACAGAAAAGAGACGCGGTGCTTACCCACACCTATATCAACCCTGTGTGAGGAGAGCGTGACGAGAAACAAAACCAAACGAAACTAACTAAAGTTGGAACGAAGTAAGTTAAACTAAAAAAACCTTGCCAGTGGCCAGGAGAACGAAGAGAGAGTAAGAGCCGATTGCGAGTGAGGAGTAATAGTAAGAGTAGGACGAGTAGGAGGAGGAGGAGGAGGAGGAAGAGGAGGAACAGCGCCCAGCAGTCAGAGAAGAGAGCCAAAGGCATTAGGAAGCAGCAGCAGCCCCTCCGACACGGTAAACCAAAGCCCCATGGCATATAGGCATCAATTCCCAGTTTCACTTCACATTCGGTCTCCGGCTGTTGCGGCGGGTGGACCTCATCGGGTTTATAAATACGAAACGAACACGCGCCAGTGTTTTTTATCTTGGCTGTAAATTCACCCGAGAGTTTCATCAGTTAACTCGCCTTCGTTTCTTTGATTTTTTGAATTTTTTTTTCTATTTTCTCATTTTTCATTTATTTATTTTCATTATCGTTTTCATTCAATTTTCAATAATTTGCTAACTCTGAAAATTCATTATTCAACTATTCATTAGCATACATACACATTTTACACGCTTCACAACTCGTGTGCCGATTAATTAATTAACTAATAATTAATAAATCATTAATTCCCAATATAATCCGGAAGTGTTATTTATTTTCAACGTGTGAAACTAGAAAAAGAAAATGAACAAATAAATAAAGAAATAATGAATAAATAAATAAATAAATAACATCAACAAATTGAACACACATCACGTGGTAAAGATTACTATTATTATTATTATTATTAATATTGTTATTCGACGTTATTTTTTGTTTTTTAAATTATTCAAAATAGCGATTTACTCATACCTGATTATTCTTTGTCTTTTGAACGAACCTTTTTTTTTCTTCTCTTCTCTCGATCAATTGTGTGTTTTTTTTTTGTGGTGTCTTATCAACGTTCAAATAAAAGATTTCAATAACATCATCGTCGCTGTTAGAAAAAGGGGGGAGGGAGAACGAGAGAGAGAGAGAGCGAGCGAAAGAGTGGGGGGTAATTAATTTGTCGACAATCTTCGCGTCGACTTTTGATGAATTAATTCAATCGGCGTTCAATTGTTTCGAATCAAAATAATTTCATTCAATCATCGTATTATAGATCAATTATATTTATTTGTTTGAATTTTTTTTTTTGTTGTTTCCTTACAGACAATACCTGCGTTAATTATTATATTCTAATTATTTGATATTCGTAATTAATCGTCGCAGCTAATTAGAAATAATGACTCGGTATTAAAGTGACGTGTTAATAATGAAAATGATATACATATAATGATAAGTGAAATTTCGGAAGAGGATTTTGCAGTGATTGTTTCTTTTTATAGAAACAAAAAAGAAAAAATAAATAAATAAATAAAAATCAATTAAAATTGTGTAAAAATATAATCACATATATATGACTTGCAACTTATAATAAGAGATAGGTAATTTCAAGTTTATAATAAAAATTTTCTTTTTCTTTTCCTTTTGTGCTACATCGAAGTTTAATCATCGAAGGAATCTCGTGGTAATCATCATCGTCATCATAATTATCATCATGGGAACCAGAACTCTACATCTCATTGTCTATTTCCTCGGCATTGGAATCACAGGAATATGCAGCAGTCAAAGTGAGTATAGAATAAAAATTAGACAAGATATACACGAGTTTAAGTAATATATATTCCTTTATCGAAAGCTTGTTCTTTTTATTCTATAATTGATTTATTTTATTTGATATCTTTTTTTTTTTGACCTCACAAATTTTCCCACCACCTCACTCTCCCCCTCCCTCCCCCCCTCAGTTATTCCGGAATTGATCAAACAATTTTTACATAAACCTGCGACCAGGATATAAATAAAAACCATTAATATATATATACAATTTAGGAAAATTGGAGGATCAAATAAAACGTTACAATGTTCGTTATAATTCTGTTATTAATTTTTGTAATTCTTTTCTTTTCTTTTATCTTATCTTTAAAAACTTGCAAAATCGACTCGAACCAATATCATATTTGTATTTATTAATTAATTAATTTGTCCCATATTTTGTGGTTGTTGTTTTTAATAAAAAAAAAAAAAAAAAAACTAACTAACTTTTTCTACATCTCACGGAAACTGGTATGGATTATACAGGTACCTAGTATATTTGCTAAATAGGTTTAGGTATGTGATTTTAGTCAAAGCTGGTGTATTTGAAAATATTTGAAAATCTGAATGGAATTTCGAAAGATCTTTGTCCTTTTTGTGGGCGTTGGAAGAGAGAGAGAGAGTGAGAGAGAGAGGAGGGTGGTTAAGTAAAGGCCGAAAGGACTTGATCTCCGAAATTCAGGTTGGTTTTATTATACCTACTGTGTCGGAGGAGGAAAGGGACAGGAAGTTTGTCCCTAACATTTGAAGGCGACCGCGGGGTCTCCGTAGACTGCAGGTCTCTCTTTTTCTGGATTTTTATATACGTATGTATAACTAAAATTAGAAATATACGGTTTTTTGTTGGTAGTAGAAAATAAAGAAAAAAATTAAAAAAAATTAAAATAAAATTAAATCATCATGATAATAATAACAATAATAGTAAATGGGAAAAGGAGAAGAGAAGTGAAGGTGAAAGAGGAAAAGGAAAAGGTAAAGGAAAAGGAAAAGAAGGGTCGTGTATCGCCTCACCTTTTCGTTCACGTCGTGTTTAAGATTTTTTTTTGTTTTTATATACATATATACACCTTATAGAAGGACCAACACACAAACTGTACCGATCCGTATATATAGGTTGGAGAAAAGAAGAAAAGAAAAGGAAAGAAAAAAAGAAAGAAGTATAAACGTCGTCGTGCCGGGATGCTCAGGTGTATTTTCTACCTGCATACCTACCCCCGTCATACAAATCAATGTCCTTTTCTCCGCTCTCTTGAATCTCATATACGTATATATACCTATAGTCCCTAAAACTAGCGACTGCCTACTTCCTTTTCTAGTTTACTTTTTCTAAATACGTTTTGGTTTTTTTTATTTTTTTTCTTACCTGCGGTATAACATGATTTATTACAGTTATTGTACCTGTGTGTTTAACTGTTCAAATGATATCCTTGATTTCGGAATCGACTTGTACGAATAAATAAATTTAAAAAAAAAGAAAAAAAAAAAAGAATAGAAAATAGTAAGTAAATCTTACGAACGAACTAAAATAAATGAATGAGTGAACGAACGAACGAACGACTGAATGAATAATATAATAGTGAATGAATCGTTTCGGGGGAAATACGATATAGTATATATATATATATATGTATATAGAGGGAATGCAGGTTACAGTCGACGAGTCATTATAAAAAAAAGAATATACATATATATTTATTTCATTCGACTGACTCACGCGCGGTCATAAAAATCTGGAGTCATACCTGATTGAGTCAAGGAGGAATTCTCCTGAGTTTTCTATCTTTCTCTATACACATTTTTAATACGAATACCACATTCATATGTATGTATTAACTATATTACCGTAATGACGCGACATTGAATTTCCGATAATTTTATACTGTATACTACATTTAATACGCAATTGATCAGTACGCGTTTAATTATCTCGTTTCCTTCGAAGTTTTTCTTCTTTTTTCTTTTTTTTTCTTTTCCTTTTCCATCAAATATCATTACTCGTTTAATAATCTTATTAGAATAAAAAAAAAGAGAAAAAAAAAATCATTCACATCTTTTTATACATAAGGACATAGCTATATACTATATAGTATGCTATACATACCTATATGATGCACATATACAATACGTTGGTGCAGCAGGAGCAGCAGCAGTAGCAGCATACGAACTGCACCGGAAGGACAGATGTGCCACGGTTTAAAAATTCTCTCTTCTTTTTTTCCTCACTTTTTCTTTTTCTTTTTCTTTCATTTTTTCATACTTTGTTTCTCCCCTTTTTATATTTTATATTTTTTATTTTTTCTTATTTCTCCATCATCATCTGCTCCCGCAGGAGCGAGCTGCTGTTCCGATCCTAAGGCTCCGCACATTTGTATCCTCGAATTAATTTCGGTATACGCAATGGAATTATTCCTATTGTATAAAAAAAAACGAGGAAAAAATAAAAAGAAAGAGAAAAGGAAAGGGATGGAATGGAATGTTCGCAAAAATTATCGATATAATTCGATCGGAATAATTTTCAATTCGTTTATTCATTCGATTTTCTTCCTTTCTATCTTTCTTTTTTTTTTTTTCTTCCTCTCTTTGGAACCGATAGAATTAGGAGAGAGAAAGAGAAACGTATGGAGAGCTTAGAAAAGAAAAGAAAAATAATAATTTTAAAAAAGAAAAAAAAAATGAAGAATGGGCGGCTCTTTAATACCATGGGTCTCTCATCGTATAGCGTGTGGGGTCTGATGGATATCTGATTACAGGAAGTACTTTTCTTATACATATATTTTCTATATAAACGTAATCGGCTGCATCACATCGTCCTTCACATACGTGCTATCAACGCCCCTTTTTTTCTCTCTCTCCTGATTATTATTTTCGATTGGAATAAAAAAGGGTTTTTTTTTTACTTGTTCTTTTTCAATTGACAAGCCATAAACTGCGTCTCACGTCACATAATACCCATATAGGTACCTATGGCACTAGGTACTTGAGCCATGCAAAATATGAATTACGAATTTATCCTTGAGATTAATTTACGGGGCTCTCTTTTGGACTAGGGGGGTCCTAGCGTTTTGTATAAAACGTCTACTTAGATTTTTTTTTTTTTCTTTTCTTTTAACGGACGTTGCCGCTTTTGTTCTCCCCGATTTCTCTCTTTATCTCTCCCCTCTCTTTTTGATCTCGCTCTTCAGATTTATTAATCTTAAAAAATGTATAATTTTATCCCCATTTATTTATATTTATGTATTTTTTTTTCTTTCTTAATTAATTAAATACCTATAATAATCCAGAACCTTTTTCATTTGCGGAGAAAAAAATAGTATAGGCAAAAAGAAGGAAGAAAAAGGAATGAAAAAGACAAAAAAGAAAAAGTAATTCCGTTAAATGTCTTTGAATTATTCAATATCGTTGGGGATTTCTATACACCTATAGTTATAAGCTTCGAAGGGCGAGAATGATGAAGATTAAGATCAACGCGTTAAGATGAAAATTAGATGTAGGTATAGCAAAAAAAAAAAAGAGCTAAAAGTGAGAAAATTGGAAAATTTACGGCTTTGACGTATTTTTTTTTTGGCAGCATGCGAGAACTCCTGCAATGTGCACTGTTGCACGTATGTAGTATATATATGTATATGGGGGCGAAGGGGATCCCTCGGGAACCGCTAAATCATTCCCCTTCTTATGACTCGAAAAGCAATCCAGAGAGAACCCCTCCAAAAACTATCCTGGGTAGATAGGGATATAAAATTTATATCCCGACTAAAGGACGTGTAATCGATAGAGAGGAATTACATGCTCCTGATGCTGCTGCTCCTGTTTTCATGCAGTTGCGTTTCTCTGCTCCCTTATTGCAACTCGCAAACAATATGACGATATTATTACGTCCTTGACAGTTTTTTTTTCCTTTTTTCTTATTTCTTTTTTCGCTTTTCCTGGGACAATTTTCTTCGTGTCACTAGAACACTATGAAGAATCGGAGGATTAATGAAAAAAAAAAGGGAGGAAAAAACAAAGAAAATAGGATCACGTAATTTACCTAATTACTTATAATTATAATAATCACGATGAAAAAAAGATGATAATAATGATAATAATCATAACATGTATTCGAGCTTCGAGCTGTACAGTAGCAGCTGTTGTGAATTATATTATTCTTTTTCATCTGAATAGTCGAAGGAAAGAAGAAAAAAAAGAATTTATAAAAGGATAAGGAGAAAAAAAGGAATGAGAAAGCAAAGAACGAACGAACGAATGAATGAATTGAAAATGGAAGAAAAAAAGAAAAGAAATTCAGAACTTTGGAACACGCTGAACATATTTGAGAGACCAGGTGTAAATAAATATATAACATAGAAACCCACCCTTATGTGGTATGTACGAAAAAAAAAATTTATTCATGAATTTTTTTTCCAACAGCTTTACATAAAATGATATATCATTTGGCTCATGGCATGAGGAATTAAAGTGTTTCTCGGTAACATTTTTTAACCACAAATAAAAAGTCGGAACAAATGGCCGTCGATATACATATGTACATTATATAGGCATATATATATAGATTCCTTCAATTATTGCATATATAAATCTATAATAAACAAACGAACAATTAGCAATTATCAAGTTTCTTTTTGTTTGTTTTTTTTGTAATTTCATCCGAAGGGGTTGTATATAACTGGTATACATTATATACTTATGTAACATATAGAGTGTGAAATAATTAATTATTAATGATAGAGAATAAAAAAAGATTCAGGTTAAGAATGATGATAATTATACGTACGTACATAACGGGTTCGTGGTATATTATAATGTGTTGTTTTATTTGTTTTTTAACCTCGTTGTAAAAATAAAATCCCCTTAGATAATAAATTTTTCAACCGATTCAGCCATATCTAGAAAGAGAGAGAGAGAGAGAAATGTGTGTTGGTTACGGTACGTAGGTTACACGATGCTTGCTTCTCACTATTATTTGACTCAGTGTTCCAAGTTTATGAACATCAAGAAACCAACAACTATGGTATAACTATACAGTACTTTATTATTACATACTATGCCGAGCAAACTGACTATGTAGTACGTACTAAAGTATAAACCGGTTGTTTAAAATAGTATAACAATTACAGTGTCAGTAAACTCGCATTATTATTGTACGTCAATAGTTGAAGAAAATAAAAATTAATTTTCTAATAAATCCAAAATCAAACTGAACAACACTTTCGAACGAAATCAAATATAAAACTTATTGAAAACAAACGAACAACCAAAATAAAAAGAAATTCAATGATGGAAAGTAATGTGAAAAAATAAAATAAAATAAAAACGTGAAACCTTTTATTAAAAAAGAAAAGAAAATAAAAAAAAGCGACGTGTGCGCAAGTATCAAATTTTAAGGTCAGCTGACGAAAGAAATTACTTAATGTCTGCGACAGTTGTTAACCATCACCATATTAACCTGATGTTCGATTAATTTTTTAACGAAACGTTTAGGAGCAAAAAAAAAAAGAAAAAAGAAAAAGAAAGAATTCTCTCAAGTTTGACTGCTGCAGTCGCATGAGGTCATAAGCAAGCGCACATGTTCTTTTTACGTTTGCTAGTCTGCAGTATTTTAAGGATTACATATTTATATTTTTACATGTATCTACCTATATGTATCAGATTATTTATAGAATATAAGATTCTGTGTTAGTTGAACACTTGAAACACAAAAAATCTATATATATATATATATAAATATAAGTACAGGAGAAGTTGAGAGCGAAGTCTACGCCGGTTTTAGTCGATTTGCTTTTTTAAATCGGACCTAATTTTGTGCTATGGACTCTGGTATGGGTATACCTAATGGTAAAGATTCCAAAAAAAGGTCAAAATACAAGAAAGAAAGAAAAAGAGAAGAAAATTAAAGCGTTAAAGGTGATTGAGTATGAGGAAGATTACTTCCAAACTTATTTCGTTCGTTCTTTCTTTAGTTTTATTTTTTTCCATTTCATTTTTGTTTCCTTTTTATTTTTTCATTTCTTCTTTTTTAAAAAACGCCTGCACCACCGGATATGGGGCGATTATTTTTAGAAAAACAGCTTCACCATAGTGGAAACACACTTATTCAGGTTATGCAGGGAAAGAAATATAAAATTTTGTAAATTGAATGGAAATTTAATCGCTAAACTTTTCCTTTTTTTTTTTTTTTTTTTGTTTTTTTTTTGCGTGACAATTTTTTTTACAAAAATTTCTGCATCGTCCTTGAGGCTGCATAGCTGCAGCAGGAATCGTATACGCTGCACTTGCATGCACTTTATGAACGTGCAGGGTCGGTCGAGCCTCATTGGATCGGCTCATCCGGTTTCCTTTTTGTTTTTTTTTATTTAATTTAATTTTTTTTCCTTCTTTTTCTTCTCTTTTATCTTTTTCCCCCGTCTTTCCTAAATTTTTTTTTTTATTTTCATTCTAAATTCTTTTTATTCTTCTCTCCCGTATCATATTACTTTCATCACTTTTTGTAACCTGCAAGGTATATAATGTATAAATGCGCGTGGTATTTGCGCTGTAATTTTTTTTTCGCTCACAATTTTCTGTATAATTTTTGAAAAAAAGCAAAAACAACAAAAAAAAAATCACAATCGTGTTGATTAATAAAAATTCAATCAATAACTCTTCGTTTCATTTCGTTTGTATCGAAATTATATATACTACGAACGGAAAATTTGTAATACAGCAAAATAAAATTTTAAGTTTATGTCTTATAAACGAATAATCACTGTTTGCTATGGTATAATACAATAATGTGAGCAAACTTAAAAAAGATAGGAGACAGCTTATCTTGTACGTATGTATAATATATGCACAGTTATTTAATGCGTTTCCGTTGTTTTTTTTTCTTTTTTCAATCTCTTTTTCCTTTTCTTGTCTCCTTTTGTTTTTTGTTCAAAGAAATTGAAAACGATCATTTCTCAAAACAATTATCTTTCTTATATACCTATGTGTAAGGATATAATTATCGTACATATGTAATGATGCAGATTAAATTTTGAAGAAAAAAAACACCTTTTGTTTCGTTTTCTTTCGATAATATTAAGCCGCCGCCATATTAGCATCTGCGGCCGGAAGTAATTAAATACAGTTTAACTTATACCGCGATTGATTCTTGACCACATTGTATATGTACGATATAAGGTATACATATATCTTTTTTTTTTTTACTTCCATTTCTCTTTTTCATCACTTGTACTTACGGAGGAACGTGATGACACTTTATATATCTTATGTGACACATGCAACCGAGAAATTATAATGCGGAGTAAAAAGAAACCCCTCTCGAAACTGTTTCTTAAACGAGTTTATGTGGTCGAGTCAAGTTCGCAAAGTAAAAGACCGCGCGGACGTCGGCGACGACTCGCGTCTTTCAGATTCTCATTACATTTTACAACTTCACTATAAGGAATCTTACGGATTATCACGTTTCATTCATCCATCGGTAGAAACGAAAAGAAAAAAGAAAAAAAAAACCCAAAAAAATAGAACCTCAGCTATCTAAATGAAACCATCGCATTCCCTATATCTATTTCCATTTGATTGAATTGAATTAACAATTAATTTAAGCTGCAAAGTAAACGAAAAAAAAATCTTGTGTATCGGTGCATCATCTTTTATCTCATCTTATCTTCTTTGATTGAATTCCGCGCTCGACAAAATTTGCAAAAGCTCGGACTACTGATTGTGAGAGAAACTGATGATATTTTACACTGCAGTACGTTTGTTATTTACCTACTATATGAAATTTATTTCTATCAGTATTGTAAAAGCGCATGTAAGTATATGTGCATAGGTACATTTATACGTGTAAAACACATGAGGTCTCAGGTTCCTGAGAACTAAACTTGCTTCGGATCTTGCTTTACTGAATCCCACATAGGTATATGTCATGCCACACCTTTCACATAGTTACGTGATGCCTACGGATACCATACATTGTATATATATCCACCATATACCTCGATATACATATAGATATATACGAACCTCATGTATATCATTATAACAATATAGAATATGCAAAGGGAATAATCTTTGAAGTATGTGCAGCATTGACGTTATTTTTTCTCTTCACTCTTTTTGTGTCCTCGTTTTTTGACAGTTTTTTTTTCTCTTTTCTTTTGCTTTTTTCCGTTCTGCAGATTCCATATATATTTCGATGATCTAATCGCAATTATTTGAATCTTTTTAATGAATGAAATTTTCTAATTTTCAAATTCCTTTTCCGTTTTTAGATTTTTCATCAGGAGTTGCTGCGGGAACAACGGAGGTGGCTGCTCCTCAGGTTTACGAAGATCCTGAAACAATGACGGGATGTTATTTTTCGGCGGAATATCAGGGAGAATTTGTTATGCAAGTCAGTGGAACTGGTGCCAAAGGTTCTACGAATATGGGAGAACCCGTGCAATATTCATCGGTCAACATAACATTCAATTCTATTCCAGTTTGGGGTTATTGTAGACGAAGAGTTGGGCAGAACGTACTTTTGGTTGATAGGTGAGTTTTACCAAGAATATTTCATATATTCTCAAACAGGAAGAGAACAAAACTAGAAAATAAAACAAAAACAATAATACGCAGACAATCCAAATTGTGCAAGCTAAAGAAAAATGCCCAGCATAATGCATACATGTGCCATACATATATTATCAACGTATACAAATTTTATAAGCGCGTGCAACTTTAATGGAAGTTAAATTGCCAAGCTTATAGGGTTACCATACATCCGAGAGAGATATTAAAAAAAAAAGAAAAGAAGATGAAAAAGAAAAGCAAAAATAAAAAAAAATATTAAGAACGAGAAGGAGAAGAAGAAGATGATGCTATTTATACTTACATACATGAACGAACGTCTCCTCCAATTTTTACATCGCATCATCATCATCATATATTTATACTCGCGTGCAGCGTGCATCAGGCACGCATACACATCATGTAGTGATCTCTTTTTTTGTTCACCTTCCTTCCTTCCTTCCTTCACTTTTTCATCGTCTCTTTCTCGCATTTTTTAACCACCATTTTATATTGTTTTATTTTGTGGTGATGCTGGAACCAAAAAAAAAACAAAAATAAAATGAAACAAAAGCATTATCATCAATGTGTAGCAGATTTCTATATAATAATATTATATCGAGATCTGATATAACTTTGCTTATATTTATACACTGTCAGTAATTTAAGCCCGGATGCGAATGTTTGTTTTTTCGTCCTGAATACCTGAGATTTCGTCCTTTCTTTTTCTTCTTCTTCTTCTTCTTCTATCCTGATGATGTACTCAAAGTTTCCGAATCAGTTTCTCATTATATTGTTTGTTAGAATGGATCATGGCCGATCATGTTTGGTCACCCGTGACATAAAATTCTTCCTCATCTTCATCTTCATCGTCTTCTTTTACTTCTTATTCTCCTCCTCCCTCCTCCCTCTTCTTCTTCTTCATCTTTTTTTTTCTCGAAGAATTTTAGCCTCGGGAAAGAAGTATAGTAGTTGGAAGAGTGCAGGTTGTTGGTTGGTTGGTTGGTTAGTTGTTGCCTGGGGAGGACGCAAGAATTCCTTCCCGCAAAGTTATAAGTTGCGATGCGGTTCGTCGGTGATGATGAGATGCTTCGATGATTCGGTATTCAAAATAAAACACTAGAAAAGAGAATAAAATAAATGAACAAAAAAAAAAAAAAAAAAGAAACAAAAAGAAATTAAACTCAACCGTAACAAAACCTTAGAAATAATTTGAAATCTGATTTTGTCTTCTCTTTTTTCTCTCTCTATCTCTCTCTCTCCCTATACATTTGATTAACTTACATTAAGTCATTTATAATATCGTTTAATTTTAAATTTCAGGTACGGCGACGGTGAATGTATTCGATGTTTCCGACTGACTAGGAGATCGCGAAACGTAATTGAAGTATTCTCGGAAAATTTGAACAGGTGCTACACATACGAAGCCGGTGCAATTGCCTCATGTGAAACTTTATATTCAACCGCAATATTGTACCGTAAGTTTATCAAATATTAATGTATATTATACATATATATTAGAGCTACTAAAATAACCATAGGTTTCTATTTCATCGTTTCGTTAATGTACGTATGAAAAAAAAAAGAAGTGTATTACCGCTTTCTCATCCTTATAAGTTTTTAGTTTTTTTTTTTTCTTTCTTTATTGTGTAAGCCAAATTAGCGTTCGTTCATTATTCATTTTTCGTTATACATATACGTATATCTGGATATAAATTATTATTCAGCATTACGATCAAATAGTTGCTATTATTGTTGTTGTTGTTGTAATTAATACGCCTACTCTCTATTAGCCTATAATGTAAGTTATAAGAAGCCGCCGAGCCGCGGCAAAGGAAATAACGAAGAAGATTGTGTAACAATTATCAAAGAATGCGCTGTAGACAGCGGATGCTACGAGTTTCTTTCTCATATAATAATAATGATAATGATAGCAACGATAATGACGATAAAAAGACAATTAAACAAAAAAATTACTACGTGCTTTTAGTTCGATTCTTTTACATTCGTTGTGGTCATCCCCTTGTGCGATCAGCACCTGCACTTCTTTCAAATTCCTTGATCTACTTATCTTCTTATATTTTTCATTATAAACAAAATACTCAACGCCATCTTTGAATAAATTTATGTTTAACTGTAAACTTTTGAATAATTGACAGAAGCGTGTCGAAAAAAACCGAAAAGAAAGAATAAAATAATCCTTTTTAGTTGTTTATTCATTTTTCCAATATAAGGATTACTCGTTAATACGTAGAGTATAATATACGAAATTATTTACTAGGTATGGATTACACGCAGTCTGCAGCTATTAAATTAAAGCAAGGGCATGGAAAAAAAAAACCAAAAAACTATCTCAAATTTCTTATTTAGGGTCGCGAAGTTTTAACACTGCTTCGAGGGGGCGACGAACGGTCAACCGAATCTCAGAGAATCAAAGGGAGAAGAAAAAAAATATTCACACATTACCGATATAGAAATGTATACCTATTATTATACGAGTAGGATTTTACAAAATGAAAGAGAGAAAGGAAAAAAAAAAAAAGAAAACAGAAATACCCCCGATAGTATTGCTCGCGTATAGGGAAAGTGGTATGAAATTACCAGACTTCCGGTGTAGGGGAGAATTACCTCTCTATTATGTCTATGAATACCTACTCATATATGTGTATATTGTTGCTTTGTTGGTTTTAAATAATACACATATTATCGCGACCAACCGTCGATTTTCTTTCTTTTTTTTTTCCTCTCTTTTTCACTGCGATTTTTTACCCCGAGTGATTCCCTTCTTTTTTCGTTTACATCTGTATGTGCTACTGAAATCAATTGAGACCGATATTTTCTACTTGCCTCATCCAGATCTGTTGGATTTCTTTCGTTGTACGATTAAGCTAAACGTTGCTTTTTCAGGAACGAAGGAAATTGCTGGACTCCCCATTAGGAACGAGTACTGTCCAATCGAAGGTCGCTACCATTTCACTTATAACATTAACGATGGATCGGAGGAGAAGATTGAATGTAACACGTTCTCATCGGACTTTGATAACTGCCCGGATGGATCTGTACTTCATTTGAAATTTAAACGATGCTCGTTTGAGAATCATGGTAGGACTCGTTACAAGAAACGATCAAGCAAGGCGTCTCAGATAATGAGTGAGCATAAGGGTTCTGTGTTTGTTTGTTCGTTCGTTCGTTGGTTCGTTTGTTCAATGTTTATCAGTGTCCACTCGTTATTACCCAATCGGTTTTTTTCTCTTTTATTTTTTGTTTTATTATTACTGTCATTTTTTTTCAATCCTTCAGCTTAATTTTTTTACTCCTCTTCCAAAGCCTTGCCATTCCACCGATAAAATTCTGGATTGTCGAATTTTTCAGCAAACGAAAATTAAATTTACCTGGCCTTTTGAAAATCTGTGTCTGGAAAAAAAAAATCATGATGTTATATGTACTTATAACGAGATCACTTATGCTGCCACATCATAGTATTCACTTGTCGATTTATTTTTTATTTTTATAACCAGTTTTCTTGGACTGATTGAATTTTTCATCTGACGTTCGTTTTTATAAAATTCATAATCATTCACAGATATAACTTTCAATTGCCTTGGAAGTTGGGACGGACCAAATGAATCACGATATTTAGCTCTTCTTGATACCAGAGAAGGAGGAGAACGAAGACCGCAATACCGATGTGGTGTAAGTATCGGAAAATCCATTCGTTAGCTGTATCTTGAGATTATATTCCGACAAATATCTAATAATTTTATTACCTTTTTTCTACAGCTATATTACGTTGACAATAAAAAGGGAAAGACTTATTTAGCGTTCAGTAGTGATTCGAGCTGCGTTCAAAATCTTGAAAATTCAACAAGCGGATACGAAACTCTGGTTTTAAGTAAAGCGACGAATCAAAAAAAAGTGCCAAACTACGTCAAGGTTCACCTAGCAGTGTGAGTATTGATATTTTTTTTTGTTTGCTTACGTTTTACTTCAATTACTTTATCTTCATTTCACTTAACTCACAGATTTCCAAAATGGTCCCATGGCGAATGGGAACAATCTGTGATCGTGAATGGAACTATGACCTTCACAGATTTTAACGGATATAAAAGTTATACTTTTGTTACCGTCGATTCAAATGATGACACCGGACGCTATGTAGTGTACTCGAAAGACCAGTGGTAAGAAAAAGATTCAATTCGATTAATCAATAGAAAAACTGATCATTTGTACATCGGCTTTCTTTTTTACATCACTTTTCCAGCGAGCAAGAAGCTTACGTGTGTTTGATGATGAGGCAGAGGAGTGAAAACGTTTTTGAATTCACCACAGGTGGGTAGTCCTCAATCGTGGAATTCTGTTTCTAATCAACCATTTCGGTGGTACAAGAATACTTGTTATCTTTTTCAACAATCTCCAAATCTCCTTCCGCAGGTATGGTCTCAAGTCCCGTGTACCAAAATTACCTCTGCGATGACCCAAATCTCGATAAACCCGTGTGGATGACGCAATCCAGTAAGTATAAATACGCATATTTTCAAAGCCAGGTTGGATGTGGAAATAAAGAAAAAACGCTTTGAAACTTTAACCGTAAATTTATCCCGAAGGAATTGAACGAGTGGTCGAATCCCCTTGCCCAATTACTGGCGAGTACACCGGAGTGATAACTGATCTCCCTGGAATGTGCGCCGAGCTAAGCAGCAATTGCAATACCAGAGAAATTATGTATTACAAGGTCAGCGACTGTGCAACGGGCGAATTATTCGAAGGTAAGATATTGTATACCAAATGATAATAATTTCGATAAAACCTAGTGAATTAAAATCGGACAAAAATTTTAATGTTCTGAAATATATCATTTTCTCGAAAGAGCGCACGTACTTATGCTTGGGACAGTGGGAAGAGAACGGCGTGATGTTTACCTACACAAAAAGGAATGACACGAGTACGAACGAATGCTTTGTCGGTCTGATCGTTAATGACGAAGAAATTTACATCAAAGAAGCGGGAGATCATTGCATAAGGGACATCGATCCTAAAGAGCAGGGAATGCGGCTTTACAAAAAAGGTAGAGCACCTTGAATTTTCTGATATCACGATCGGAAGTAGGAACCCCTTTTCTCTCCAATCTTTTTTCACTTGTCAGAATTTTCTTAATTCGATTTTAGGCCAGTGTTTTGGAAACTCTCCAAGCCCGGCACCCACACAGTTGAAGCCTATTCCACACGATCCGATAATGCGCATCACTTCTACGCCTCGATCTAATACCGGAGGTAAAAAATTCCTTATTCGATTCAAATTCTTACATCTCCACCCTCCATTCAAATCGCTTTCATCATCCCAACTCTAGAAACTATTGGAGTTGCCACTGAAAATCTATGAATTTATATTAAATAAGTGGAATACGCGGCCATCTTTTATGAGGAGATATCCAACAAATATTTATTACATTTATTAAATTTCTCACAGAAAACACGATCAAGGAAGTGACAACGACAATACCAACTGCATCTGGAGCTGAAGGAATCGTTGATACGAGTCAACGTTGCTGTACTTGCCTGCTAATTTGGCTCGGGTTTAATTTTTTACAAATATTTCTTTCCGGAGCTAATCGCTGATTAATTATTCGACTGAATTGAGGTATAATAACAAGGTTTTTTACGTTGTCTCGTGTGATTCCCGCATAAAATTTACCGAACTTTAGGCACAGGCTTCTGGTGAACCAACGAAATTCAACTTCAAACCTCGGTAAGTGTCATCTAGTCAGAAGCCTCGTGACTTAATATAGGCAAAGTAACTACAATCCTGAGGTCTCTTTCGTCCATCTAGAGTCAAAAAATTGACAATTGCTCAATGATCTTCAGTTTTAGGAATACAAGTTTTTTTTATTATCATGCTCTGGTGTTGTTGCGACTAAAGTTTGTGATTTGATATCGTTTCTTCCCGTTTTGAAAGTTCAAACGAGTCACTGAAACAAGATAAGTCCGTTAAATTTGAAACTGCAAGTTAATTTGCTTTACTTTTGGCTCAGAGACTCCGTCACGTCGGATGATCCATGCCCCTGTTTATATTTATAATACAATTCAGTCGGCCAGAGACTGCATTAGATCTAAAATTATTAGAGTTATTCAAGATAGTGTATAGAAATGTAAATGACGTATTGTAGAAAGTGTAGAAATTTGGAAAACATTTTAACATAAATATTACACTTAAATTTACCTATTATTATTAGTATCATTATAAATATTGATATTACTAGGATTTTATAAAATTGCGTCTAAGAATTATGCATATAATTTATGTATTTCAAGGAGTACTTATAGACTGGGCTTACGTTAAATATGTAAATATGCGTAAGAATTTCTTATTTTATTGTGTTCCTGAAAGGGATACTCGTCTTATTTGCAATTTGAGACGAGAGGCGTGTCGAGTGAAACTCTTATGCTTGGTTTCCATGCAGTGTGAGTGTTCTTGGTCTTTTTTTTCTATTTCTATAATTAAATATTGAAATTGATGAATGTAAAAAGTTCATTAATTAGTTAAAATATTTTTTGTAATTATATTTACAAAGCGATTTGAGGCAATATAAAGTTAAAAAATTTCGATAACCACAATCTTAAAACATATCAAATTATGTTCAAAGTTTAGGTGGAATCAAATAATGGTTGATAAATACACGTGCCTTAAATATATAATGAGTAAAGACGAATCTCCGTTATTACTTATCGTACATATTACGGCGACCATCGACGTCTATCAATCAGAAATATTTGATACTCGTTAAGACTCTCAAGTATACCATATTTTTGTATATTTAAAAAAAAAAAAAGAAGTATTTAATTAGTATAAGTAAATCGAATAATATTGATTTTCTACGTACTTATTTTAGGCTACGATTTATGTGGATATTTCCATATTTTCATTGAACAGATTTTACTATATCCCCCTTACGTTGCCAAATACAATTTTTTAACACAATCAATATTATTCCCAAATTTCTAGAAAAAAACTCCACGGCAAACCGCAAACCGGAAACCTCGTAATTCCTTCTTTTGTTTTCCAAATTTCCCTGTCTTTCTCTTTTACGAATCTAACTTCAGTTTTCATTTCGATTTCTCTATGGGGGTTGAAAAATAGGTTGGACAACAAATTGTAATTAAAATCGTTTGTTGTTATACATATTCGCAAAATGCATAGGTCGATTGAAAAGGGTAAGTTTTTAATCAGACCCAATGAACCGTCAATTAAATCCTGGAGAATTGAAGATGACTGGCTCAGTTATAAATTCTATCTATTTTTAGGTACAGCACGTCTTAGATATGCGAAATTTCAGCCAGCCGTTAATAGGATCAATGGCTTTTACGGTCTAAATCCTGCGTCCATTGTATCACATCATAATTACGTGAGATACGATCATTGTGGGCCCAGCAACAATCTCAAGACAATAAAAAAACAGATCGACGAGGGAATTTGTATGCCCAAAATATCTGCGCTCATTCTTGATCAAAGTGATGGTGACTACTCAACTAGCCTTCTCTTTCTGTTATGGTACGTCTATATCATGTTTATTTTTTTTTTCAGAAATGGTAAAATTTAATCAAAAAAAAAAGAAGTGCCGAAATAAGGAAACGCGTTTCTGCAACTCCCCACCGAGACAATTTGATCTCAAAGTAGAGCTACTCGATATCCTAAATTGTATTATTTTCATTATGTGGAGTCCAATAGTATTTTTTTTAAGATTTCCCCTGGCATTCCCAAGCTTACTGGCTTTGGTACTCCGTGACATGTTGAAATTGTTTAGACCAAAGTTAACAAACATAATTAGCCAACGAGAATCAAAGGAGACATTAAAGTCTCCAAAAACAGGAGAAAAAACATCGATGTCAAATGAAAATATTCAAGGAAAAGAGCTGGAGAAGAAGGATGTGGATAACAATTTTCTTCATTCTTCATGCCACCAGGACATCAGTAGCATTGAATTAAACAACGATTGTTTATCCGATAAATATTCATCAAGATTTCCTGATTCCAAAACTTCGGATTGCAGAAAAAATGTGATAAGACGATACCAAGAATCAATGATCTGCAATGCGATGAACGAAGCACCAGCTTCCTTACTGAAATACTCATCTCGCACAGCCAGTAGGATTACCGTGGATAATAGAAAAGAACGAAGAAATTCCAAAAATAATACTGATCGTAGAAATAGACAGAAACCTTGTAAAAATGTTACACCTCTAGTACCTGACTGCACTGCAAATCATAATTATTTGATTGCAGAATTTCAAAGAGAGAAAGAAAATAAGGATTCACCATTCATGGCTATCAATCCTAAATCCTTAAAAAGTCAAACAAAAGCTAGCGAGTTGAACCAAGCATTGAAATCTCCTTCTCAAATTAAAATAGAAGAATCTATAACGCGAAAAGAAATATTACTACCGCGGGAAACCGATGCTATGGATGCGTCAAGTATGCGTAGTTATAAATCTGAAAATTCAATGTTGAAGTTTCAAGAATTTTCTGCGCTAAAACGCGGGCCAGATCATGATGAATCTGAAACAGCTGGAAGAGAAATTTTACCCGATGTACAGACAGAAGCGAGCGAATCCCACACATCTTATGCGAAATGTGAAAAAAATTTCTCACATACTAAGAAACTTGTTTCAGGTTTAGGAGATATAAATCCGAACAAAGATATTGTGAGTCGAAAGACGCCATGTGTTGCTGCAGAATTTACCGATCCAATCGATGCAAAGGCCAAATGGCTGGAAATGAAGAAGAAATTTTATGGAAAGGATTATGAAGCAGAAAAGTTTGAGAAGCCGGTAAAACTGGAGACCCACCGCCTTACGTCGGTGACATCGATGACAAAGCTTCCGCCTCACAAGATATTTCAATATAACATGCAGATGGGAAGAGCCAGACAAATGCGAATCGAGCCACTTTCTACTGACAGAGAATTTTCAGGGGAAAAAATTACCGATTCTCTTTACCCAAGTGCACATCGAGGCGGAACCATATTAACGCAGAAGAGCGTTATTAATCTGACCAGAGATGCGCCGCAATTATTACACAACAAAGTCCCAATTTATCGACGCGTAACGCAGACGCAATCCTTATCCCAGTGGCCAACGGACTTAGTTGACTGTCGTGGATTAAAAAGAAACTCTACAGATAAAAAATACAAACAAAAGCCACAACCGAAACCACGACTCGAGAGATTTAATCGCCAGAAGATTGCGACCATGTCTTCCTCGGATGTTGGATACACAAGCCAGTACGTTAAGAAGAGTGAAAAAAATTTAAGCACATTAAACGACAAAGACCAAATGGGTTCTCTAATTGATTTTTCTGGCTTACCAAATTAATTCAAGAGTTTAGGAGTTTAGGAGGATCTTTGATTGTTTTTTTTCATGTCCTATCGCCAGATTGATCCCCATGTTTTTTTTAGGGTAATGTTTCTTACGTATGATTTACACGGATTTTTCTACCAAAAGTTTATCATCATTCATTTATGATGTTATTTTTATACCTATTTATATTTATATTGTATTTACACGTTCTATTCAATTATAAAAATTCAACTTTGAAGTCATGAAAGAAATAATTAAAGTTGTACATAATTATAGTTATCGATAATCTTGTAACGATCTTCTCGGTAATTAGAAAGATCGTCCAAAAATCTTTGACTGCTCTCATTGTGAAGAGTAGTCAGAACCGGAGGAAGAGGATCCAAATCGGCAGTTTCAGAAAGTTCTTCATAGTAGCGTCCTTGTTTTGGTCCCATCATGTGAAATTGTTGCCTAGACAAACCTTCCTTCCTACGCGCTTCGATCTCTCTCTTCTCTTCTGCCAACATTGCCTCTTTCGTAGGCAGTTCTTTGTCCCCGAGCCAAAATTTAAGAGCGAATTGAACCTGGAAGCAACAAGCAGATTAGAGGTAATACTGCGATTGATTAGGTCATGGGAAATGAAAACAAACCTGTAAATCAAACATGCTAAAAGCACAGACGTAGTAGGGCAGCCCAATGAAGGCCAATGTTGGCCTTTCGATTGACAGCATGTGTTTCCATAAAGGCGTTACCATGTTTGAGTCAACAATTACCCCGCAATTTCCATCCAGGAACGGAAAGCTGTACTTGTACCCTGTTTGTATGAATAGATCAGTACGAACACCTTGCATAATATTTGATATTTTACCTGTGCAGTAGAAAATTATGTCGACAACTTCAGACGAATCATCTTTGAAGACTGCTTCGTGTTCCGTCAATTCGGTGAGGTCTGGCTTCTGGAAGTTCAAGAAAAATAATTAAAAGCGTCGCAAAGTTGATCGTCATCAATTACTCTCAAACGAGTATGTCGAAATTCAATACTTGTATGACGTTGTCCGGGAACTTGGTGAGAATCGGTACAGTCAGATGATGACTTAAAATGACGCGATCAGCAGTCTTAGATATTTCCAAAGCCAAGTCCATTCCTGTTCAATGCAATTTGATGATTTTGAATCGTACATCTTTTCTCAGTGAAATAAAACATGAAATTATACCTACCAGATGGTCCAGCTCCAAAAACAACGACTCTTTTACCGGAGAAAAATTCTGGAACTCTGTAATCATGACTGTGCAACATATTTCCCTTGAAAGATGAATCGCCAGAAATTTTTGGTATATTGGGCTGGAAATAGTGGCCGTTGCAAACCATGATGGCATCAAATATTTCAATCGATACTTGATTCTTTTTCAGATCCTCAACCTGCACAGACCACTTACCGGCATCGTCACCTGACAGTGGCTCGACAAATTCCACGTGATGATAAAACTATAACAGTAGGTATTTGTCATTTTTGAAACCAGTTGCCACAGACTTTTGGAGAAGAAAATATTACCTGAATGTATTGTCTGAGCTTAAAATGATCACAGTATGAATTAATAAAGTCGACTAATTCCGCACGAGTTAAATAACTCTTGGGATTCTCTGGAATGGGAAAATCTGGGAATCCCATAACTTCTTTAGGTAAATTCGTTCTGGTGGGTAAAATGGAAAAAAATTAATCACTTCATAAATTGTAGGCCTTATTCAACTCACCTCAGGCTTTTGTACATACTGGAATGTATCGGTAGGCCATAGGCATTGGTTCCAACTTCTGGTACATAAACCCAAGTACCACCGACCTCTCCGGTCTGCTCGTAGCAAACTACTTCGATATTTGTTTGATTGCTTGGTTTCGTGCAGTGCCTAAGAGCAGCCAGACCCGCTGCCCCAGCACCTATCACTGCTATTCTCATCTTGTATTCCAGAATTATTTTATCCGGATTGAGTTTCAATTCCTGTAGAGGTGCAAGTTATACTTGTTTGATGTGTTTACCACATATCAAGTTATTATTAATTGATTTTTTCGAAGTTAAGACAACCGATTTATTTTTAAAAAATCTTGTCCTAGATTCATGGTGCTCAACATTATTTTTATACCCCATTAAGTTGGGAAAGTGATAGGCCTGCGTTATGAAAGTTGAACAAAATTATTGCTCAGTAGTTGTATCGACTTTCTAGTAATTAACTACAAGCGATACATGATGCATAGTTTAAACGGATACAGTAAACTTCCAGTTGAAAACTTATCTCTTCAGTCACGAAAAGATCGCTATGAGATTGAAGAATCTTGCGCTAAATATAGATAGCAAATGTCCTATTATAGGATGCACATATGCAGCTTGTATTCAATTCAATTAACGTCTGACGATCACTAAAAATATTTATTATTTGCTATCGTTTAACAAAGAAATCTTACTTGCAGAAGTAAATGACTACCAAGACGAGCGTCCACCACTGATGCTGGTCGAAAAGTGAATGCAATCTGTGGTGAGTTGTTGATGAGAATAAAGAAAAAATGCATTCCAGACAAGGCTGAGCATGATAACAAGGTCATGCACTCATGACAATTACCAAGGGGAATGTATTACAGATATCCACGATTCTTGATCCCATTCAGATTTTTCTCTATGCTTCTATCTTGAAGCCTTCAAATTTCCTCTTTAGTAATTTTACCTTGATCGATCTCAATTTGGCTAATCGATTAATTATCATGTACACGGATATTGGAGGCATTTACATTTTTCTCTCCACGTTCGTGTCTACCGATTGATTAAAGGGATCCGAAAAAAGCCAGGTACATCATTAAATTTGCACTCGATATTACAAATAACTTCATTTTATTAATGTTTGTATTTAATACAAGTTATGAAACGAATTTTTTTTTTGTTTTTTAATAATCAACTTCGACGTCCCAACGCAAGTAACAATAACATCATAGGGCATAGATTGTAATACCAAAACTAAATTCTTATTTACACATCTTCACTAAACATCGGCATCTTTGTAATCAGAAAATTCTCAATCAAATTGTTAGCTTTCCCAGACAGCGAATAAGAGAAAATAAGAATAGTATAGCATCCAAATACCCAATTTTACAGCTAGATGAACACATGGTTAAATATCATAAACTAATTTATTTTTCAAAAATTACTTAAATTGTATTGCAAAAATATATAATATAATTGGATATTTCTATTTCTATTTCATTTCTAAACCAACAATCACGCACCTGGAAAATAATTCTAGAGCAATATTTACATAATCAACAAGAAAAAAAAAAACTCGAAAGCTCATCGTTTGGTCCTTATGTCCATCTCCCATTGACTTTTGTACAACATGTATAACTGCATGGCAGTTCTTGCATCCTCTACAGAGTTATGCTCTCCACTTTGAATCTCGATACCAAGTAATTCAGCAGCTAATTTTTTCAAACTTGGAGTGTTACCTTTTGACACCTTTCTGAATGGTTTATACCTAGATGTGTCTCTGATAAGCCTTCGGGGATGGGACAAAAATAGTACGCTGGTATCGTGCTTTAGTGCGTGGCCTATCAAAATTCGTCCACCTAATATTTCAGCAACTTCTCGTTGGACTTTCTCAAAGTCTTCACCATTGTGAAGATGGTGAGGATAGATTCCACTCACCGCTGTCCTGTAGTCCAGAACCTTCTCTCGTGGCTTGACATACTTGTCGTAGATGCAGTCCCCGTATTTGTTTACTATTGAAACGCGGGCCAGCATACTTTCAGATCCGTCGCCAATACCGACCATCTCACAATCCATCGCAACCTGCTTTGTCAATAAGTTACGCTTCTTTTCCATTGTATCGTTTTCTTTTGTCTCATCAACGGAGTTGCGGATCTGAAACAAAGCGGTTTTGATAATTGGGAAAATCTGTGAGGAAATATCGAACCAAAAGAAGAGAACAGGAGACTAAATTTCGTAACTGATCAATTTATTACCGATGGTGCGGAAGTACCGGATTCTATTTTTTTCCAAGTTCGTTTGTGCCTTGGAGTAGGTTTTGAAGGAGTCAAGTTGGCTTTAATTTTCTTGTTCTCAGATACCGGGTCTTTTATTAGGTCTTTGAATTTTTCCCAGTTTGTAATTGAAGTACCATGTACTGCTGTGGTGGTCGGTTTCAGGTTAGATTTTACACGTTTTTCATCCTTACTCGTCACTTCTCCATTAGAATATAAATGACTGTCGACTCTTGTTTCTTTGGTATTTTGTTTTCCTATGTTAAAAGACTTCGGTTGTTCTTTCATCATCTTTGACAGCATTTTATCCAAAGCAAATGATCGACATTCAACGTTTTCCAATCACTCGAACTCATCGAACGTGTTTACTTTTTTCTGTGTGAATTTCCAACGGTTATCCACGTACGGTTCCCAGGCCCTAGAATCGTGGGGAATAATTCGTGGTGGTAATAAACCAAATTTCCACCAATGGCTTCAAAGCAGTCACCCCAGTCAGCGCTCTACAGTTTGAATTTTCTGACGGTTAAATAAAATGTGTTGGACATTCAATTTCTGAAAGCTCCTAAAGTTTTATTACGTCGTGTAACGCATCAATGTTCCACGTTAAAAAACTCTCAATAATATGCCCGCACCTTTTGTAAGTAAATCTTTCTTGTTTTTAATTCAAAACAAGACTTCTTTTTTCGGTTATGTTATGTTGGTCTACGGTCAAAGACTTCACTATTCTGACAAGTTGATTCGATTTATTTAAACGTTGTCTATAAAAGGTTCATCCATATAATTTTTTCTTCAGAGTTCATCTGAACTGCACACCCAAATTCAGAAATGGATTGTATCAATCCTTGCAGACAAACTGGAGGAGGTAGCGAGGGAAGTCAAGGTAATAATCAAGAACACGCAAGCCTCCAAAGATTAGTCGATCGTTACATATGATGGAACACTGTTACAGGATCTAAAAAATCAGAAGGCGGACCCAAAGCTGAATAAAATTGTGTTCAAAGCCATGATCTGCATATCGCACACTGCAGATCGCTCTCAATCCTCAGCCACCCAAATTGGAAGAATGATATTTGCAGTGTTAGATGCCATGTGCAAATTTATCACAGAAATACCAGATTTAATGAAGTTTTTCTCATGTATTTACCACATTGTGAAGAAGTTGGTCGCTATGAAACTTTTCAATGAGGCAATGGAAATTACGGAGTGGACATTTCCGGGAAGTCTTGTCAACAATCTGTCCTCAGCGCATTGGGACATGTACCCAAGAATAGCAAGTTTATGGCACACAGCTGTGTGCGAGTTAATTGACGAACCACGTGTTGAATTCATAACTGAAACTGAATGGATTACGATTCTGAAGCTTATGAGTAGTGAATTGAGAATCCTGGAAGTAGTGGCCAATACCCATGGGCAGTATGTTCTCTGCAGAATGCTCAAGTATCTAACAAAACTTTATCCTCTGTCGACCAAAATCGTAAAAACGGCAGAACTCAACCACTGCAATATAATCAAGGAATTTCTATCTAGGACGGATATTTGTTTGAATGAAGAAAAAAAGTATGCATACTATCACGACGCTTTACGTTTTGTAAACTCTGCAACAGTTACAGCTGTTCAATCACTTACAATAGAAAATGCTCCCGCAGTATTTGTGGACAGTTGTTCGATCCTAGAGATAATTTTTTTCTCCGATGTCGAGCTCAGTAGAAGCATCTCGCTGTACCGTAACATGGGGATTATGCTCCTCAAACCCGTTGATATCACTAAAGAAATACCACACTGGAAATTTGAGCGGATAGAAACAGAGACATTGAGTTTATTCAGTGATTTTCCTAATGGTCAAGGAGTCACTTGGAATATGCGAATGATTGGTTTTGTCATACAGAATCTTTTTGTGCACTGGGAGCACTGCGTTAGTAATCAAAATTTCAAGTTTCTGGAACACGGGGTACTCGAAGGGATGCTGTGTTTCATCAAGTTGATGTTTTCAGTCCTGAACTCTGCATGTATTGAGTGCTGTGAAATGTGTCGCGAAAATGGCTGTAAAATAAAAAAGGCAATTTTCACCGTCACCGTGGTGAGTTCGCGCTGCATGCAAATCATTGGAAAAATTCCTGCCGACGATTCGATGAAGAAACTTTTTCCTCTGATTCACAATATCGTCGAAGAAATGGTCGCCGCCATATTTGAGATGAAAAGAAGTGGGTGCCAGCAGTGGCTGTCTCTTTGGAATAACTGCGCTGTAAACATTTATAATCTTGGCGTTACTTGCCACAAAGTATTCTACGAGGAGACCGCCTTTCTTTTCTCTCTGCTGTGCACCTGCATCGTAAGGTTTGAGGGTATCAACCCCGTCGTCAGCTCGCTCACTTTCAAGAACCCACTTTCCTGTATCCTGCACAGACTGACCAGTGTCCATTTCAATCACGGATATTATAGAGAGGCTTTGACGTCCTGTGCTTTGAATGGTATTCTCAGTTACCAAGACACGGATAGCAAAGCCTTCCGCACATGGGCTAACATCAAGCAAGCTTGTGTGGATTCTGAGACAATTATGAAAATGACCATGCTCTGTTGTCTGAAGGAAGACCGGGATGCTATCACAGAGATCGGGGTGGATATTAAGTTCGCTGACTATAACGTGCGAGAACTCTGCCTCCAAGAATTACGAGGTTTGCAGGAAGCCAGGTGCGATTTGTCTTCTGCCATGTACTCCGTTCTCGACGTACTGCAGATGGAGAACTCAGGAACCATCGAATATGTGCAGGGAACTCAATTACTCAGTTTTCATCTGCTTCGCTATGAATCAAGCAGGGAGAATTTTCCGAAATATTTAAAACAAGCGAATAAGATACTTGCTGAGAAAAAGGTCACAACAGATCTGCAGTTGTGGTCAGAAGCAGGTCTGAACTTTTGCGCGTTCATCACGGACCTACAAGACATCGTTGAACATACTAAGGCGGAATTGGAAACAGCGAAATTTTCACTCAGGGCTACAAAATCGGTCTCTCACGAAGGCCAGCCAAAAAATGAGGTCGTCATTCCCACGCTCACAAAGATCAATATCAGCCAGGACAACAAACTTTTCAAAAACTTGGAATGTGCTCTGAGTAAATGGAGTCATTGTATCGACGCCAATCAAGTATGTATTGTTTACTATTCCACGACTATCTGCATTTTTCATTCGGGAATAATAAATTGAGGCTAAATCTCTCCGCAGATCAGCAAAATCCCTGGATGGTACTCGGAGTTCATCCTGCGGACATTGGTCATTGTTGGAGAATACTGCAAGCTTCACCAGTTCTCAATATTAGAAAAAAAGGCATGGGAACTGGCTTACAAGGTGGCTGATCAGCTGAGCAATTACCGTACCAGTGTTTATAGTGAGTTTTTTAATTTTATGGGTAATATTATGAGCGATGGATGATCCAGATTGATTATTTTCAACACTTTCAGTTGTGGGGCGCAGTATTTCTCTGTGGAACGTAAACATGGAGTGGATAAACACCGGAAATGCATTAGTCACGGAATTGAGCACTCTCAATAGTCTAGACGACAATAAAGCTGTCGCCGTATTTTTTCTAGGCTTGACAAATCTCTATTTCAATTATGGGGAGGTAATTGAAGCGTCGATATCAAGTTGCCAGCTTTCCAGCTTTCTTCCATGCTGTTTCGGTTGTCATATCTAGCGTATTTCTTGTTCCAGTACAAAGGGGGTGTGGAACTTTTGCAGAAGGTTTTATCCCTCGATAATATCAACCCCCCAAAAAATATGGAGACCTATCTATGCAGCATGGGGAGTATAGTAAGAAATTATAGATTTTACTCGGACGAAAGCAATAGCACAAAATACATGGTTTACGTCGCTCGATGTTTCTACACGATGCTAGCATTGATGGAATACGCATCAGAGACAAAAGGTGCGTGAAAATTACGATCGACTTTCCAAATAGCTTCGATAGATTATAACCATTGTAATCATCTTTCTGTCTTCGTCCAAATAGGTTCGTCAAAAGAGAAACAGCTCTATCGTTTGGAAACCCTTCTGAGCTGTACGGCGAATTTATCGCTACTTCTGAACAGTTTACTTTCGTTCAAAGAGATATCCTGTCATCTGACTAACCGTTTGAAGCTGGCTCAGGCCTCGGGAGCAGCGTTGCGTGTGGCGGAGTGTCTGAAATATTTATGTTTCATAGATCTATCGCGAATGCAATTGGACGACTGCGTCGTTAAACTGCATAGCCTCGAATATATCCTGGAGACGGAATACACGCAACAGTCGCAGAATTCAAGGAACCCTCTGAGCTCGATCGATGATTTTGGCAAATCTGGATTCAGAGACTCTGCGATGAACCCAGGCTCTCCCAACCTTAGGAAAAGCGTCTTCGTCCGGCCAGAGTTCTTGGAACATGGAGATGACTGTCTCTGCTACAAGTGCGGCAGTTTGGATTACCAGAACCTGGTATTATCTGGAACTCACATAAGAGCCCAACTTTATTTTTCCCAAGGTCATTTCGACCAGGCTTCGCTGTTCTTTAACGGAGCGTTTTACCTCCAAAGAAAACTGCTACGTCGGCAAATCGACCGAGACATTCCAGGCATTCGAGTTCCGTTCAAAGATAAGACAGAAAAATATCCTTGGTGCTCCTATTATCAGGCCATACAGTATGTCCGACTCCTCATCGATTTCAGCCTCTTCACAAGGGTAACTGAGCCTGGCGATTCGAACGGAAACGGAATGAAGATTGTCTCGGAGGCGGTTCACCTGTGTGAGATATTTCACTTGGAAAGTCACCCCATATATTTCTCCGCCAGAGAACTTTTACTCGAGTATCAATTCTGCTCAATCTTCAAAGATGAATCAGACTTTGCCAGTTAGTATTTTCTCCGTTATTTTTTTTCCATACATCTTTATTTTTTTATTCCATTTTTTTTTTTCTCCGCTTTCAGAATTTACCGTTCCCGATCCATCCGCTTTTGACGTAGACAGACTCGTGTACCACGACAATGACACTGTTCTTCCAAACACTGTTACACCATCTTCAAAAGCCGTCGTTAAAAAGCCCCTAAGTATTCGCCGGATCAAAACTCCGCCATTATTGAAGCTGACGAAAATCAGCATGGATCTAAGCGAGAACGAAGAGGATGAGGAGTCAGGGTCTCCGAAATCGTCCAGACGTAGAGGTAGAGCAACGAAATCTTATACAAATCCAAGGTCATTGAGAAAAAAGTTGGAATATGCGGACTCGCCCACTCCCGGCTTAGAGAAGATTTCGGATTCGATCATCACCCATTTAGATCTGCCAGAGACAGCGCCGATATCAGAAATTGGAGCAGGTGGAGCTTTGGCTCGAATCGCGACCGATGGTATTACGCTTTTTCCAAAACTGTCTAAACAGGTGAAAAAAATTATAGATAACGAAGGACTTAGCGATAGGGAAAAGATAGAAGAAATTAGCAAACTCGTTAATCACTATCAGGATGAATCTGCCGATGCAAAGAAAGACCAGGAAATGAAAAATACGGGCAGGAAATCTCGCAGGGCTCCGCGCACGACAGATAAATTTCCGACAATTTCCACAAGTGAGGCATCGAAAAAAACTGCTTCGCATTGCAGAACGAAGCTTGATTTTGCCGAATGCATAGAGGAAGAAATGAGCGCCCTGGAGTTGGTTGTAAAGTCCCGTTCCGAGGCTGTGGAGGAGTCGAAGGATCCGAATGACAAAGTGAAAAATTGGTTGAAGATGAAGACTGATATTTCAATGCCAATTCCAACTAACGAAAATGCAGAGAATGTGGAGCCGCAGGGACGTCAGCGAAGTTCGCGTAGGGTAGAAAAAGCCTGTCAGATTATAGAAAGCAAAAGCGTGACATCGGTTCTAGAATCTTCGGACATTATTCTGGCCTCTGATCACGAAGAAAAGTCAACTTCTAAACTCCGCAAGAAAATCAATAATCGCAAGACTGTGACTAGAACTTCTTCCAAAGATACAAAATCTCAGCCAAAGTCGACAGTTGTTACCAAAATCACCACCGTTGACTCGGATAATTCCGAGATTATTTCATGCTCCGACGTAGAGGAATTATCGATATCTCCATGCCGTAAAAATGTTGTCAAGTCTAGGACTTCGTCCAGGATTACAAAGTCTCAATCTCAGTTGTCGGTTGTTACGACCTCTAAAATGCCAAATGTCGACGATTCAGGTGAGAAACCTGTTGAAACTGTTAGGCCCAGAAGTACTCGACAAAAAATTAAATCAACCGATGAAAAAGAGTGTAATAAACCAAATTCGGAATTAATTGCAATCAAGACTGAATCAGAGGTCAAAAAAGAAAGGAGTAAACGCCAAGCGTCTAGTCGATCTAAGTTAAAAAAATAAAATAGAAAATAATGTGATGATTCCCCGTGCCTAAAAATGCATTAGTTCAATTATATATCTGTAAAGAATATTTTTCTACTCATTAGTTTTTATAATAAAATGATTGAAGTTTTTTTTTTTATTATTATCTTTCGTTTTTGGTATTTTTGTGAAAATATTTATTAAAATATAAGATATATTTACATCTGGTAGAAAAAAAAAAAAAGTTTTAGGGCACTTGTTGATAATATCGAATTCAACAAATGAACTCCCAAGTTCAATAATATGACTCTTCTCGCGAGTCACTTTGGTTATTTATTTTTAAACTCATTTTCTTTTCTTTTTTTTTCTCTTCATTTTTCTCTTCGTTTCTCGTTGAATGCTTAAGTAACATTAAGTTTTCAGATAAATATAGTAACTAATTTTGTTCGAATTAAATACTTAACAAACAAACAAACTCAAGTAATATTAACATCATAGCTTCGAATTTTGTTCATTTTCATTATTATTATTATTATCATTATTATTTGTTGTTTTTTTTGTTTCGAAAAATAGAGAAGAAGAAAATACAAAACGTGAAAGAAAAAGTAGAAAAAATAAAATAAAATAAACAAAGAACATAGAAAAAAAATGTTTTTTTTTTTTTTTGCGTTACAACTAAATATCACACAAAAGTTCATCGCGCCTTATAACAAAGCAATATCATTCATAATAGTTTTCAATAAATAAGTTTTGCGCATTGTCAATTCGATAAGTCAATTGGTCCTGCGTCATATTGACTTTTTAATATTCCTGTTCTAATTTCAACGCATTTACTTAACTTTATCTGTGGATATTTTTAAAGATAATTGAATTGGGCGTTCTTTCTTCTTTTTTTTTACTTCGATCTTAAATACTTGACAATTTTTTTTCTTGTTACGTTTCCATTGTCGTTCTTTTTTTTTTTTGTTTTTTCTTTTAATAACTGACTTAAAGCGTAATTCTATCACCGAAGGTATCACGTAATTATTTTTTTGAACTTGATTAAAGAATATATTTCTACATAGTATAATATGAATAAAAAAATAATAATAATAATTCGTCTACGAAAAATAGTATAAACGCATCTTGAGAAATTTCAAATCTTTTCGATAACACATATAAATTCCCAGCAGCTTTGCGTGCTTTTTTATGTCGATTCCCTTAATTTTTCTTTTGTCCTTCATTAATTTCTTTCTTATTTTGTGAGTCGATGATATAAACTTTTTCGCTCTATCTAGCTGCGGGTAATAACTTTGGGGGGGCAAGATATAATCAGATACTGTTTTAGTTTGTAAACGACAGCTTGCTGTTAAAAATAACAACTCAATCTTCTCGCAGATCTAAAAATCTTTGTAGTTCCTGACAAATGATGAAAGAAAAAATAAAAAAAAGAAAAATAAATAAATAAAAAAGAAAGAAGAAAAAATACCAGCAGCGTCGTACCTAAAATTATTAGGTATTATTATAATAGCTCGTTTTTTTTTTTGTTTTTTGTAGAGTAGCAACAGGTACAAGTCGTACATATTCATAATAAATTCATAAAACTATATCATATAATAAAAATATTAATATCAATATTAATATTAATAATAATAGTAGTAGTAGTAGTAGTAGTAGATTAACATTAAACGTACAACATTTTTCGTTGGAATCGTTTTTTTTGTTTCTTGATATCTATAAAAACTTGCAACGATTATCTTATGTAGGAAAAAGTAGCAGTAAATAGTAATAATAGTAGTGAGTGGTAATAGTAATACTAACGAAAAAAAAAAATGAACAGAAAATAATTGAATCTTCGATAATGTTTGTTGCGATACGTTAAGTATTTAAAATAATTCATGGCGTACTGAGTTTGATGATCATAGAGTAAAATTATTTGAACAACGTCCTTCTGAGGATTAAAACGAGAAGGAAAAACAAAAGAAAGAAAGAAAGATAGAAAAACAGAATGGGAATGTGTATTTAAAAGGACTCTGAGCTGCCGATTGTCGTGACCCTTTACTTTTGTATGAGCAGAAATTCAGAGAGAAATGAAATTCAAAGAATTGTGCAAATTGAATTTTTGCAGGTTTCAACTGAGACGGACGATTCCTCAACAAATGTTGCAACAAAATGATGCAGGAAAGCGACGAGACAGAGTCTACTTTGTCAATTATTGATTCCCTTGGCTCTCCTAAATTATATTTTCATCACAAATCAGCCACCAGCCTTTTCATTCACTCTGAGATGATAACTTCGATGAATATAGAAACAAGAGATGTGGATGAACAATAAAGGAGCAAAAAGAGCCAAGAGGAATCGGAAGACAGCATCTGTTCGCAATCCTGGAAATTTTGAAGAAAGCTTTCGGATATATGGATCACAGTTTAAAGGTGGGCATATTGTTTGTGAGTAGACATAATTAGGGACCCTGGGTCCCTTTTCAGTCCAAGAGCACGGGCTGCTTCTTGTTGTGTTTTTGCAAGCTCCATCAGCGCCAAAGCTCCAAGCCACTTTTGATTGTCTTCAGGTTTGGAATCGTCCTGATTCCTTTCTTGCTTGATAACGATCACATTGGCGCCAGCTTTTTCATCGATCCTCAACCGATTTAGAGACGTCTTAGGAGATGCTTCTTTACTACCAGCTTCCTGTTTGTTGCTGGAACTACCGGCGAGCATGAGAACCGTTGGTCTTCTTTCATTTTCCCTTGCACAAACCAGAACTGAAGGAGAAGGGGTGGAAAGTTGGTGGCTTTTGACTGGTGTGACTTTCGGTACAGTTGGCAGTAGCTCTTCTGACCTGGTTAAATCCCAGCTCTGATTCTTAGAAACGGGCGAAGAATTTGGACCAGGTTCGCTTGGAGGTAATTCAGTCGTTACGGAACCCCAACAGCAGGGCAGATCCGTTATGGATCTGGAACCATCGATGGCTGACTCAGCGGCTGTGTTTTCTATAATAACTTCGTGCCCGATGGGAGGAACTTTGACCGATAGATCCCAAGATATTTCAGAATTAGGATTGGACACTAGTGAGATGGAATCTAGCATCTCCATCTCTGATTTTGCAGATAAGGTATCGTTATAGTTGCTTAAACTCGAGTCTGAAGTTTGTTCTAGAGTATTAAGAGCACCCTCATTGAGTGAGGTGCTAAACTGAACACGTGTAGTTTCCCCATTCGACGGTGGATCCCATCTGAGAGGTTTTGCTAATTGTTGTTCTAGGCAAGCTTCTCTGAGCCACCGTTTCTTGGGCTGAAGTCTATCCAGAGGTCCACGGACCGGTGTGATGGGTAATTTATTAGTCTGTGCTTCTTCATCCTCCGACATTTGCAGCATGGCACAAGTCTCAGCTGGATCTTCATCTTGGCTTTCCTCCTGGCTATCCTGACTCTCGCCGCAGTAGAGCCTTTGATTAGTTTGTATTTTCCTCTCCAAATTTTCCTGCTCTCCAACCGCATCCATCATTAAACCTTTCCTAGATTTTATTCTCTTATGATTATCCGCGCTACATTTCCATGCTTTCTTCTTCCTCTCATTTTTACCCGTTGGTGTTCTGTCCTCCCTTTCTCTAGACATTTTGTAACGTTCTAACCACCGGGTAACATCATGTGGAAGTTCTGTGTTTCCCGTTACAGGTTTTAACACAAAATCATCTGATCTAGTCAAAGTTGCATACGGATGGTCAGGGCAATGTCTATTGGCATGCGTAAATCTCATCTCACAACCTGTTTCCGTACACAAAAATGGTTTTTCCCCTGTGTGAAGACGCTGATGCGTTTTGAGCTGCCCAGATTGAGTAAAGGCTTTTGTGCAGCCGGGATAATCACACGGATAGGGCCTTTCTCCTGTGAGATACAAAAGAAAGGTAAAAATTAATAATGTTTAAATGAATCATCATCTATTATTAGAATTAATTTAGATCAACCAGTGCCCATGATTCTGTTACTGATTTTTTCCCTTTGTTTGATACAAATGTGGTTAGATTCATGACTGGATAATACCACAGGTTATCAAATATTGACTTAGAAGTTATTTATAAGGAGTTATCAAGCATTTTCCGGTCATTTTCAGCTTGTTTTGTTGTTTACAATCATAGATTTTCTCAAGCTAAAACGTGACGCCTGTTCCACGCCAAACAAAGAAGAACGGACATCTTGTCGTTCGATCTTTTATGAAAGAAAGAACTAAAGAATAAAGAAAGTGAGAGTGGCCCTTGCGTAGAAGGAAGACAGCGAATAACCAGAGAAAGTAAAAACGAGAATTGAATTATTTCTAAAAAGTTTGCTTCTTGGAAAAACTACGCATCTATTTTCATATCCCCGATAAAATGCTTGAAATGAAAAAATTTCCTCTACGCAACGTAAAGTTTTACGTTTACGATACGCGTACGCCGGGTGTAGAGGATTTTAATTCGTTCACAAGAGCGACGGTTGAAAGAAGGGGGAAAATTCCCCCTTTGTTCCACCCCCCTTGCTTCTCCTTTTACAAGTTTACTCAACGCACACCAGAGCGAATTCTATAGATATTTGTTATTCATCTTAACCTGTGTGAGTGCGCAGGTGCGCCTGAAGGCTCTTCTCCCTCGGGAATACCCTGTTGCAAAATGTGCATTTAATACTACTCGGTGATGTGCTTCCCTGCATCATCAAATTAGTAAGGGCATCAGCTCTCGGTCTTCCTCGACGATGATTTTCTGAGGACGCTGAACGGGCGCCGGCGCTTACGCCGTCCACACAATCCCCGGCATTTACGTTATGGTGGTGATTATTATTATTATGTTCGTTGTCGTTTAATCCAACGCCTTCCGCTCGCATCCCGGCTAGTCCACCTGATCGTTCTCGATACTCAGGTGATGAACAGGAGCTTCCTGGACTCAAATTTATGTTCCTAGCTTCTTCACCCCAATTCCAGGGGTACAACATCGTGTCACACATCGGCGGACTGCTGGGAATTCCATCCCCTAGGACTCGGGCCTCACGCTTTGGCGTGTGCAATTCCATTTATCTATTTATTTTTTTTTATCCTGTACACTCAATATTAAACACACACCACCTTCTTCTAAGTCTATAAACAGATTTTCCTTTCAACTTCTATTTTTTAACGTGGAACGAACACGATTAACGATATAACAAAACAATCCGTCGATCGATCGACGCACTTAAAAAATCTAACCACGTCCTCTCCGTATCGTTCACCGCGTGCAACTGATTTTAACCGCCAAAACATATTTATAAATTTTCGCGCGCGCACCTCTGCTGTTATCCTATTTGTTGAGGGTTGAAAATGGGTGGGACTTAGCGGCGCCGATGGTAAATAAACCCGGCTTATTTTTAACAGTTTAAATATATTTAAATGGTTTTTGCTTTTGATGAAAGTTTTATACGGTGGAAACGATAGAAGGAAATAAATTTTGGATTGTTGCAATGGTTTTTTTTCATAATTTCCAGAGGTATTTGATGTTTGATTCACCAGGGAAGAAAGAACTCCCGGTTGGTGGCGCGCTGTAGGATCTGAAATTAAACGATTTATTAAAAAACCCATTGATTATTCTGAAAAATAAAAGGTACGTAAATGATATTTTGATTTTTTTGAATATGTAGGACCTAAAAGTTCATTTAGATTATAGTTTTTGAGATTTTAGTGGTGGGGGTTAGGTGCGCTGGGGACAAGACTCGGCGGCGGTTCCTCCCTGAGACCAAACCTCGTGGTGAACTGCCTTCGACTCGGCCATATTGGAATATTGGATGTCTCTGTTACACAAGGGCTCAAAAGTAGCCGTGAAATTTTCGCATAATCCTCGAGATCGAGAGGATAAAACAAGCAATGGAGAACACGTACAGCATCGCCGTCGCTAACAAGTTCCTTTTGGCCTTGGACGAAGACGAGGATCCACTTGAGGTGCTTAAGGCAAAGGAACAGGAAAAAGAGGCAAAGAGGAAGGAGAAATTATCAGAAAAGGAGAACAAGACCAAGCAACCAGAGCAGCCACCTAAACCTGCTGCTAATAAGGTGCCAAAGACAAGGGTTATCAAGGATTCTCAACAGCCACAGCAGCCCTCAAAAATCCAGGAGCCTAAAAAGGATCAAGGTTAGTTTTATAACCAGCGCCTCGTGGCGCCGCATACCGCGCTGCTGCTGCTGACTAAAACCTCGTGCAATCGCTAATTCATAAAATTCATCCGTTTTCCTCTGATTTTTTAACCCTCCAATGTCTATTTTGTCATACTTATTTTCGGCTCGATTCATCTCTTTCCCAATTCTCATATTCATTTTTCATGAAATTCATTATTCGAGCGCCTCGTGTCTGGTGTCACGTCCATCTTATATTTCCTACCTCAAACCTCGACCGCATTGGGCTTCCGAAACACGGTGCGAGCTTTTTTTTGCCCTCCCCCCCTCTTTCTTAATCGCAAAGGTATTTTAAAAGAAACTTGGAATCTGACATACCAAATAAGTTTCATCTGTACCCCTGGTTGTAATTCAGGAAAAAAGTCTCCATTATTTGCGAATCACAGGTCAAGGTACTCAGTCATGTATATTTTTTTTCCCCAAAATCAGAAAAGAAACCCACAGCCAGACCCAGTGGCGGCGATCGCAACGTGAAATTCTCTGGCGAGTCTCGAGAAGAGCGTAACAATAGGCGTAATCGAGAGGATGGCGAACAGCGACCCCCTCGTAGCCAGGGAGAACCAAGACGAGGACCTTCTGGGTGCGTTGACAGATTGGAAAGTTTTATGTCTTCTAATATTTCAGATTGAGGAATACTGATTATATTTTCCAGAGAGGGCCGTCCTAATCGCGAGTTCCGTGGATCCGTGGGCGACAGTCCTCGTGGCGAATTCAACGAGCGTCCGGAACGTGGAAGTGGAGCTCGAGGAGTTGGTGGCCGTGGACGTGGCGGAAATCGTGGAGCAGGTAGAGGCGGATTCGAAAACCGAGGAAAACGGGATCTGGATCGCCAGTCTCGTTCCGACAAGACGTAAGTGGTCTTTATTGAAATTCATGCTTTCCCATTGCCTGTGGATTCCACCGATGAACAGGATATATTTCAAGCGGGGGATATTGTGCAACAAAGAGGCAGTGCTCATTTCTCCCATTTATGGTTTCATCCAGAATTCATCTCCATTTTGTTTAGCCCACTTATTGTCATGCGATTTTCTTTTTTTTCTAATTTTATTCTGATCGTCAACTTATCTGGACCCTTATCAATGTTTTTAAATATGACTAGTTGTCTTGGCTTATATAAGAATCGAAGATAAAAGAAGTTGAAAGTTATTGTCTTACTCTGCAGCAATTATTTGAAAGGCAATTGATAAGAGGGTCTCCATTTTTATGCTAATAATAATGAACGGCTTTCCTCTATGACATGGTAAAAACACGTTTTCTTCATTCATGATATAACTATAGAAGAAAATCTTTCCACTTTTCTTTGTTAAACGATAATGTGTGATGGTATTCTCTATTGTGTATGTCTGCAAACAGGCAGCCGAGGTAAGGATTTTTGCCATGTATCAACCTGCATGTGAATGTGTTTTCTTTTTGCTGCCTTATTAGGAAAGAAATAACCTGAAAAAAAATTATTGAGAAACAAAAGAGTAACACTATCTTATGTGATTAGTTTATCATCTTCATCGCTCTGTCAGTAACTTTTAAAAATATCTGTCACCAATGATGTACTTCGTCACTGTTATTTTTAATGTTTTACAATCTGCGTGTCCTCGGTGTTAATCTAAACAGACATGCTTACAGTGGAGTGAAACCTGTTGACAAAAAGGAGGGCGGCGGAAGCCACAACTGGGGAACTCATCGCGATGAAATTGAGTAAGTAGAAAATAAATTTCACTCCTATAACTGTAATGGCCGAGTAAAAAGCTAGCCTAAAAATTGAATGAGCTAAAACGTCAACTTTCCAATGCGTCAAGCTCGGGATGTCATGCTCATATTTTTGCTCTCGATTATTTAGGGAACAGTTGATCCAGGAAAATCAAGACTGGAGCGGTGAGAAACCAGAAGCTGAAGTAGCTGCGGCTCCGGCAGAGCCTAAAGAGGGCGAACCTCCTGCCGCAGCAGATACTTCGGCAGAGGAGAAACCTCCTGCCGAAGAAGAGTCGCGTGAATTGACTCTCGACGAGTGGAAGGCTCTCCAAAGTAACCGTGCCAAGCCACAGTATAACCTTCGCAAAGCTGGCGAAGGTGAAGACTTGACTCGTTGGAAGAAGATGTACGCCCTTGAGAAAAAGAAGGAGGGAGTTGAGGAGGAGGAAGACGAAGAGGAGGAGTACGACGCCGCTGCCGAGTACCCTCAGCGTGTTGGCAGGCAAAAACACGTCCTCGACATCGAGTTCCACTTCAGCGATACCCGGCGTGGTACCGGTGGACGCGGAGGTAGGGGCGGTCGTGGAGGACGAGGCGAACGTGCCAACGGCGGTCGTGGATTTGGTAGTCGTGGTGGTCCACCAAGGGACGGTGGAGATCGTCCCGAGCGTGGCGAACGTGGTGATCGTGGTGAACGTGGAGAGCGTAGCGAACGTGGAGATCGTGGTGATCGTGGTGATCGTGGAGATCGCGAACGAGAACGTGAACGTGAGGTGCGCCCAGCTGCTGTTGTAAGTTTTAACGATCTTACGACGAGTTTGGTCAGAAAAACTGACCTCCGTAAGAATTGAAGTTTAATCTAAAAAATATTCTCAACATTATATCGATGTTTGTATCTATTTCCTTTTTCTCTCTGATATCACAGCCCCAGCAGCCGGAGCAGAGGTCGCCTCGTGGTCGTCAGAACGCTCCGAAAGTTGACGATGAACACGACTTTCCTTCTCTTGGCTAAAGAGAAAATCCCAAGCTTTGTCTCCAAGATCATGCACGATCGTCATTAATGATAAACAAACAAACAAAAAAAAAAAAAAGAAAAACAAAAGCAAAAAATGAAAAAAAAAAAAAACATAATAAAAATAAAAAAATAATTAAAATACAAGCCCTGTAATAAGTTGCTACTACTACTACTACTGCTACACATTTTACCACCACCGCATAATTACACACCTCGCAAGTGAATTTTTGAAAAAAAAAAAATCAGGGGAAAAGAGTTGAAGAAAAAGAACCGGGATTATTAATAAATTACTAAGGATGGAAGTTAGAAGATGAAGGACGAAAAGAATTTGATTGAGAGAATCAAGTGAAAAATCAAACCAAAAACGAATTAGTTATACTTCAATGAACGATGATTCACGAATTTACATACAAAAAAAATCAACACTTTCAACACATCACACACACACACATACGCACTCACGCACGCACACTAACGATACACACGGAGAAAAGGTGAGGACGCGCGAAAGTTGGTAAAGTTGGAGAAAAAACTGAGAAAAGAAATCCCTTATACTTTTGAAAAGTTGCTATAAAAAGGCTGTAACGTAGTTTGTAAGAGGAACTAGTCCGCGTGGAAAGAACGACACAACACACAACAACAATCACAGAATGAAAAGTACACATACGACACAAGACATTAATTGATTTATAATTGAATGACTCTGAGTTATACGTGTTGTTTCTTTATGTTTTTTTCTTTTGCTTACCCCACGTATTTCTCTAGAATCTGATTTTATAAATAGCGTATTGTCAAAATCACCCGAATACTATTTCAAAAGTTTTTGAAAACGAGTACTGGTTACTCAACACGAAAAAAAAAAACATGATGAAAAGTTTTTTTTTTCAACCTTAAGGAAAACGAAACAACAATTAACTTGCCTTGAATATACATATATATTTCATTATTATTTTTTTTTTTATTTTTTTTTCCCCCATCACGATGTATTATACATATATTATTTTTTTTTTTCTCTCCCTTTACATGTTTTAGTTTTTTTTTCTCGATTTATTGTTATTATACAACATATACTATACCATACCTATAGTACGTCATTTTTAAAGGTGTTCACCCATGGACTATTTAGAGATTCGATTCGATTGCAGGAAAACCAAATTTTTCGTAAAATAAAAGTAATGATAGACAAAAAAAAAAACAAAAAAAAAAATCGAAGGAAACAATTAAACAAAATACATGAATAAATGAGTTGTAAGCCATCGAACAAAAATTATGTCTGGCGCCCATACGTAAATAAAAGAAGAAAATGAAAAAAAAAACAAAAAAGAAAACAGAAAAAAGTATAATAATAAATAACGATAACAATAACGATAATAGTAGTAATAATGGTAACAATAATAAGAATAATAATAATATTAATAATAATAATGATTAATTATTATGTAATGTTAATTATTAACGATAACGAATGATTTTGCGGAAACAGAAAATCTTTTTTAAACAAAACGAAAGAAAAAAAAAAAAAACTAAAAAAAAAAAACCACGTTATTACCTTCTCCTTGTTTTATAATTTTTATACGAAGTTTCGGGGTGGGTTTTCATGATTGGGGATGAAAATGATATTGAAATGGGGGGGAGGGTGAGGGGATTGAAGAAGAGATAAGAGAAGCTTTTTCTGCGTGTGTATAATAATGTATGTATATACATATATAATAATACTTTGACACTTTGCAAGCCGGGTAAAAATGAAAGAAAAAAAAAGTAAAAAAAGATAAGGTCATCTTAATGCTCGTCGTCGTCGTCGTCGTCGGATTTTCTTTATTAGCGAAAATAAAAAATAAAAGGAATGAAAAGTTTTTTCAAATAAAATGTAATAAAATGAAAAAGAAAAAGGAAAATATGTAAAATATTTCTTTGAACGCGAGCGCGTAAATAAAATATATTTCTCAACAACATTAGTTTTATTATAACAAAGTAATTATATTGTAATATAATAATACGGCAGAGAATAGCGTCGTCGATTCGATATTCGAAGTTTGAGAAAAAAAATTTACATCAGCTGAACAGAAAAACAAAATGGATAAATAAATATATCAATCGATTTCTCGATCGAATCACATTCTTTTTCAAGACTATATTAAATAATTGATTAACGGTTTACATGATATTCTTAACAAGATATACATATATTTATATATATATAAAATTATATATAGGTATATGTATGGATACCAACTATTAGTTTTGCTTGTGTTATGAATAGTGTTAATAATATTTCGCATATGAAACAGAAAAAGAGAAAAAAAAACAAACAAACAAACAAAAACGAAAATATAATGAGGTAAAGAACACTAATAATAATTATAGTAATTGTAATAATTATTAATAATAACCGTAACAACAATAAATAATTGAAAAGATTTCACAGATTCTAAAACACATAAATCATCGCAAAATCACTCTATGAAAACAAATCTATACTTATATCAGCTTTACATTTTTATGATAAAGAGAAGGAAGAAAAAAAAAAACTATATATATTATCAAACCAACAGAGAGAATCCAGTGAATTTTAGAAGTAAGTAAGAATTTTTGAAAAAATAAAAGGGGTTTTATTGAAATAATATTAGGAATAACAACACATACATAAATAAATAAATAAGGGATGAAAACCTAATTCTACCAGAATAATAGTATGCCGTTTGTGAATTCTCTATTTTTTTTATTTTTTTTCTTGGTTGTTTTAACTAGCGAACCGCTCTATTCGTATATGATTGATTAATTTACGAAATGTTTGTTATAATATTGAAATAAATCAGATACAAAAGTAAAAATACCCACTTTGCAATGCAAAAATGATAGAAAAAAGAATCAGTAATAGTAATAATGATAAAAATGACGTTGATGATGGTGTTTGAGAGACTTAGGGACTATTAATAAGTATGTGTAAATAACAATACATATTTACAGAATAAAATTGTGACAAGACTAGCGAAACTTTTCAGAGTATTTTTATTGAATTGAATCATTTTAAATTTTGAGTCTTGAAGAAAGAAAGAAAGAAAGAAAAAGAAACAAACAGTTTTTGTAATTATTTAATTTTATTTTAAATAATATCGCGAAATAGTCGAAGTGCGCGCGCAACTTTTTAAATTAGGAAAATTGAATTTATTGAACTAACTTTTTGTGAGGTATCGAGTTAGCTTTCCGACCACGGGGTTATTCGATTAATCGAATTTACAAGTTGAATTTGTTTCGAGAATCAGGAGCAGCCTGCAAGCAGGAGCAGCGGCGGCAGCGTTCGGCAGCCACGGCCCCCGTCAGTCGGACATTAAATGGCGGTCTTGGTCCTTATCTTCCCTGAAGTAGTATTATATTATGAATATTTACATATATTGTCATTGAACTGACAGTGTTAGTATCCCTCTAACAGTGTACAGTGTGCCATTGGGGCGTATTTTAAGAAAAACTATAACAATAAAAATCGAATTTCATCGGAAACCGTGAAACCCCGATTTATCATAATCTTAAAAGTGTGATGAACGTGTTTTAGTAGTGCCCCGTGTTTTGTGATGTGTTGAACGAGAGGAAAGAAAAAACGAGAGGGAGAAAGATAGAAAGAGAGAGAGAGAGAGAGAGAGAAATGTGAGGGAGAGAATAAAGAAGAAGAGGAAAAGTAAAGATAAAAGAAGAAAATATTTAAACTCATAGTGCATAGGAATCAGCTTTAATGGAAAAATGTTGCCGCGGCGTTCCAACAAACAGCAACACCAGCGGCGGCGATGACGACGACGTTGTCGTTTTAGCGGACATCGTCTATACGGCACCATAGCCGCAGCCATGAACCCTAGCTATTTTAACGTCCTACTAAACAGTGTAGAAAAATTACCCACTAAGGATAAAAAAAGGATAAACGAACACGATAACAAGGTAACAAACGATCCCATCCCTAATTCAAATTTATCTGCACGTTTAGTCTTTCCGTTCTTCAATTTTTCTCACGGTTCTTTTTCGTTTTTTTTTTTCTTTTCTTCTCTTTACTTTCTTTTCTCTTTCTCTTCTTGTGCTCACCTTACAAGATGCTTTTTTTGTATTTAGGCTTCTACCTGTCGTACTTCCTAGACAAGAAATTCCACAAGGGGATTAAAAAATGGGGGAAAAAGTAATCTATTGAATCGATTTACTCGCACCTGTTAACTCACATTAACAATTTCCATACACATCATTAAATCGGTTTACAAAGGGATGATACAAATTATATCCACATTATCGTTGTGTCTTGATTTGTCTTCCTTCAAATTCTTGATGGCTTTTTTTTTATATTTGTATTCTTGTGGCTAGTTATTGTTGTTTGTTTATTTTTATTTGATTTTTTTATTGCATTTCACACACGTGTGTTTTTATTTGTGTTACTTGGAATTGAAGAGATTAAGAAAGAGGTAGAAACGAAAAGGAAGAAAGAAATCCAAGTCTTTTACCGTGTTCTAATTGAACGAATGCATACATAATACATTAACGATAATATGAGCCTCCGAAAACAATAGACTAAACAAGGCTTAAGGAACCCGCAGCACCATAGCGATCATGGGGGGAATCTGCAACTTCCCCCAGGCTCAATTCATATCCAACCACTTTGGGATTACACTCCTTTTATAACTAGCTGCAAAATTCTATTCGCTAAATTACTACCACCACCCGTTCATCCAACCACCCTATGGAGTTTGTGAAAAGAAAACAAAAAGAGATTGAGAGAAAATATAAAACTAAAGGTATAAAACAAAACATCGGGAGAACGTGTTTCACAAGAACAATTACCGCCCTCCATACGACTCACAATTGTTTCTAGCTAATTCTGAGGACTGAACAAAAAGAATTCCCCATCGACAAGCCCTTTTTGCTCGATGTACAAAGAAAAGAAAAAAAAAAGAAAAAAATTGAGTAGATGAACCGCATAGCACAATATATGTAGAAAATTATTTTCATTATGTTGTTTAACAAAAGATGAAGAATCTTTAGCTAATAATTGGCTGAATATTTTACATTTGTTTTTAGGGACATGGAGCTTTGAGCGTCATGCTGGCGACTGAATGTGGGCATAGCTGCTGGTAGCGCCTCTCTGCCACTGGCTAAATACCAACGGGGTAAAATAGACTCCAATTCACATTCCTCGATACTGCTTCCTCCTTGGCTCTTGGGTCGCAATTTGCTGCCCGCGAATTTCTCACATCATGAGGCTCCTCGGACCCATTGGATCCCTTCCTGTATCGCCTCCTGTACCACCTCCGCCACGATTGCAGCTGTTGTCATCTTGCCTCGGCTCGGTGTCTTCCCTACCATTTGCCGCTTGGCTTCTAGTTACGATCGCTGCAGCTGCGATGGACACGCCGTCTAGCCCGAGTCCAAATGTTCAAGACAAAAATTTCCCACACATCGTTGCACAATTTCCCCCAACGGACAGCATACGATATAATTTTTATCCCCTCGATCCTAATACCACCAGGGAAGGTCCCCTTAGGTTTAATCATCTCATTACCGATCCTCTTAATAATAGACTCTACGCCGGAGCTGTCAACAGGCTCATGCAGTTTGACTCTGACCTCAGACTAGAGGTGCTTGTTTCTACAGGTGAGAATGGATTGATTTTAATTTGTGATGTAACGTGGAGTCGTAGCAATAATGAGGACATGGATAGAATAACCGCCTTGTTTTGTTCTCTTTTCCATTTTAAACATGATCGAACTGAGGTCCAAGCAGTTACCGCATTCATGTCCTAAATTATTTCTAACGGATGTTATAAAATGGATTTAATTTTTACAGGGCCAAGACTGGATAATCCTCATTGCCACGCTACTGGCTGTACGTCAAGGGAAGTAGTGACTAGGCTAATGGACAATACAAACAAATTGTTGGTCGCTGATCTTGACTCTCGTACCCTCATCGTATGCGGTTCTCTTTTTCAAGGAACATGTGAGAAATATAAAATGTCCAATATATCCTTGAAACCCGAGTCTATTTTACGTAGCGTAGCTGCAAACGATGACAATTCATCTACTTACGCCTTTGTCGGACCAGAAAAATATGGCCCTCGGAGTAAAACAAATATATTATACGTCGGTACGACGTTTACGAATAATGGAGATTACAGTCAAGATGTACCTGCCATTTCGAGCAGGAGTCTCGTAGACCTATCTCTGAAGAAATTTGAATATCAAGAGCACTCCACGATTCAAATAGACGTTAAATGCAGGGATCATTTTCTCGTTAAATACGTTTATGGATTCAACGCAAGTATATTTGCGTATTTTGTGGTGGTACAGAAAAAATCTCATCTACCCGAGCTCGAGGAGCTTGGTTATGTTTCGAGGTTAGCTCGGAGCTGCATAAGCGATCCGAACTACGACAGCTACGCGGAGGTTACGCTGCAGTGCAGCGTCGACACCGGAGATGGAACTCAGCACATTTACAATTTGGTACAGGATGCCAAAGTAGCCGCGGCCGGAAGTGATCTCGCCATACAGCTCGGCATATCCGAAGGAGATTCTGTACTCGTATCAGTTTTTTCACCAAGCAAAGGAATCACCAACGAACCATTACCTAGATCTGCTGTTTGCGTCTACAGTCTTCGCGACATCGAAGATAAGTTCATTGAAAACATACACATGTGCTTTAACGGGACCGTAAAGTACAGAAATATGGAGTACATCAGTGGACCTATACAAAACGGAATGTGCCCGACAGCAGGGGTGAGTCGTTGGTCAAGAAAATGACGAACCATTTAAAGATTATCTTTTAATGTTACTAACAAAAATCATTTCTGCTTTTCTACAGACCACCGGAAACATTTTAAGCTTTTGCGACGTTGCTCTAAAGATATCTGGGGGTTTTCCAATAGTTGCCCAGGCATCGCTGCACTTTCCAAATGTTTCCGTCTCCGCGATAACCATTGCCAACACGGAAAGTCATACGGTAGCCTTTTTAGGAACAACCGACGGAGTTTTGATGAAAGTTCTCCTCTCCGGGGTAGAACCCGCTGTCTACGAAAGTATCGTCGTAGACAAGGGGCAGAAGTTACTTCCCGATACAACAATTGCCCCCGGAGGCGAACACCTTTACGTCTTATCTACCTCAAAGATAACGAAAGTCAAAGTAGAACATTGCAGCGGATACGCAAACTGCAGCAGTTGCTTAGACGCCAGAGATCCCTACTGCGGATGGTGCTCGTTGGAAAAAAGGTAAGATTTTTCAAAAGATCTTCTTCGGGTTTTCTCTGTCGTGTTTTTTTCTTTACCTTCATCAATCCATCAGGTGCACGGTGAGGGGTGCTTGCCAAAAGGCGAGTCACAGCAGTCCGCGTTGGTTATCCTTAGGAACGGGCCAACAGTGCATAGATTTCGAACAAGTTTTGCCAGACAGAATCCCCATAAACCAAATGACCACGGTTCAGTTGACGATAAGGACTCTGCCGGAGCTCCCGACAGGAGCGAACTACAAATGCGTATTTGGAAACGCAGAACCAATCGACGCTCTCATGACCGGTTTCGGACTGTCCTGTCCAACGCCGCCGGTTATCGGTAGACCGAGTATTCCCGAAGAAACTGACCACGTGCTCGTCCCACTTTCCGTCAGATCGAGCGAGACTAACAAGGATTTTGTTTCCCGTAACTTCGCGTACTACGACTGCTCTAAACATACGATGTGTTCGGAATGCGTCAGATCGCAATGGGCCTGCAGCTGGTGTGTTTACGAAAACAAATGCACGCACAACACGACCTGCTGTCAGGGAAACGTTATTTCCGGTGAAAATGTAAGTAAAGTTATCTCGATGGTAGATTGTGAAAAAAACAAAACTAATAATTTTCGATCGCCTTGTGTTCCAGAATCCTTCCCATCTCACCGCCCACGGTGTCCAATACTGTCCTCGTTTCGCGAGGCGCGAAGAGCCGCTGATGTTGCCTAACAATGTGCCAAAGGAGATAGTCCTGGAGGTTGAAAATTTGCCGCACCCTCAGGTCGGACACACAGGATTCCAGTGCATCGTTACCATCGAAGGTGCGAATCTCCGGGTTCAGGCGCGAGTCGACAGCAACAGATTTATAGTCTGCGACAAAACTGTCTACTCTTACGAAGCTGTCAGAGGCGATTACGAAGCGGCGGTTACGGTAGTCTGGAACACCAACCATCACGTCGACCAGACAACCGTCCTGCTTTACAAGTGCGAAGTTTTGGGTTCCCACCGAGAACACGCTGACTGCTCTCTTTGCGTGACGAGAGATTTACGTTTCGAATGTACCTGGTGCGTCAACAGCTGCGTTTACAGACATTCCTGTCTCCATTCTCTGTTCTCCGTCTGCCCAAAGCCACGAATCGACATGATCAAGCCTTTGAGCGGACCCATCGAGGGCGGAACTCTCGTTACGATCGAAGGCAGCAATTTGGGCCTCAAAGAAAGCGACGTCGAAGGAAAGATACACATCGGAGAAACTCCCTGCACTTTGGTAGACTACGAAGTTTCCGTTCGTATCGTATGTCGCACAGGTCCAAGTCCGCAAGAAACTACCGCGTCGGTTGTCGTGGGCAATGACGCCGGATATACGGAAAGTGCCGTGCTTTTTAACTACAAAGATATACAGCTGACGGGAGTTTACCCTACGATGGGACCGCAGAGCGGAGGAACGCAGTTGGCAGTTTCCGGTATGTATCTTAACATCGGCAGTACCATATCCGCGTACCTGGACGAGTTACCTTGCGAAGTAAATGCGACTCAGGCGAGCAGTACGCGACTTACATGCGTAACTAGTAAATCCGGAAGTGTTAGACGTGTGAAAAAACTCACATTGAGCATAGACGGAGCTAATAGAACGCTGAATAATAATCCTTACAATTATACGCACGATCCCACGATTATGGAAATAAAACCGCTGAGGAGCTTCGCGTCTGGCGGAAGAATGATCACCGTTCATGGAACTAACTTGGACACCATACAGAAACCGGAAATGGAAGTGTACTTAGAAAATGAACCTCTGCCGGTTAACCGAACGGTATGTACAGTTTTGAATCCCACGCAGATGGAGTGCCCTAGCCCTTGCATCGCTGAAAAGTTTAAGATCCTACAGCGAACGAAGAGATCTCTTCATAAACATGGATCGCAGGTTTTAAAAGAGTCTCAACTACCCCTGAGAATAAGCTTCGTCATGGACCATGTGGAAGGGGTTAAGGATTTGGAAAAACACTTTCAGAGCCTCAGAAACCAGCTGCTCTACGTTGAGGATCCAAAGTTCTTTCCATTCCCGAACAACGTTAAACTCTACAAGGGTGATACACTCGTAATCGAAGGGGAAAATTTGAACCATGCGAGTGACGAGTCGGATGTGAATGTCACCGTTGGTACGGTGCCTTGTAACGTAACTTCTCTCGCTCTGACTCAGCTAGTTTGTACGCCGCCTGACCAACAGCCTTTGGATACCGATGAGATTGGAATAAAAATGGATTACGGACTGCCCTTAGTCGTCGTTAGAGTCGGACAAAGCCTCAGGTTTCCCATCGGATATCTTCGCTACGACGTTATAAAGTCCTACCCATTTCCTCCGGAAGCTATCGCTGGGATTGCCGCAGGGACTTTCGGACTAGTTTTTCTATTTGTCTTAGTCCTGGTATTGTATAGGAGGAAGAGTACGCAGGCTGAAAGGGAGTACAAAAGAATTCAAATACAGATGGATACTTTGGAGAGCAATGTTCGCATGGAATGTAAACAGGCCTTTGCCGAGCTACAGACCGACATGACCGACCTGACGGCCGATCTGGAATCATCGGGAATTCCAACTTTAGATCACAAAAATTATATCATGAAGGTATTTTTCCCCGGAGTTATAGATCATCCGATACTCAACGATCCGAGACCACGAAACAACATTCCTAGAACAAATTACGACGCTGCTATGCTGCAATTCGAACAATTGGTTAACAACAAATGTTTTATACTCACGTTTATCGATACCCTCGAAGCACAGAAATCATTCAATATCAGGGACAAAGTAAACGTCGCTTCCCTTCTCATGGTTGTTTTGATGGGAAAAATGGAGTACGCAACCGACATATTGATGAACCTTCTTCTTCGACTGATCGACAAATCCGTCGGTACTAAATATCCACAGCTTATGCTTAGACGGACAGAATCCGTGGTTGAAAAAATGCTGACCAACTGGATGGCTCTCTGTATGTACAACTACTTGAAAGACTACGCGGGATCTTCTCTCTTCCTTTTATTCAAGGCCATAAAACATCAGATAGAAAAAGGCCCGGTTGACGTAATCACGCACGACGCTAGGTACTCGCTGTCGGAGGAAAGGCTCCTCAGAGAGCAAATAGAACACGGTGTAGTTACGTTGCACGTCGTACAAGACGATCTGGACGAAAAGATACAGTGCAAAGTACTCGATTGCGATACGATAAATCAAGTGAAATCAAAGATTTTGGATGCTCTCTATAAAAATACACCGTTTTCCGCACGCCCTTCGATTCACGAGGTAGATTTGGAGTGGCGTCACGGACGCGGAGGACATCTCACCCTCCAAGACGAAGATCTAACGACAAAGTGCAGCGAGGAGTGGAAAAAAATGAACACTCTAGCTCATTACGGAGTAAAAGAGTCCGCGGTGATGTCTCTTATACCGAGACAAAACGACGGATTCTCCGTCAGCTGCAAACCACCTTGCCACAATTGCAAACCTTCCCATCTTCACGGTAATCATTGTTCCTCCGGTCATCTTTCATCTACTCCAAATCACACGATGCTCAGTCCCATAACCTACTCGCACTCGCCGGGCGGCATTTATTTCAACTCTCAACACTCTCCACCGATTATAACTGCCAATGGAGATATCGAAAGTGGACACGGTGGAAACCAGAGACTCTATCATTTAGTTAGACCCGTAGAAGAAGGACATTATCCCCCGGGTCTGGGAACGACCGGTGGAAAGCACCATCACCCCGAGCGAACGCACAAGGCTATTCCGGAGATATTCCTCACAAGATTATTGTCGACCAAAGGTACCGTCCAAAAGTTTGTCGACGATTTTCTAAACACCATATTAACGGCCAACGAAGCTTTACCAAGCGCCGTCAAGTGGCTTTTCGATCTCCTCGACGAGGCGGCCAAGAGACATGGGCTTACCGATCCCGAAGTGCCTCACGCCTGGAAATCGAACAGTCTACCTCTAAGGTTTTGGGTTAATTTTATTAAAAATCCAGACTTCATGTTCGATATTAACAAAACAACTACGGTCGATTCGAGTCTATCCGTAATTGCGCAAACCTTTATGGATTCTTGTTCGACGACCGAGCACAGGCTCGGCAAGGATTCTCCCTCGAACAAATTACTATTCGCTAAAGACATACCTCACTACAGGGAGAAAGTTGGAAGATTTTACAGTGACGTACAAAGGCTGCCCCAAATCACTGACCAGGAGATGTCAAGTGCCATGCAACAATTGAGCGCCGCTCATGCCAACGAATTCGATGTTATAGCCGCGTTAAAAGAACTTTACATTTACGTCAGCAAGTACTATGAACAAGTAAGTATACATTTTTCCATAAAACTTCACATCCAATTTTCCACTTATCATTTTACCAACAATCTTATTATAAATTTCCACAGATTCTAGAGGCCTTGGAAACTGATGCGGGTTGTCGCAAGTTACATTTGGCGCACAGATTGGAAAATGTTGCATGTACGCTCGAAGGAGAAGAGACGAGTGCTTGCTGACATAACCTTCCCGTTTCAGCCCTAAAAACCGACGAACCCCCCATGAACATTGACTAGTGCCTCGACAAAAACGCATCGCAGCAAAAACAACAAAAATAAAAAACACCACGACAACAAGTTTTGACAGGTGAACAAAACGAAACAAAAAAATTCACGTAAAAGCTTAATATATACGGTAAATAAGTATAAAAGAAAAAAGAAAAAGAGAGGAAAAAAAAAAAACAAAAAGAAAAAAGAAGTAAAAAAGAAAAAAAAAAAAAATCATAATAATAATTAAAATACGTTTAATAAACAGACTAAAAAAATTTCAACGAAGAAAATTAAATAAAAGATTATATAAAAATTTTTCACCGCGTGATCAGAGAAAAAGAGAGAGAAAAGGACTCTTGCTACTTATTTGTTTATGTTTTTTTTTTTTCTCTTTTCTTTCTTTCTTTTCTTTTGATTTGCTTCGTATTGTTTTTTGTCTCTAATTGCTTTTAATGTCATCGGTAGAAAGCTGAGAAATGGTAGTTTGAAAGGTTTTTTTTTCTCTGCAAAAATAGGAGAGAAACAAAAGAGATATAATTTGTAAAGTAAAATATCTAATTTTTCTAACTACAGTGAGGACGACATACTTAAACATGGGAGTTACTCGAGTTACCTATTTCTGACGAACAGAATTGATGATTTTTATCGACGTCGGTAGCGCCCAGACAAAGAATCGCATAATTGACGAGCAGGAAAGTGTTTGAAAACGAAAATCGAATCGTGTCTGTGATTATGCAAAGACGGTGTACAAGCACGAATAGCCTGTGATTTCGAACGATTGAAAAAATACAAAAATAACATGAATAAATAAATAAATAAATAAGTTTGCACCGTTAGAACTGTTTCAACTTACGAAAACGGAAGAGAAAAGAAAAGAAAAGAAAAGACAAAAAAAGAAAAGACTCACGAATTTGTAAGCTTCGAATCGAGACGCATCTCCCGCCGATTAAACTTGCTAGGCAGCTAGCCAGAAAGAGATTTTAGAAAAAAATATAAATGTGTATATTAAGAGACGAGAAACAAAACAGAGAAAATACCCACACTTATTTAATATTCGTTTTGTGCAGAGACGGTAAACTCATGGGGACAGAGACACACAAGTTGCTTTGGGGAGAAAACAAACGATAAATAAAAAATAATAAAATAAATTAAACAAACTTTAAAGAAATAACCAGTGATGAAACTCACATCTTGTTTCGATCTGAGACTACTTAATGAACAAATGCTGAGTTTAATAATTTTTATTTATTCGATTAATCGATGTAATTATCATTTTCAATTAGCTCGTATAAGTGTATATTTCTTTTTTTTTTCCTGTTTTTTGTTTTATCGCGATTCATTCGCAGGTATCCGTCTCTACGATAGATCGTTGAAAACATTTATCGATTACGTACATAATTTTTTTTTTTTTTTAATTTCACTTTTTTAGTTTTAAAATCATTTTTCTTTTTTTTTGTATACGTACGATGATCTCGTGGGAACTTCAAGTTCGTAAACAATTTCAAAAGTGATTTTCTCGAACCATTTCGAAAAGGCTGAGAGAGGACACGATTGCCGATGAGAAACAAGTATAACATTGCATAATAATAATAACAATAATGATAAATAAATAATTATTATAATAATTACTAAATCTAATGGAAATAGAAGAGGAAGAAATGGAGTAAGAGAGGAAACAAAAAGGAAAAATTAAGGATATTGATATAGGATTAATGAGAAATTAGAACTAAGCGTTATCAGGAGCAGCTCAGTCTACTCTAGGCCTAGGTAAGCTGTAATAATAAAAAAAAACAACGTATATAATATACATTATATACTATACATATTATATATATATATATATATATCTATATAAATATATATATATATTCTAATACGTAATTGAATTTTTTCTAGAATTTTTTATGGTTTTTTTTTATATGATTATTATTATTATTACTGTGTATTTTTTTTTTTTTTTTTTTTTTTTGTTCCCCTTTATAACAATTTTGTTCCCCTATTTTATTTCCTTTTTCTTTTTTTTATACACACGCAATTGTTTTTATAATATACACATTATTTATATATTTACTTTGTACGACTTATACAACAATATATGTAATGATAATGATAATAATAATAATAATAACAACAATAATAATGTTGACGATGATGATGATAATGATACAATATAATGATAATAGTCGTAGAAATAACAATGATGATAATAATAATATTAATAACAATAACACGCCATAATATAATTTAAAAATAAACTTGACATCCGACGATGATAGAATTATGAACTACCGATGATGATGATGATGATTATGATGATGATGATTAAAAAAAATTATGATAAATTATTGACAAAATATTAATATAATTATGATCCGAATACCTAGAAACAAATGAATGTTTTTCTATATACATGGTGATAAAAATGGCCATCCATTCGGGGCCCGCGTCTTTAATATATCGCTACTCCAAAGCTGCTTCTTGAAGAGAAGAAAAAAAAATGGGAAATACTTTTGAATATTATTGGAATTCGAAAATTGGGGGGGGGGCAGGGGGACGAAATAGCTATTATATCGAATATCGAAGACACGTGTCCCTTGTAGTAATAATACGATATAAAACATATATACTATAATAAAACTTAATCGACAGTATAATTTTTCAACAAATTTGCGCAGATGAATTGACTTTTGTTTCTTTATTCTTACGTAAATTTTTTTTGTTAACATGTTATCGTTGCTATTATTATTATTATTATTATTATTATCATTGTTGTCATTGTTATTATTATTATTATTATTTTATATCGAGATTGGCGAATTGTTTTCATAATTATTGTCATTAATATTAGTAATTTTGTATCATTATCATCGTTAGCTCAAAATTCGAGTTTCAACCAGTGTTAACTCAACGCGCACTGCCAATGCTCTCTCTATACTATATATATATGTATATATAATCTATACATATATGTATATTCATATGTGTATGTATAAATAAGCGCTTTTTTTTACATATATAACAATGAAATCGATTGGATTTTTTTTTCCTTTCTTCTTCTTTTTCTTTTATTTTGATTACAATTTTTTCGTTTTTAATTGAATCAACCTGATTGATCGACTATAATATTATAGTATATCGTATGGTGAATGAATATAGTATACATATAACATACATATACATTGAAATTGTGTATAATTAATATTAAATGATGAAAAGAAAAAAAAAAATTAGGCCCGTAGTGTCCGAATATTATCGATGGTGTCGATTAAATAATTGATTGATTAACGATGTGGTCCGGGTAAATGAAAAGAAAAAGAAAAAGAAAATGAAGAAGAAAAGAAAAAAAAGAAACCTCTAGATCAAAGAAAGGAAGAATGAAAGATGATGAAACTTGCAGAGAGAGGTTTGGGGAATGACGATGATCGCTCAGTATTTGTACTTAATTAATTAAATGAAAGAAAACAAAAAAAAAATGATATAAAATCGATCAAATCGACGAAATCAATTAAACCGATGAATCTCGCTTCGCATAAATATTTTACTTTTGTATTGTAAACATCTTTTTTATAATAGTTTATTCAATTAGATCAAGTATCTCATTTAATCATTTAGTTAACGTCATCCTGTTTCCAGTGGAAAAAAGAAAATTTGATTTGATTTTTTTTCTTATTCTTTTTTCTTTATTCAACAGCTTTACCTTTTTCATTTTTTCGCACTCTCTCTCTCTCTCTTTCAAAAAAATGTCAAAATTGAGAAAACAACCCCATCTATCTCTCTATCTCTCTCTTTTTTCCTACCACATAATGTATAACGGAACCATGTATCTCTACTATACCTATATAGTATACGTATCATCTATTTATTTGTAATTCAGTTAATTGGCTAGTTAGTAAAAATTAATTATATATATATATATTATATATAAACAAAAAAACAAGAACATTACTTACGAAAAAAAATCTTTCTTTTGTTTTTGTTTTACTCTACTTCGCCCATAATTTACAATAATCATTATACAACGGTATATATTTACACGAACTAATTAATAGTTATATATATATCTGATCATCCGCCATTAATTGTACACATATTATTATCATCATTATTGTAATAATAATTATTATTATTATCGATACAATTAGTAACACAATTGATTCTTTTTGTTCTTCTATGTCTTTTTTGGTTTTTCACTTTCTTCAAATTTTTTATTCGTAACGATATTACACTGCATGAATTACCCTAATATATACGCGTTCATAATTAATTTAATTCAATTTATGAATTTGGTTTTTTTCGCAAACTTTTATACATTTTTTTCTAGGGAAAAAAGAACTAACGAAAATAGGAGTGAAAATTGGAGCATGCGTTGCAATTGATCGATTGTAGAATCACGCAACATAAAATTGAAAAAGAAGAGAGAATTTTTTTGTTGGAAATTAACGAACAACAAAATGTAAGCGACTAACGAAAAAGTACCCTCAAAAGCATTAATCACTTTGACCTAAGATTATACTGTAGTAAAACTACACCTATCAAAAATATCCAATGTGTTCACTTTGTGAGTATTCCCTTTTCTTTTTCTTTTTTTTTCTTTCTTTTTCGTTTGTCCAAATTTTCAACGAATAAACAAAAGTGAAAAGCAAAAAAGACGGAAAAAAAGGAACAGAGAGCGACCGTGGTCGAATCTGTTGGTAAATTATCAATTAGATTATTATTATTACTATCATTATTATCATCATTATTATAATTATTATCATTACTATTAAATGAAAAAAAAAAAAGGTTTGAAGCCAGCGTACAATTTGATACATAATTAAGTGTGCCAATAATGTGCAGTTTCCGATATAATTCTATATTATATAGATATTATACAATATACATATAGTTGATAAATATATTTAAAAAGAAAAGTGAAGTGGCGGAAAAACGAAACAAGAAAAAAAAAATTTAAGAAAAATTGAATTGAATTGAATTTGAATTTGAAAATTGTGCGCAATATACATAAGTCTGTAGGTATATATTAGAGATAAATAATCGATACGCGATAAAAAAATTAAAAAAAAAGAATAGAAAGCAAGAAAAATAATTAAAAAAACAAACAAATAATAATAATAATAATAAACGAATGGAAGAAAATTAAAAAAAAAAAATAATAATTTAAAAGAAAAAAAAATCGAGATTCATCGGCTGATATCTTAAATATTTATACATTTTGTACAAATGGTAAAAAAACAAAAAAAAAAACGAAATGTTACTTTCATTGTAATATTGAAAAAATGATAATACAATGATGATACAACAAGAGAAGAATTGATGAGATTTGTTGCACTCGGAATTACAGATTAATACGAGTCACCATATTGGATAAAAATGATTTGGAAATGAAACTTTGGGAAAACCAAAAGTTGACACATCTAGCTTTTACGGGGGTACTTGAAATAATTAACGATTGATTGACTGATTGATTGATTGATTGATCCATCGATTAATTAATTAATACATTTTTAGGCATCGTATTGGGCAATATAAGTAGGCACACACAACTTTTGGCATAAAAATGAAATAAAATAGGGAAGCGAACATATTTTATTATTAGATAATACGAAATATGTATATATATATATGCATATATATTTAAATTTATATATATATGTCTGTGTGCATGCTAATATTATCCTATTCATAAAACCTTTGTAAATAAATTGCCCAGTATAAAAGAAAAGAATAGAAAGAGAAAAAAAAAAAAAAAATAATAATAATAACGACAACAAATAAGAAGAGAACAAAAAAAAACCCGCATCTACTAGGTTCTAATTTACGTAAGAATAAAAAACGAAAGATAATTTACTCGAAGAAACGAAATGAATCTTGCCAAATTTTCACATGGGACATATATTATACTATAGGGACAAAAACGAAGAAAGGAAAAACAAAAAAAAAAACATTTGAGGAATCGCAAAATATATTGGTATTATAAACTATACGATTTTATGCCTTACTTATATTTGATTTATTACGAAAAAGAAAACAAAAAAAAAAGAAAAAAAAAACATAAACGAATAAGATAAATAAATTAATAATTAATGATAATTGAATGAATCATAAACGAATCTCGGGAGTGAAATAAAAGTATGAAGACATTCCCAAAAAAAAATTTTCTTTATTTTTTCCATCTTTTTTTAAGAAAGGAAAAAACAAAAACATTCTTCCTTTGTTAATTAATTTCGTGTACACAGTTTTATAAATTATTCATCGTATTTCATTGGATTCTATGTGTATATATTTCTTTTTCTATCGCGGTGTTTGATCAGTCAATTAAATTATACAATTTACAATATTCTCTACTATAAAACAAGAGAACAAAAAAAAAAAATCGATGACCTACTCCGAACCTGATTTTATTTTGTATAACAATGATTTTTCTTGCGTAGATTTTGATGACGAGGAGTTTGCGTTGGATGAGGAATGTTTACCGCTGCTACTCCCACTGCTGTTGCTACGTTTCTCTTGTTTAACTTTTTTCATCATATCCCTCAATCTTCTGTCTGCACTCACGATGTTTATATTGGGGGTGAGTTTTGGTCCATTCGATCCTCCTGTAGGTGTACTACCACCGCTATTTGGTTGCGACTGTGCCGCGTTGCTAGACGACGATTTGTACTTGTCCGAATGTTTTGAGCCTGTAAAGAGTGAGAGAGAGCGTTTGAATTCTGGTCGACAAAATTTGGCAATTCTTTTTCCAAAAACAAAACTTACTCGAGCTCGATTTTTTGTGCTCCTTGGACTTTCCTTCCACTACAGTTTTTGGAGAACTCTCTTTAGGCGTCTGCAATACAGAAATAGTCTAACGCTGTAGTAAATTTTTGGAACGGGCTTCATGGATTAGAGAATAATTTTGACACGTACCGGTTGAGATTTGGAACAGTTCGAACAATACCATACGAAACGTGGATCGTCGATTTGAGTATCTAGTATGTGGGGCGTATGGCACTCTTGGTGATAGAGGGAATGGCATTCCACGCATTCTACTAGTCTATTTCTTGCACCAACATCCATCCCCTTGCATATAACGCAAGTTAAATCATCCTCCAATATTTCCAATGCAAACGTATCATCCGTCTGGATTATATCTGGGGGAGTATCCCTCGAAGGCAAATTTATAGGAGAACTATTTTTGCTAGATTTGCTAGATTGTTTCGAAGAGGAACTTGATCCTTTGCTTTTTTTACTGCTACCACTACTGTGATCGCTTAGCACCGGCTCCTCCATCGTGTACTGGAATCAAAAGAAGATGTTACAAATGAAAATAATCTAACAACGGTCCTTTCAATTGTTACAACCTTCTTGTGGATAACGTTGCACAGCATTTTTGCTGGGCCATGTTTTAGTCGTATTGCTTCGTCGAGGAGAGATCTAAGCTGCTCCGCAGAATCTTTATTAGGTGAATGCAAAAGACGCAGACCTTGCATGAACTGAGGATCCAATTCCAACTGTGACATTTTAAATGGGCCGCTTATTACCTGTGAAACAACAAAAGAGGAAATAAAATTCTAAGCTAATGTCAATAGGAAGTTGCTTTTGTTAATTCTTATGAATTTATTCTTTGACTAAACAAGTAGTAGAAACAATGAAAATCAGTGTGAAAAAATATTCTCAGGTAGTTGGTAGTTGCAAGAGATTTTTTAGACGTGAGAATTTTAACAGTAAACACAAGTTGTACGCACACCGGCTCCACGATCAGTTTCCCAGTGATGGAAAAACTGTAAAAATAATGTGCAGTTTCTATAAAATAAAATTATAGATTTACACAATGACAGTAGACCTCAAGTTTCCGATCTCCTCAAAGCGCATACTTTGCGGAGCGTACGTGAAGTGTGTAGCTTGTTCAGAAGCCGCTGTTCCTTAGTTTGTGATTTTTTTTTCAGGTTAAAATTTGGCTACCATAGGGTTATGTGTAAGATGAAATCAATCATGCCGCTGAGTTACGAAATAGTGGAGGTTTTTCGAGCCGGATAAAATCGGAAAGCTAAGACCATCCCTCGGGAAGTCGGGATGCTTCGTTAACAAAGATTGAAAAAAGTCCTGGCGCGGGTTGAATTTTGAGATGATCCCCAAGGGTGTCGTCTCTCAGATTTCGGAGCACATCCGAGGTCTCTCCATAGCAATAGCCACGATTTTGGCTCTCTGCTATTGCCTTCATCCTGGTCGCTTCGCCTCGCACTATAGCCACATAAAGACCGAAGACATCTTCGAAGAGTTGGAGAAGACTTGGCCACCTGGGAATGATTCCTGCCCGTTCAATACCAGGAGTAGAAAATCGTCGTCATATTTGCTCTACCCCATAGACGATGCCCAGGAAAATCCACCCGCCTTAGCCAAGCGACTTGGAATTTCACCGGGTGGACAATGGCGCCCTTTGAATTGTCGACCACTTTTCAATGTCGCTATTATACTACCTTATCGTAACCGATATGCCCAATTAACTACGTTCATGTCTTTTATTCACCCGTTTCTCCAGGCACAGAATCTCGACTACAGAATATTCATCGTTGAACAAACCGTGGGCAGAGAATTCAATAGGGCTAAATTATTCAACGTTGGCTTTGCCGAAGCCATTAAATCCAGTGACTTTCACTGTTTTATATTTCAAGACATAGATTTAATACCGCAGAATCTCAACAACATATATGCTTGTACAAAAATGCCTAGACACATGAGCTCCAGTGTAAATACATTCAGATATAATTTGCCATATAATGGATTGTTCGGAGGTGCCATTGCTCTAACGCGTGAACATTTTCAACGTGCTAATGGATTTTCCAATGTATTTTATGGCTGGGGTGGAGAAGATGACGATTTCTACAGTAGGCTACAAACTAGGGGATTAAAGGTATGAAAACTTCTTCGACTATTTTTATTCCTGTTTGATGAGTAATTATATGTCCATTTTATTTTATTTATTAATTCTTTCCGTTCAAGGTTTGTCGCTTCGGGCCTGATGTTGCGCAGTATTATATGTTAATTCACGCCAAAGAACCGCCTAGTAGTGCAAGATTTGTTAATCTTGAAACCGGTGCTCGAAGATACGATACCGATGGTATTAGCAATCTTGAATACAGAGTATTGGACCACCAATTGCGTCCACTTTATACATGGATATTAGCAGAAATATAACGTATGTATTCTTCATCATCATTATTTAAACTATTATTGCTCATGAATGAAAAAAAAAAAAAAGGAAAAACAACCGACAGAAAAGCAAAGACAATTTCGCATTAGGTATAGTATTAATTTATATTTATTAATAATCAATTAATAAATACAAGCGCATAAACATTGTATAGTATGTATGTGTAAGTTGATAAAAGGAAGGAAAGCAAAAATAATATGAATAGTAATAATCATAATAATTTACAAGCATAATATATAGTCCGTAGATCACATAACTATATAATATATTTAATACTCTGACGACGTGTCTTTTATCTTTATTTATTTCATTTTCAAAATTTCATTCGCTTACATATTACATACATACTGATAATAATCTCACAAAATGAGTTTTTAAAAAATGACATTACTAGTAGACGCGTGTTATCAATTTTAAGTAGCTATAGGTAAAGTATCGATGTGAGTGTGTATGTATATATATACCTATATAAATAATATATAGGTATGTGTTTGACACAAAGCGTCTCTCTTAAATAATAATAATAATAATAATAACAAATAATAATTGAAGAAACGCAATGGTTTCGTGATTATTACAATCTTTCGAATGTGGAATTTCGTTATAATTCATCATTTTACACAATTGATTAAGTAACCAGAGGGTCATCCGTGATCAATTGTACATACCATTATTGAATGTTAGAAATTTGATTTCTTTTTAACAATGACTACCTGTTTCGTTTGAAGCAATTTTTAGTTCGGAGTGATGTGTTTTTACTCGGAAGAAAAAAATTAATATAAAAATAAAATAAAAAAGAAGTGATCTAACAAAAGGTGAAAAAAAAAAAACAGAATAAAATGAAAAAAGAAAAAAAACTAAAAACTAAAAGGAATATAGATTTGTAAAAATTGGTATTCGTGATTCTTCTACTTGTCAATCAATAATTATTTTTACAACTCACACACCTATCTTATAAGAATTAATGTAAAATATGTATCGTTCATGTTCACACATACCACCTACGCAATGATCGACAACCATTCAGGCAAGCATACTCTATAAAATGGAGAAGAAAAAAAAAATAAAAAAAAAATAATAATAATAAGCTTTTAATATTTAAAGATTGAAATAAATGGAGTTGGAGAAAAAGGGGAAAAAATTTCTATAAAATGATTTTTCTTTTTCCTCAGAGACCAGAGGTTATTATGTGTCCGATAGTTCTTGGTATCTTGCATACATCATCTTTTTAACACAATCCTTATATGTGTCACCTGGTAGAGCGTTGTAAGCCGCAGCTTTTGCCCCTAAACCTGCGGTCGGAACTCGTCTTTCTGCTTCTATTATGCTAGTTCTGCCTTGATTGGATTTACCCAATCCCATACCTTCGCTCCAACCCATTTTTTGAAGTAATTTATTACCGACGTTGTCAGAGCCGATACCTGCCCTGGTCGGTTCTTCGTAAGATACGGAAACTTCGTCTACTCTAGTTTTTAAATATTTTTCTTTCAGTTTATTCGGCTGCGGAGGTTCCGGCTCGCCGTATTTAGCCCTTCTTTCCTTAGCCCTGTCTCTGTATTTACTATTTCTTTGCTGTGGATCGTTAGGATCCAAACCACGTACGTGATACCAATTTTCTAAGTTCTGTTTATGAAGATCGGACAACTGCTGGTGACGCAAAAGTCCCTCCTTGCTAGGAAATTGTCTTTTGCAGAGCAAACAGGCCAGCTTACTCCAATCCGTATGCTGACGTTCTTCCTGCTGGACATCTTCAATTTCTTCCTCCGTGTCACTTCCTCCTCCGTAAGCAGCGACCAGACCGTTGCTACCGCTGGGATCTTCTTCCTCTTGGTACGCGCTGGCGAGGCTTCGTTTTTCCAAAATGGCGTAACCCGCGTCCGCCGCGCCACTACCGGCACCTTGATGACCCCCTTCCAAACCCGTGTACTCGCAGGTCCACGTTGATTTAGCATTTTCCTTTTTCTGATTCAACGTTTTTGCCCACCTTTCCATATCCTTGGCAATTTTTTTAGCGACCTTCACTTTATCCTGCTTGTTCTCCTTTTTTTTCGACAGTTCGTCTTCCCTCTGAGACTCTTGATTCTGGACAGAGTTGACGCCATCTTGTTGCTGCTGCTGCGCGATATTTGCCGACGAAGAACTTCCCTCTGCGGATAAAGGCGCGCCGGGAACGCCGAGACTATGAGGCATACCAACCGCACCCTGAAAATCGAGGAGTTAATTTTCTGAAATTCATTGATTTTATTCTCAGGGAAAAAATCGACAAATTTCTCTTCAAGACTCACCTTTGCAGGTTGATATGACAATGACTCCGCATCCCAGTAAAGAAACTGCTGTGTGTGACTGTTGTAATAGTACTGGGAATTAGGATCGTAATATAATCCGGTGCTAGGATCATAATAGTAACCCGAAGGTTCGTCGTAATGGTAAGTGCTGACGTCAGGCACGGCTGAAACAATCGTATAGAAATGTTTTTTTTTTTTTCACGTCGGATCCTATGGCTCGACTAACGACGATTTATAAGACGAGGAAAATCAACGCACAATATACTTTCCCATCGCTCGCGTGGGCCGGAACTCTACCGGTGGCTAACGTGGTGCTACTCGGAGCTGTCGGGGTAGGTCTTGCCCTCATTTCTTCGGCATCTCCAAGTTTTCTCGAAGCTTGAAGCTGCTGGATTGCGGATTGCGCAACGGCGGCGGCTGCATTTACTCTGTCGGTTTGATTCAGAGACGGCAAAGTTATGGTGGAACCTTGCATTATCTGGTTTTGATAGTACTGCGTGTAATACTGAAGATAGTGGGCCTTTTGGGCCGGTGTTTTAGCGTACATATTAGCGCTGTATTCCGCCAGTTGATTAACGTCGTCCAAAGTGTATCTGAGCGAGCAATGAAACGGGGTGAAAAAGATTCGGTATAAAACTTGGTAGGTTTATCTTCCGTGATTTTATCAATTTTTATTATCTTACCTCTGCGGCTGCGATTCGTTGGACTTCCAATTACCGGCGTTGTTAACTTGATGGAGTTTGCAGTAGGCGATTTCTACCTTTCTCCCATCTACGAGGAGACCCTGTTTACTCAATGACGTGTGGAGGAACATTGCGTCGACTACGTTAGCCATTTCCAGATAACAAACACCCCGCGATGTGTTCGTAAGAGTATCTCTGCCGATTCGGATGCTCCTGATCGGTAGGGAGGAGAGGCTCTTCATGGCTTGTAACACCGAATCCTCGGTGGTCAGGACGTCAAGTCCACGAAGAAGCACCGTGTTTGTCGGATGCGGACTTATCTCGTCGCTTCCTTCACCGCCTTCCTCGCTTTCAGCGCGCGATGCGCAACACTTAAAACACGTCTCACGCCTTTTGAAGTTATGTGCTCCACACTGAGGGGAAATAAGTTTTTTATTTTTCATTTGCAGTTTATCTTTACTCAGTTGTTCGAACTTTAGAGAGGTGATTTTCATTTTTTTAGAAAATTTTTATCAACCGCCCGCTGACCTTGACGCAGTGCCAATCTTGCGTGTTTTTAGCCGGTGGTTTGTCAACGTGACAATCTTTCGGTATGCTGTACTGCATGACAGCTCGATACTGTTCCTGTAGCATCAGGACACCCTGAAACAGAGAATTTCAGTGTTATCCAATCCGACACCTTCCTCTGGCCTCTGTTCATCCCTTAAACTTGCTTTTTGCTGAAGGAACTGTCCTCTCTAATCGATAAATGTCCCGATTAGTAGTCAGTAGTCGTAACGTCCATTAAAGCTTAGTGTAAATAATAGGGAAATAAAATCCGTCGACCACGTCCTACTCCTCGATTGCTTGGCGCGTTCGAGAATATCTTCTCATATTCTCTAAACTTTTTTACGTTTATTTCTATGTTTTATTTCAAAAAAATAAATAAATATCAACGATTCTTTTGCGAGGCAAATAATAATAAAGCACGATCGATGCGTTCGAGGCAAGTAAATAGGTTGGTAATTAGATATAATGGTAGGTAGGTAGGTTGAAATAGCCTTTGGTAGGTGGTCAGCCATGGCCATGGGGCGACCTAGGGCTGGAATACCATGCCCTGCCTGCCATGCCACGGGGCGTCGTTGTCACGCAAGCAACACATCGGTCGAGTACGTGGACTGAACTTCTTTCTACCTGTTTCATCTCCATCCATCGCGAGGCCTCCTGAGTCGCGTTAAACTCGACGAATGCAAAACCTCGTGAAGCACCTATACAGAGCAAATACACACAGATCCATTGTTAATCCACGTTTGTGCCTGAGAATTTTCTCTACTCTGAGAGGGCAGGCAATCACAGCACCGACCATTGACATTCAACGAAGCGATTGTCAGCTCCGAGTCACACCGAACGAATTTCCCATTTACCATTTCCCATTTACCTGAATAAATCATCACGGAGCAACCCTACACATGCCTAAAAAGGTCACCCCCACTTTTGATAAACAAAACAAATAAAAAAATAAACTCTGCAGTGATCGGAATAATATCAACAATCAAAAACCAAGCACAAGAAACAAATTGACGAGAATCCGAAGAATTGAACTGCAGAGGGACCTTTTTAAATATATCTAGACTCGCTTTTGGTCACTTATCAGACTCGTTAATGTTCCTCCTTGATTCGACGCTTCCGACGAGTTTTCTTGTCACATATTCGAGCACGATAGAAGATGATCGCAGTGTGTATCGATGGCTATAGCATTATAAAATTTAGAGAAAAATCTTTACCTGTATCCTTTTTCCTGATCAGCCTGATATCCTTTGGCATTAAACCGCAGTTTAGGATGTCCTGGCGTACCTGAAATCCATCAGAGCTTTGATAAAAACCCCATCATTCTTTTCATTCCTCATCAACTGATTGAACATACGTCATTTTCGGTTATGTGCTGTGCCAGTCCTCTGATCATTATCGTGTTATTGGGCGATTGTGATTTGTAGTGAATTCCTTCCATTGAGGAACCATATCCCCTTCCATGATCGTGCTCAAAATCGATACTTTCCCTGCTGTGATCATCATCTCTGTCTCTATCCCTGTCATCCGTTCTTTTTCCTCTTCTGTCATCTCTCCCACCTCTATCCCTGTCCCTATCTCTATCCCTTCGAGACCTGTCTCTGTCCCTTTCACGGTCTCTGTCTCTAGAGCGTTCTCTTTCTCGTTCCGCAGAGTCTCTTCCATCCCTCTGCCTTCCATAACGATCGTCCCTGTCGCCTCTATGATTTCTATCTCGATCCTCTCTGCTTCTATCTCTTCTCTCACGAGAACGATCTCTTTCTCTATCCCTATCTCGACCCCGGTGATTTCTATATTCTGGACTACGATGTTCTCGTTCTCTGTGTTCCGCTCCACTATATTCAACCGATCTGTGCTCTCCGTAGTCTGAACGGTAATCACCTCCGTAGTCCGATCCATGACCAGGGCGCCGATCAGGTCCATACCCAGGCTCCCAGGGGTCGATATTATTACTGTACATCGAATCCATTTCTTCTACCTACAGGGAATTAATTTGTGTATCAGTAATTAGAGGGGAAAAGAGAATGGGGCAGAGGAGAATTGAGTATATGTTCAAGTGTGGATAATACTAATGTAATGTTTACACAGCGCAATAGATTGGCACAAAGAGAGCATAATGAAGTTGGGTACGAGTAGTATTTTCATGAAGAACAAAACACTTAAGGGTGCTTGGGAAAAACGTTAGTATTTCACGATTGATTTCACTATGGATATTATCTGCAGAGAAGTCAATATAATACAATACACGTTATACTGTATGCGTGAGGTTCGTTTTATTGTCGTATAGAAAAAGTTTTAATTATTGTAAGGACTAATGAATAGTCATTATATGTTTTATTAGCTAAAGCGGAACTCACCGGATCTATTATATTCTCCACCAGCTCGCACGGGTTTTTCAACAGTAAAATTTAAAACGCTGAATTTTTTTTCCTAACGCAATGGCGTGGTTAGGACTCCTTGGTTTTCACTTACAATATGGCCGCGTGCTGAACTTACTATACCTCAACTATCACCAGAGAACAATTGTGGGGGATGATTTTTGATGGGAGAAGTTTAACAACAATTATGCTTGAAAATGTACAACAACAGATGTCACCGTCTATAGAGTTCCTAGAAAATATTCAAGAGAAATATTTTAGAAAATATTACTGACCTCATGAATCGAGAAAAGTTTTTTAAATATGTATCAAATATTAAAATTTTAAGTTTCCTATTTATTCCGTGCTCGGGAAACCTCATCTGCTAGCTGAATTAATCTGTCTCCTGAAATGATCGAGTTAACCTTTGATTTTTTTTGATTTTGTGGCCAACAATTGAAGTTGAATTGAGACTGCTCAAAGAAGATTATGGTATTACTATAAACAAAAAGGTAATTGAAACACAAACCCAGGATGACAGGAACAAAAAAGTGGACCTTCCTGGTGAAGATGAGATTGAAGCTGAATGTACAAAATACCTCACAATGGCAGAAGGTAGATTAGAAGGTAGGACTTTCCATACAAGCATTGCTCAAGCTTGCCGAAGCAACTTTGATTTTTCTTCAATTATAGATGCAGAAAAATGTGCAAACTTGAAGCTATTCCAAACGCAACAAGCATTTGAATCATCAAGCTTTATGGGCTACCATCATATAGTCCATAGGCACGCCGATCATGAACCAAATATTGAAAGTGATACGATGACAAAACAGCAATACGACGAGTACACTTGAGGCGATAAAGCAGAGTGAGAAAGAGGTAAGGTGTTTATAGAAAATAACAGCATCTTTTCTATCACAAATATCCGCTCAATTTTAATTTTAATTTTTATTTCGGAGTCAGAAATGGTGGTCCCCTTAACCAGAGGTTTGTGAACTGGCATAGAGGAGAAGATTGTCATGAGAACATTCGGAGAATATCTTAATGCGAAATGGTTGACGCCTCTTTCCCAACTTGAAGATTAGATCTGCAAAGATTAATATCTTTAAGACTATACTTAAGAGTCCAGGGTATTAACACTCGATCGTTTGAAGGTTTGTAAAACAAATTTCACTGAAGTGTTTGCTTCCGATCTAGGATTTAAGTTATGCAAGCAAGCACGGTGTTTGACTTTAAGTTTCTTGTTCTGTGATTCCAGTTCCGAGAAAGAAGGTCCTCGCATTTTGAACATGCATCAAGAAAGAAGAATATACAGATTCGTGGATGTCCTCGGGACGTTCTCTGCCTACTTCTGCATGCGAATCGATCTCTTCGAAACCTACACCATGCCTCACGAAGAAATTTGCGACAACTTTGATCAATTTTTAGTTTTAGTGTTTTAGTGCAAATATGCTATTCAAATTAATTAACCTGTAAAATTAATTTAGTTATCATTGATTTGCCACTGTAAAAAACAAAAAAATTGAAATATCTAGGAGGAGAATTGATGTACGTTATATCATTACTGTACATTAATGTGCGTCATTATGTCTTCATGTCTTGCATTCATTAGAATTACTGGAGCAATATTGTAATATTAACATGAACATACAGCTTGTAAATGAAATAGAAACATAGTTAACATAGAGATAAGTATTCTAATAAAGCAATCGTTAAATGTATCCAACCTGCATATCTTATCAATAAACGACCAACTATTTTCAAATTAATTACCTGATTCTTGTTGATTACTCCCCTGCACCTATCTATCATTAACTCTAAGTATAAGCAACACATCACGACATCAAGCAGAGTCCTGGAATAACGGATAGTAAGCAAGCATCTGATGGAGCATGATGCGACACACACGCATGCATATGATGAACCCTGCAGGCAAGCAAGTGATGGCTTGATGAATAGGCACACGAGTATGATGCGATACACATGCACACACATGCACACGCATGTGATGGCCCAGGGTCCCGGAATACCTCCTTGCCGGTCCTGTTCTCCTGATACTTTTCCGGAATTTCGGAAAAATTTTTTCACAATTTTTTTTTGGTCTGAAAAAAATTTGAAAATTTTAGCCAAAAATCGAGAAAGTATCAGGAGAGCAGGACCGGCGAGGAGGTATTCCGAGACAGGGTGTGCCTATGTGTGTGTGTGTGTGTGTGATCATGTATTCAATCCTGTATTCCACCATGTACCACGTAGATGATAAGGACTAGATGCATGCATGCATGCACACGCATGTGATGGCCCAGGGTCCCGGAATACCTCCTTGCCGGTTATGTTCTCCTGATACTTTTCCGGAATTTCGCAAAATTCCTGAAAATTTTTTTTCGAGTTTTTTTTGGTTTGAAAAAAATTTGAAAAATTTGGCCAAAAATCGGAAAAGTATCAGGAGAGCAGGACCGGCGAGGAGGTATTCCGAGACAGGGTGTGCCTATGTGTGTGTGTGTGTGTGTGATCATGTATTCAATCCTGTATTCCACCATGTACCACGTAGATGATAAGGACTAGATGCATGCATGCATGCACACGCATGTGATGGCCCAGGGTCCCGGAATACCTCCTTGCCGGTCCTGTTCTCCTGATACTTTTCCGGAATTTCGGAAAAATTTTTTCACAATTTTTTTTTGGTCTGAAAAAAATTTGAAAATTTTAGCCAAAAATCGAGAAAGTATCAGGAGAGCAGGACCGGCGAGGAGGTATTCCGAGACAGGGTGTGCCTATGTGTGTGTGTGTGTGTGTGATCATGTATTCAATCCTGTATTCCACCATGTACCACGTAGATGATAAGGACTAGATGCATGCATGCATGCACACGCATGTGATGGCCCAGGGTCCCGGAATACCTCCTTGCCGGTCCTGTTCTCCTGATACTTTTCCGGAATTTCGCAAAAATTTTTTCACAATTTTTTTTTGGTCTGAAAAAAATTTGAAAATTTTAGCCAAAAATCGAGAAAGTATCAGGAGAGCAGGACCGGCGAGGAGGTATTCCGAGACAGGGTGTGCCTATGTGTGTGTGTGTGTGTGTGATCATGTATTCAATCCTGTATTCCACCATGTACCACGTAGATGATAAGGACTAGATGCATGCATGCATGCACACGCATGTGATGGCCCAGGGTCCCGGAATACCTCCTTGCCGGTCCTGTTCTCCTGATACTTTTCCGGAATTTCGCAAAAATTTTTTCACAATTTTTTTTTGGTCTGAAAAAAATTTGAAAATTTTAGCCAAAAATCGAGAAAGTATCAGGAGAGCAGGACCGGCGAGGAGGTATTCCGAGACAGGGTGTGCATACAATCATGCGTGTGTGTGATCATGTATGCCATCATGTATAATAGCGTATGCCAAGCAAATGATGAGGCCTGCATATGCCTGCATGCATGCATGCATGTGATGATGTATGATATCATGTGCGATATGATCTATGAATTTTCCCAACAACGAATATTAGCGAATGAGGTGTGCAAGGGTGTGATTGATAGTAAATGAACAATCGTGTATTCATTGTAGTTAATGTTTATTGATAAATCAACGGTCAAAAATACATATTACAACATCGTGATAACTATTATGGATTCATTCTTACGCACACATTCATTCTTACATGATTATAACGATTTACAATAGTATGCAGGACAACATACTTCTATCTCGCTTAACATTAGATTGTTAATTTGATAGTTTTTAAATTAGAGAGACGGACAATAAGTATACAGAAGGATCTATGCATATCATAACTTATTTAGACAAATTATCTACGCTGAACATATGATGATTGGCCTTGTAGATGCGCCGAGGATAGTCTTGACTTTCCGATGAGGGTCCAAACTGATTCGTAGGCTGCTCGTTTGTCTCCTGAAAAAAGAAATCAAACATAGGTGAGTATACATGATGAACGTATATTGTAGCTGTGGAAAAATCGGGTTATCTCAGAAAATATAAGGCCGAGCTTAATTTGTTCATCTTTCTCAGGTCAAAATGCATTATATAAGGGTCTTGCAATCGATCTCAAGAATACTTCAATTTTTTCCCTAAAAAACACCAAGCCCATAGCTTTACCTTTGCCTCCTTTGCTGTGGCTCCTTCAATCGTACTCGTACATCACGTAACGCTATTTATCATAGCTATGCTCTTGGGGCGACCATTTCGATTTTCCATCAGGACCACCCACCTTCCACGAGAACATTTATTATCGCAGATTCGTGTTCATCGGTAGCCGATTCTTGGGGTGTGTCGTGCCCTCCTGAGCAGCGTCCAAGTGTTGCAATGTTCTATCTTTATTTCACTTTTGAATGGAAGTTGATGATCGACGTCCCTATGGTCCATGCGATGGTGGTCCAGGAGACTTGCTGAGTCGGACACGTATTGCTTTTTGAATAAGATTCAAGTTTACACATTGTTCAGCTGTATCTGAAGAGAAATTAAAGTTACATACGAGAGCCTAAGCAATGCTTGTACAAAAATTCTACCTTGTGTTGTGATCCTACCTTTTTTATACCTTCTTCCTATCAAGAAGTATTTTGCTCGTTCAGCTTCGAGGTGATTACACGATGGCATAATGTCATCTTCGCTGGAATGATCCAATTTTTCGTACCTGTTGTTTCGCGTTTGTGTTTTAATCACCTTTTTAGTCGTCAACCCCATGCTCAATTTTTCCTGAGCGCCGAAAGTTAGGCAACTCGTAGGTGTCGACATGCGTGTAATGCGGGTTGCATATGATTAGACGCTTACAGGGGGTGGAAAAAATTAGCAAAAAAATCCGGAAAAAGTCAGGAAAGAATCTTGAAAAAAATCTGAACTGGTGTAACTCTGGTCGCGTATATCATTATTCGCTATCAGAGACTAGGAGAGACGTGATAAATAATTAAAAATAAATCAAATGATGAATAAAAGTTCAGGGAAAAAAGGGAAAAAATCAAAGAACCTTGACAGCGCGGTAATTGTTTGTATTCTGATTTCAGAAAAAAGAATTCGATCACAAAATTAAACTACGGCTAGAAGCTATGGAGATATGTCAATTTCTTTTGCATAAGTTGAAGGAAATTTAATTCACTATAGAAGTAATGAAATAATATACTGAAATAAATTATCACGAATCAATTCCTATAGACCTCATATTTTATGTCTCAATTGTATTTATTTATTTAAATGGCTCGCTATGCACAAACACTCGTCATATTATTTAATAATCAATAATATAATTATAATTTTAATAATAATAATAACTATTCAATTTCATTATTACATTAATAGTCATATATATATATTGTAGTTTCTCAGTATAATAATGTTTTTCTTTCTTTCGCTTTTTTTTTTCACCGTCTTAGTTTCTGTTTCCGTTTTATGGTTTTTTTTTTTTTTTATTTTCATTTCTCTTTTTGCTTTCGGTTTTTCAATTTATCATTATATGTATAATATATCTCAATTACAGAGTCATGAATAACTTTATTTCGTAAATTATTATTTATATCTATGTATATATATATATATAATTTTTTTTTTTTCAATTCTTGTAAAACAGTAACCGTACAAGTTGGTAGATTTTTGTTTGTGGATTTCTTTCATTCTTTTTTTTTTTTTTTCTTTTTATTTTATTTTAATTATACATACATATGCTAAGATCTTATTTATTTGTTTAATTTTCTTTTTTCCATTTTGTTTTTTTTTCTCTTTCGCTATTTAATTTAGTTCATTATCGTTATCATTTTTATTCAGTATGTCTTTGACTCGCGAGCTTTTCTTTTTAAATTTATATATCTATTAGTTTTTTTTGTTTCGTTCTGGTTTCTTGTTTTTTTTTCTTTTTTTCTTCTTCTCTTTATCTTTATTCTCATATATATTTTTTATGTATAATTGCAGACACACGATATAATATTTGTATTTATATATTTATAGAATTTTTTGTTTTTTTCGCATCTTTTTTATCGGTTTCTTTTTTTTTGGTTTTTTCTTTTCAGTTTTACTCTTCAAGTTTCGGTGGCACCGCGAAATTTCAAATTTTTGGAAAAAGTACCTAATATTATGTATATATATATAATGGTTATGTACACGGGGGATTTCGTGTGTCACCTTTTTGGTTTTTTGGTTTTTTTCTTTTTTTCTTTTCTCAATTTTCAATTTATTATACCGCTAAACAATTAGAGAGAAAGAATGATGTTGAGAAAAGAAAAAAAAAGAAAAAAAATCAATAACAGATTTTCCAAAAATGTCAAGAAATCTTCCGTGTACGTGTTTGTTTTTTTGTTTTTTTTTTCTCTTCATTTTTTACTTTATTTTATTTTGTTTTCTTAATCAAAGAACATCGATTCGAGGCACGAACTGATCCACAATAATTGATCTGATAATTATTCGATAATTATTTGATGATTAGTGAGAGAAAAAAAAAATGGAAAAAATCCCTCCGTTTCAGTACCGATATCGAATTCTAACGGGATCCGATACTAAAATTTGAGAATAAGAAGCATGAAAATGAATTATCAAAAAACGAACGAATAAATGAAATAGAAATAGGGGATAGTTTTCAATTTTTCTAATCTTTTTTTTTCCTTTCTATTCCTTCGAAATCTAACGTTACATTTTAAATTAGAACCGCACCTATGTGTTATTATAAGTTTCGCTACTCCGTAACATTTCGATTTTAATATATTGTTTATTTATTTTATCATTATAATTGAAATAAAAAATTCGAAATTTATTGTAGACCAGTCCGTTTTTTTTCAGGTAAAGTGTGGGGCAGTGCTTTATTTACATCGCGGGCAAGACTGAACCCACGGCACCAATGTTTCAATGGTTATCATTATAATAATTATACTATTATTACTATTATTATTATTATTACTCTTATCGTTCTTTTTTTTTTTTCTTCATTTTTCACAATTTCACTATTGTAACAAAAATAATTGCGTAATTCTACGGTGAGTATGTCAAATTTTTTTTTTTTTCTTTTTATTCTCATTTGTTTATTCATGTTTTTTTTTTTTTGCTTTGTTTTATTTTATTACTCTCCTCTCCTCGTTCCCTTTTCTCGATCCAATTAATTTACGTGCGATTCGTTCTTCTCGGTTTTTTTTTGTTTAATTTTTTTTTTAATATAATATAATCCATTAATTTATACCTACGCTTATGTATCATTATAGGATTTTTAAAGCTTGCAATAAAAACGTAGGCAATTTTTTTTTTTCATTTTATTATTTTTTTTTGTCAATTTAATTTATTTCATTTATCATTTAATTTTTAAAATTTGTTCTTCGCATTTGTATTTCGTAAATTTTCTTTTTTCAAATTTTGTCGCACCATTACGATGAACTCATGACGATACATAATATTATTATAGGTATCTCTTTTTGTGTATTATTTATTTAATCGCAACATTCAGGGCAATTTGTTATATAATTTATACGTCAACAACTTTTTATATATTTAATATATATACATATAATATACATATAGGTTTGTGTGTGTATATATATGTATATATACATATCATATACGCGTTTAGTTTTGGTTTTGTTCCTTTTTTTTTTCTAATAAAAAAAGAAGAAAATTAATAAACAAAATAAACAATGCCAAAGGATTCATTTGTTACATGGGATATAATATGGATGAAAAATAAATATATATTTAAATTATCATAGTATATATATATTTATATTTAGATACCGTTTTATATATAATATTATACATATATATATATATTATATATATATGCATGTATAATACCTATATGTATATGAGTCGTTTCATTGCACGCAAACACGAAATTATCTAACAACAGTGGCTTTGTTGTAGTTGGTTTGTTGTGTGTTTTATTTTTCTTTTACTTTTTTTTGTTTTCTTGTGTTTTATTCATTCAAGTGTTGGATTTATTTTCTTAAATATCATTCTTTTTTTTAAAATATATATTAAGTATATATATTTAATTTTTCATTTATATAATATATACTTATATTTATATTTATATATTTGTATTTATATATTTGTTTGTCTATATATATGTATGTATGTACGTATGTATATGTATGTTATACATTATCAGTAGTAGTAGTATCAGTAGGAATAGTAGTAAAGGTTTTAGTAATAGTAATAGTAACAGTAATAGTAATAGTAATAGTAATAGTAATAGTATGTATAGTATATATAACATAGTAATATAATTAGGTATTGAAGTAGTAAAGTATAAGTACCAAGATAATAATCTACATATACATATAAGTATATAATTAGGTATAGTTTTTTTTTGGTAAGTTCATATTAGTATAGGTATAGTAATTTTTCATTTTTTTGTCATTTTTTTTTTCTTTCTTTCTTTCTTCTTTTAAATTTATTTATTTATTTATTTATTTATTTTTATAGTATTTATATACTATTAATTATTAATTATAATTATTATAATCAATCATTCATACTCTATAATATATGTATATATGTATATATTATATATATATATATATAATTACAATAATTCTAGTTTTTCTTTTTATATTTTCTATGTTTTTTCTTGTTTTCTTTATCTTTTTTTTCTTTTTCGTCGGTTTTTCTTTCCCCCGCTACCATATTGTTTCATTCCCTTAATTATTTTATTCATCTCTTTTCTTTGTTCAAATTGTTTTTTTCAACTTTTTTCCAACATTTTTTTTCGCTTCCTCTTCAAATTATTAATTAATAATAATTTTTTTTTTTTTTTAATCACCAAGTCACAAGACACATAGTGAATTTTTTTAATTCTTTCGGCTCGATATAGTATTTGTTGTTATTGTTGTTGTTTTCTTTTTTACTTTGCATTTAGTTCATTAATTTTCTGGTGTTCGATTTTTGAAAGTCGATAAAAATTCATACGATGGCCCCGTGAGTCTCGTATCTATGCATGTGTATTCTTTCTCGTTAATTACTTCGTTAGAATTTTGTTCTTGTTCAAATATTGTTTTGTTTAGTCTTTCTTAATCTTCGAAAAATTCTTTAAGTTCACCTACGTATATTTTTTTACCACTGTATCTCCCCCGTGGATAAATTTTGTGTGTGTTCTTTTTTCTTTTCCTTTTTTTGCTACTCAAACTTTCAATACTCTCGGTAAATAATTACATAATCATTACATCCGATCATTCGGTAGATAGATCTATACATACACCTCATGAAAAACGAAAAAGCAAAAAACGTTATCTCCATTTTATCGTTATTATGAATAACTATTTGATCAAATCAGCTGGTAATGAGGGTCCGGTCCTAATTCTTACGTTGGTCGTAACCACCGATCAATTTTTCTATAATTGTTAGTAAAAACAATGCTAATAACAATAATGATATAATAATAATTAGTCAAATTATTACAGATTAAGTTTTGCTTTAGTTTGTTCTTTGGTTTTTTGTTTTTTTTTTTGTTTAATAGTTTTTTTCTATTCGTTATTTCTTTGTTTTCTTACGATGGCAGTTTGTCGTGTTGCATTATTAATATATAATTGTTCATCATGTATAGGTAAATTTTTGTCCTCATCTTTTACTTTTCTTTTTTTTACGTATAGATACATACTATATGTGGATTAAATACTATACCTGATCATGGTGATTTTGAAATAGACATAAAACTTGCTGCTGTTTTTTTTGTCAGAGAAATCGATTTGTTTTTATCTTTTCTCTCTTTCTTTCCAAATTTATTTTTAAACAAATACAACGACACGCGCGATGATCAAGCTGTTCTCTAGTTATTTCGTTATATATAATTTTTGTATATATATAGTATATTTTCTTTTTCTTTTTTATATTTATTTATAGGGTTCAATTGTCATTAGATTTCGTTTATTAAACCTGAAGCACTATATACACCAGAACACCATTCACATACCTTAATACCTATTTAGTGTCATGATAATAACAGTAACAACGATAATACTAGAAACAATAATAATTATTATTACAATAAAATTAATGACAGATATAATAATAATAATAATGATAATAACTCAAATTATCGTATTATCAATGACAATCAAAAGAAAGAAAGAAGGTAGAGAGAAAGAGAGAGAGAGAAATGTAATATTGTTACTACAAAGAATAAGAATAATAATAATAATAATGATAACAACAACAGCAACAACAACAGCGATAAGAAAACAAAATCTACTGAATATTATGATATTGTATGCGTGTCAACTACTTTGTTTCCTCTGTTTCATTATATGTATGCAGCTCGATTCTTTTCCTTTCTCTTTCCAATAGATAATTTAAACCCCTGATCAAATCAATTTAATTGTTCTTCTCATTAATCGCGGTTAAATTATTTCGTAACAATTTAACGAATATCATGAACAATAATAATAATAATAATAATAATAGTAATTACGATAATGGTTATTACCATGTGTTACGTTATACATACTCAGTGTTACGACAGATTAAGTTAAAAATTGTTGTTTTTTTAATTAGGTATGTTTCTTTGACCATTTTAGTATATCTCGTGTTTTATTTTGTCATATATATGTATTATATGTATACATATGTACGGATATATATACAGATATATGTATTGTAAGCGTAATTTTGTGAGAATCTTTAATCGTTTACGTACAGAGGCGCAATAAATGTTGGGCAATTAGTTTATAATTACATATACATATATATTTTATATAAATAAATATAAATATATAGATATATAATTGATGATAGAGAGGTAATTTTATATACTGTATGTATATATGTAATACATATATATATATATATATTAATACCCAAAATATGTAATTGCGTGTATAAATATATTTGTTTGTTTGTTTGTTTGCTTGTTTTTTTTTTCTTTGTAAATGCAATAATCAAAATCATAACGTATTTGTTGTTGCTGTATTTATTTATTTTATTTTAATTATTTATAGTATATTTTAAGGATTCAAGAGAATTATTTATATATAGTTTATATATATATGTGTAATTATATAATATAGTCAAAACACTGGGTACAATTGTCATTTATTCATGACGTTACCTATATATGTATGCATATACACATACACATACACATATATATATATTTACATATATAGTATATATATATAGAACAGGGGAGGCAGTGGTGTTATTACTTTGGTACAATATTTCTAATGTCGTTCCTTTCTTTTTTCGCAATTGTTTTGTAATTTTATTATTATTATTATTATTATTATTATTATTAGTATTATAATATATTTTTCCGCTTCAAGATTTTCTTCTTCATAATTTTATATTAATTTTCTACGGTTCTCTCATACATATGTATTATACGTCGGTTAAAAGAATTGCCTGTTATTAGTTATTTGGTTTCTTTTCCTTGAATTTTATTCAGTATATTTATATATATATATATATAAATATATATATATGTATGTATATATGTTATATATAATATTAATTTACTCGAGTAATTGTGTTTCAACTTTCTTTCGAACTTTTTTTCTTTCTCTCGTTCGTTTATATTTTCTTTTTTTTTTCTCTCTTCTTTTCTTGGCGTGATGTTATCTCTCTCTTTTTTATATTTATTTACATTATTATTATCATTATCCTTTCATATCTTATTCTCCAAGTATTCTTCCGAGGACTTTTCGCGATTTGTATATATGTATATGTATATATATGTAATAATAGTATTAGTTACAATAATAATAGTAGTAATAATGATAATAATAATGATAATAATTGAGAAGTTTTTTTCTCCTACATCTTCTATCAATTAAATGTTTTCTTTTTTCTCTTTTTCCTTTTATTTCTTCTTCTCTTTCGGAGCCCTTCCGATCGTCTCATCCTTATAGCTTTCCAAGTTGTACAGTTAATTTCTTTCGTTTTTTTTTCCCCCCTATTTTTTTCTTTTAATATAGTACATTCTAATTTACAACGCGTATTTTATACATTATATATATACGTATATGTACTCTATACATATATTATATACATACACATATATATGTAGATGGGATATTAAGATTTTCTGCCGCAATGCATCCTGGGTTGTTTTTTTTCTCTTCTTTTCTCCTCCATTTTTACCATTCCTCTTCAAAAAAGCTTCACCGATAATTATGATCGATTATACAATTATTCGCGATTATTGTGTGAATTTCATATACATATACATATACATATATATATATATATTATATATATGTATATATAATATATACACCATATTTTATTACATTACTCTTATTATTCATTTATTATCATATCCCTACGGCCACGCCGATGAATTAATTGTTTTTATTTCCACCTTTTCGTTTCCCCGTTTGTTTTCTTCTCTCTAATTATTTCATCTTTTCTTTTCTCTCTTTCCTATATTTGGTTTTTAGTTTTTGTTTCTTTAATAATCATATATAAGATACCTATTTATAATATAATTATAATAATAACAACAACAACAACAACAACAACAATAAGAATAATAATAATAATAATAATAATAGTCGTAGTGTAGCGGTATAGTAGTAGTAGTAATAATAATAATAATAATAATGATAACGATAGTTGTAATAATAATAATAATAATAACAACAACAATAATGATAATAATATTGGTAATAATAATAATAATAATAATAATAATAATAATAATATATAATGGTGAATTATAATAATAATAATAATCGATTAAGAATTTGAGAGAAACAAAAAGTAGAAGGGAAAAAACTGAATAGTTATAAGTTAAAAATGATTTATATTAAGTACGACTAGACTGCAGTCTCGGTGTGACTGTGACTCGAGAGACGTTCGACGTCTATTTCAGGTATGGTCAGCTCGTCGGGATTATTGTCCGCGTATTCGATGCTGCTTGTCTGTGACAATCGCTTGCTGAGTGACGATTGTTTGCGAAGTACCTCAGCCAGGGTTGTACTGCTGTGCTCACCGTAACGAGCGTCTACCCCTTGTCGAAATGCGTTCACTACGCGGATCTGTAATATATCGACGGGTAAATGATTATTTGATTATTAATAATAATAATTTTGTCGTGAAAAAATTTGCTTTCTTTTTTTTCCAAATCGTTTCATATGTAATTCAAATTTCGGAGAGAAAAAAAAAAAAAAAAAATGGCCTCGAAACGGAGAAAATTGTGTTTTTTCTTTTTTTTTTCTTTTCTTTTTTTAATCAAACATCGCATGCAACCCAATAAAAAAAAAACGAAGAAAAAAACCACCCATAACCAACATTGATTTTTACCTCTATGTATACATTGTATTGTATTACACTGACGCTCCGAAAAGAGAAAAAAAAAAACGGATTGTGTACAATTGGCAAATGATAATTAATCGGAATGTGTGTGTGCGCGTGTGTGAGAGAAAAATAAAATTCCAAAAACCATTCCAAATAAATTTCTAAGTGTTCCTGAAATGTTTTTTTTTCTCAGTTTTTTTTCTTTCAGAAATCGATACTGATACAGTTTTTTCAACTTCCGAAAGAGAAAACAAAAAAAACTAAACAACGATTCGTGTTATTTTGATTGCAGTTTTTTTCGTGTAATAAATTTTTATATCTATACATATAATGTGTGACGATTGATATATAATATATAAATATGTATGTATGTATATATTATGTATCGTTATGTAGATTCGGTGACGAACGACATTATATGTATGTATGTTACATGTATATAATGAGAGAAATAATGAAGATTGAAGATAAATAAAAAAAAAAAAGAAAAAAAGAAGCGTTTCGAGAAGAGGAGAGAAAAAAAAAAAGAAAAAAAGGACGTGACGTGTGTATGGGAAAAATTTATGATAATTATTAGCACATCACTCTGAAATATCAACGAATATTTTTTTTTTGTTTTGGTTAAACAATAAGACACATGTTATACCTATTGAAAAGAAAAAAAAAAAAATTGTTACACATTTATTTTTGTGGAAACGAATAATAATCAAGTCTGAATAATTTTCATTATTATACTATGATATATAACACAAATATATAAGCATGATTATTGACAGCACATTAGGTATATATACGTGAATATATAAATAAGATACATATAATGAAAATATCGTACTGCTGGTTTCTTTTTTGAAAAAAAAAATTTCTTTTTCCTTTTCTTGGTGTTTTCATGCAGTGATCCTTCGAAATGAAAGAAGAAAAAAATGTTAGCGTTCGTGACATGTGTGGACGGAAAGAAAAAAAAAAAAAAAAAATTCGAAAAATAAAAAATAAGCCATACATGTAAATTACGTGTGCATATATAATATATATAGTAGTTTCTTTTTTGTTGTTTTATACTTCCAATATTTATGTACATATATATTAGCGTGAGTACCACCACCACCGTGTAAAATGGAATTTTTAATTTTGCTTTTTAAATCGTGAAAAAACTTCTTTTTTTTTCTTTTTTTCTTTTTGTTCCGGTAAAAACATCGATTATACATGATGTATATATGTAATGACAAAAGCTTACGTGAGAGAGAGTATGTGGTATATATAATGTGAACATAAGAGATACATAGAAAGATAGATAGTGGGAGATAGAAAAAAAAAAAAATAAAAAAAAAAATAAATAAATAAATAAAATTTGGTGGTAAATACTTACGCGTTCGTTCGTTACTTTTTTTTTTTCATTTTCATTTTCAGTTTTCAGTTTTCATTGGTTTTTTTTTCTTTTTTTTTTCATCTTCGAAAAATCTAACCAATTTTTTTCATTAATATCTCGATACAGTGTATATTTTGATAAATAGATTTTCGTTCGTTTTGTTTATTTTGTTTTGTTTCGTTTTATTCATTTGTTTATTTATTTATTTTGGTTTAAAATTTGCACAAACAATCGCAAGCTCATCAACAATATTAACGCCACTACCACAGCCAACTACTCGCATACCGTTCCAAAGCGCATTACATAGTGTTCTCACTGATAAATATTTTTTTTTGGTTTTCTTTGTCATTTTTTATCGACATTCATTTGAGATTTTTGTTGGTTTTTATCTTATATATTTCGACTTTTGCTTAGTTATTCTTCTTTTAGGTTTTTTTTTTTGTTTGTTTTGTGCTTCTTCCCTTCGTTTATTTCGTATCGTTGATTAGTTTGTTTTTTTTTTCCCCCTTTTTCTCTCTTTTTGTTCTAATTTGTGAATTTCTTTTTCGACGCTGCTGCAGGTCTTTTCAATGATAATAACGATAACAACAATAATAATAATAGTAATAACAGTTGCCAGATAAATTGCACATAATTTATATGTATACGAAATGCGAGCGTTTATTATATACTATCGAAGATATATTAATCGATTGATAATAGATAGAAAAAAAAAAAACAGAAAAAAAAAACTTCAAAAAAAGCGAAAGAATTGAGAATTGATTCGAGAAAATAATTGCAAAATGTATATATATATACAAAGATATAATTTGGACTTACCATGACGCATCATTAATTTTCGTGTTATAGTATATATATATATATATATTATATTTTGTTTGTTTGTGTTTTTAGGTTTTTGTTTAAATTATTCTTATTATTATTTGTTGTTTTCCTTTTCTTTTTTTTTTTTATTTTATACAATGGAAACATGGAAAAGATGAGGATTTTTTTATCGGAAATTCATATTGCTCTTTTAAATATGGCGGGGATAAAGACAAAAATTAAAAAAAAACAATCTAAAAATATGAGAGAAAAAAAATGGTTTTTTTGGATCAGTATCTACTTGGCATCGCACTATCAACGTCATCGTCATCATCATCATCATTCCACGCAATATATTTTTGGTTTCCCCTTTGGTTTTTTTTGGTTTTTTTTCTTCCATTTAATTTATATTATTTTGCGTATAACCGTTTCGTTTCGTTTATACCTGTTCACTTTTTAACACCATTCAATATTCAATCATAATCGTATTATGCATACACGAAGATTTCGTATACACATATAAAATACCTGTACATATATATGTGGTTTACATTCTACATACTATAAATCTATGTCTAATATGATGCAATTTTCTAAAGCTTTTTTTGGTTTTTTTCTTGCTTTTTTGCTATACATTCCATCGCATTCTGTTGCAGAGTCCTCTATATAGTAAGGTATACGATAACGAACAAATATAGGTATATTAATGAACATAACGATAAATAATATAATTGAAAAGAAATGATTAATCCATCGGAAAATTTGCAACAATTACCGGCAAATTGTCCTCTGGAATATTGTTACTGGATTATTCTTTCGGTGTATAGTATAATACGTATGTGTATGTGTGGTATAATCATATATGTATATGATATAAATAATCAGGTAATTGTTAAACATATATATGTATACATTACAAGTATGTAATTATTAGTAATTCTATGCAGAAAAGAAGAAAAACTTCTTCTTTTTTTTCTTTATCTTTTCAAATTAAACAAAGAAAAACGAAAAATCATATAAGATATAGGTACTAGAATCAATGCCATAGCCGAGCTTGCGAAGAGCGAAAGCAATTTGCGGTATATATCAAAGTTGTTTTTCTTCTCTTTTGTTCATTTGTTGTAATTAATACGGAATCACCGATTTGCAGCCATATGCGACGAACGTCTAATTAAATGCAGGATATTTAGGATCATCACAGCCGCGGGTTAGCATCAATAGCGTAAATATATATAGCGGATAATAATATGGAGTGAAATATTATAATGATACAATGATATACCTAACGATATTAATAAATTATGTTAAATAAAACATATAATCAATTAATATATATAATATATATAACATAGTCAATGTTTATATACTGCAATAGAAAAAGCATCATGTCTCGCAGCATCTCATAATAATAATAATAATAATAATAATAATAATAATAATAATCTTGTGGCGTTGAAGAGAAAGAAAGAACGAAATAAATAAAGAAAAGAAGAAAGGAAAAAAAGAAAAACCGTACGAATGAAATTTTGAAGAATAATATAAAAAGTCAAAAACAGCAAAAAGAAAGAATAAGAAGAATGAATATAGATAAATGAACAAATATAACTGAATATTAATTAATGAAAAATAAATGATAATTCTTTTAATTAGTTAAATAATATTATCTGAATATAATGTACGAAAAAATGGAGAGAGGGAGAGAGAGAGACACACAATTATAAGAGTCGCATACGAAAGAAATTGAAATACATACAATAATTATATGAAGAGAGAGAGAAAGAGAGAGAGAGATAGAGAATTAGGCCAGACAAACATGTGAGACAGACATAAAACTATAAACAAACAAACAGACAGACAAATAGACAAACAGACAATATAATAGGCGTAAATTATTATAAATAAAATACATGTATATATATATAATAGGATATGTTTTTCGTGAGCAATGGGAACCCCGTATAAATAGTTTTTCAGGGTATCAAATTTTATTGATTAATTGCCAATCGGAATCTCCAGATACTTGTCCACGATATACTAATTTTAATGCCTCAACAAGGAGATTTCAATGCTTCGCGGAGGAGATTTCAATGCCTCGGCAAGGAGATTTCAATGCTTCGCGGAGGAGATTTCAATGCCTCGGCGAGGAGATTTCAATGCCTCGGCGAGGAGACTTCAATGCTTTATCGACTCTAAGATTTCCCATTGATCAAAGTTATTATTTTTTTTTTTATACCCATATTATTAAACAATTGGGCTAGACAATTCATATCGCTTCGCACTTGCAAAACAAAAATTAAGCCAGCTGCGGTTTAATAAATATAACATTTGCAAGAACAGAAAAAAAATTAGAAAAAAAAAAAAAAAAACTGCAGAATCGGATCGATCGCATATATTTATAATAGTGGAGAGCGAATGATATTATATAGTATATAAGTTGTTGAAAATGGATCGGATAGCACATATCAGCGTTTCGAACAGTAATGGAAAAAAATAAATAAATTGAATAAGGCATGATTATGATGAAAGGCTGAATAGAAAATAGAAGATAGAAGATAGAAGATAGAAGATAGAAGAATAGTATAACAGAAATAGTAAAAGTATATATAGTTTTTTTTAAAATGAAGAAGAGACAGTGAGAGAGAAGAAGAGCGCTTACAGCTTGGTCTGTTGAGCTCTTGCTGTAGGGTACCGGTATCAAACGTTCCTGCAACTCGCCACCAATCACCTTCAAGAGTAAATGGTAATGTCATGGTTATAAATGGCAATGAGTTATTAGAATTTCGCATCAAGCAAGCGCAGCTCTCGCCACATCCCTCCGTACGTCAAGCTATATATATACGTATATTAAACAGATATATATATTTCCATAATCCAATTTCTAATTTCAAATCTATACTCCCCACCTCCCCCCTCCCCCCCACCTTTTGCTTTCTTTCATTTCATTTCACACTATAATATATCACTCAATTCCCTTCATAATATGTGTCCAAGAAAATTTTCTAACATAAACTAGGTATATATCCTTGTTTGATTTGCTTCTTTCTTTTTTTTTTTTCTTTTTCTTTTCTAGGTACATATTTTATATACCTATACATCATGTAAAATATGTGGAAATATTAAATATGTCTGGATATATTATATATCTGAAAATGTAAAATTAACAAACTAACTGTATATAAGAATATCTATATATAGTGATAGAAAAAAAAGAGGATAATAAATAAAAACCATCTATATACTGAACTAAATTTATGATTTTTTTTTGTTTATGGTTTGTTTTTCGTTCGTTCGGTTTATATATATTTGTTTGTTATGAAAATATATAAGGCAAAAGAAAGCCGAATGAATTGGTCGTATTAGTATATAGTAGCTGTATGGTATGATGACATGTACAGTAGCAGGTATATAGGTATAGTATATAGTTGTTGATGTGAAGTATATATTAGTAAAAATGTTGATTTAGACATAACACACATGATATGGAAATAAATAAATATGTATACTATATAGAATAGAAAATTAATGGCATTAGCAGTGAAATGATGAAAGATAATTTTTTGTTTTGCTTTTTTGTTGTAAAAAGAAAATTATCTGAAAATAGCTTTATATTATTATAGATAGGTATAATTAATAAACAGTAGTTTTATGTATATCACGATATATGTAAAGCTATACATATATATAAATGAATAGTATAGTTATTATGTGTATAGAATATATAGGCGATTATATGAACATTATATGTATGCGAAAATGGAAAGAATACATCGATAAGAAACAACAAAAAAAGAAACTAGGAATGATAGACAAAAAAAATATTTTCAATCTGTATATCTGAAAAAATGAAGAAGACAAATATATGTATATATATATATTTACAATTATATCTTATATATAACTAGATGGTTTATAATATATCAGGAGTGTCGAGTTATATATTTGAGTATTAAGTAGAAAATATATATAGTTGATTTTTCTTTACGAGGATTCGATTATCGGGGGGGTCGATTTATGTGGCACGTGATTTAAAAACGAGAAGTATAAATTATTTAGAAACAAGAAAAAAAAAAAGGGGGAAAGGAAATTCAGCGGATTCAGAACTTTGTTTTATCTTCTCTCGTTCGGTTTTTTTTTTTTTTTTGTTTTACGTTTTACCTGTGTGCGTGTGTTGTAACGATTAAAAAAAAAACAGGAAAAAAAAAAACACAAACAAAAAAGGTTAAAATTAATTAATTAATTAATCTAGTAAGTAGGTAACTGTAATCTCGACGTCGGTTCCTAAGGTAGCTACTTTACCTACGGTATTAATGATAATTTTAAGATCGGAATGAAAATAATAATACCTAATTAATAGATATCTACTCATCTCTACGATGGTAAAAATTTTCAAGTACAAAATTAAAGTTAAAAATAGTAGTTTTTAAACACACGTGAAACTTACGGAATATCTAGAGTGTGACGAGCGATTGTGATAACGGAGATCTGATAACCAAAAGGGTGTAAGCCACGAAAATTCGATACGCTGCTATTATACGAGAACCGCGTGTTCAAAAGTCAAAAAAAAAATTATTTCGTGGTTTACATCCCTCTGGTTATTATCTCATCACATCGTAGAAGGTATTAATCGAGATAAAGATGAGGCTATAGATTTATAGATAGATTGATATAAGGTGACATTTTTTTAAATCTATCAAATACGTACAGTGTAACACGCTGATTTATAATTAATCGATATAAAAAAAGATTTTCTTAAATTTATATATTCTTCAAACGTTTATGCGTAAATATCTAATCGTCGCAATTCTTCGTGTCGTGAGTATCGAGGTGTTTCTTCTTTGATTAATTAGGAAAAGAAAAAAAAAAAAAAGAAAGGAAATGGAATGTGAATAACAATAATATAATGATAATCCATGGTGAAATAACAAATGGTAAAAAAAAACAACTATATAGACAAAAATCTAATGAAACAGACGAAATATACTTCATTTTTCTTTCTTTCTTTCTTTCCTGCTTTCATTTTCGTTTTCAAATTTTTTGAAAATTTTATCATTTCGATCGGTGCGATGGAAAAATTTGATTTCCGACTGTATTAATTCACATTATATTATATACCCTACAAAAAAACGCTGCACACTTGCAGCGAATTGGAAAAAAAATTAGAAAATTAATTTCATTTTATCCGCTGTTGAATTATTTTCAGTTCTTTCTTCATTCTTTTTTTTTTTTCTTGTGTTTTTTGGTTTTCATTTTCTATTCATCCGTACACAGGGACACCTAGATATACGGTCACCGATTAATCGTCGTACAGAAAAATAAGAATTTCATTAAAGAACCAGAACCACAACCATAGAACCTGAACCAGAAGAAGAAGAAGAAGAAGAAGAATAAGAAAAAGAAGGTATATAGATGGAGTATATATATATATAAATATATATACGTATATGTATACGATATGACACGTATAATAATTTTCTCGTTATATATTAGGAAAGATATATATATTCTTTTTTCTTTTTGTTTTGTTTTGTTTTTTTTTTTTCTTTTTTATTAACTGAGTTGTTCTTGTTATTTAATTAATTGAACAATTTATATATAATTATTATTATAATTAGGTAATATTGCAATTTTTCAGCAGTAATATCAATACATTTAAATAACTGCTGAATAAAATTGCTATCTATGTGAGTGTTTTATATTATATACCTATGTAATTATGTATATAATATATATATATAATTTTTTTGTTATTCTCTTTTTTATCTCGTTTCTTTTTCTTTGCTTTTCACGTCGTACTGAATACAAAACGTCCTTTATATACGTATGTATATGATATATACATACTAGATACATATATATATATTTCATATATTATATGTATATTGTATATTACGTGTATAATATACCTAGATTTTTATTTTATAATTTTTCTTTGTTCATCACTGATTAATTAATTAACTGATTAATTATTATTATTATGTATTTTATGTATTTTATTATACGGATATAATATTATATAACGATCAATTATTTGATATTTTATTATTTATACGCAATTTATGGAATATAGAGATAGTAGGTATATAATGTATATATATAATATATATATATAAATATATATATATGTGATTGTTTTCCGTATATTTATATTGCATTATACGTGGTTATCATTTTATTTTTAATTCATTTATATAGTTTTTCTCCGTTTTTTTTTTTTGTTTTTTTGTTTATTATCGATCAAACTCAACACCTCGTTATATATATTTATTTATTCAATGTGCGTATGAACAATGGTGAACTATTTTTTATTTATTTATTTATTTTTTTTTTTTTTATTCCCTGCATTATATGCAACCTGCAGCGAGAATAAAATATCAGAGTGGAACGGTAGAAAATAAATAAGTAAATGAAAAGTAAATTTTGAAGTTAATAAATTGAAAAAACTGTCGATATTGAAATCTAGAACTATATTTTTGTTCAAGTTTTTGTTTTTCGTATCAATTTTTTCATATCAATTTTTTTTCTTTCTTTCTTTTTTTACGTAATTTATCTTATTATAATTATTAATATATTAGTTTATAACTTTTAACCCTATAGTTGTTCTCAGATTTTCGTTAATTTTATATCATGTACGTATATATTACGTTTTTTTTTTTTTTGTTCACGTCCACGCATTCATTTAATTATTTATAGAATAATTTTTCTTCCTTCTTGGTTTCCTTTTTAACACGAGACGCGGTTATAACAAACTTTTAATAATTAATAATTAATAATAATATTTTTTTTCGTTCAAAAAATGTTAATTGTACAACTGACTTAATTTTTTAACAACCATTCATAGTCTTAGTGATTTTGTTAACAATCGGAAGTACTTAATAATCGGAATAAAAAGTACAACGAACTGAATAGTTTGAAAAATATGTAATAGATATATAGGCATAAAATTTATAAGAATTTTCAAACAAATACGATCACGTGATAGTTGTTGTTGTTTTTTTTTTTTTTTTCTCGAATAAAAATATATAGTAGTACACATAGTATAGAAAAATAGACGGAGCGATTTTTAATTCTTGTTTTTTTCTTATTCTTTTCTAGTATTATTAGGGACACGTAGTACGTAGATTCATATCGAATATAATGTATATAGATATTTTACTTATTTTCTTTTACCTTCATACTAAACGTTATATTAGTTTATTTAAAATATTCATAGTGATCGGCCGTATAGTTTCAGTGATAGTAGTAGTAGTAGTAGTAGTGGTAGTAGTAATAGTAGTAACTACATGGATAGTAAGTATATCGTAGGTGCGGTGTGAGAAAATAATTGAATTACAAAGTTTGCACGAAATTTGCATTTATAAAATAAATGAACCGGCGAAAGTGGAGGGGTAAATGTAAAGGGGGGAAAATCTCGTTGAGAATATTATAAATTACGAATAAGTTTTATAGTTTTGTCGTAATTAACTTCCTCGAATACTAGCTAACAAAATAATATTACGTGTGTTACCTGATAACATCGATAATAATAATGATAATTTTAACAATTATTTAAGCAAATTCAATTAACAGGCGTGCCAGTTAATAATCACGACAGCAAAATTAAGGTCATATAAATTTCTCCAAATATATTTAATTAATAAATATTATACGTTCATCGGGTCGACGATGAACGATGAACGAAAATTAAAATAAATGAAATATTATTTGTAAAGTACGAAAGAATTAAGAGTCTTTTTTTTTTGGTCTCTTCTACTCGGACATACCGAAGAAATGAATTCTTTCGTTTTGCGAAACCAGATGTTCCTAGATTGTTGGAAACGAAATTTTTTACCCAAATAATCAAATCAATTAATAAACCTAAAAAGAAAAACAAGAACAATTATCGTTAAATAAATAAATAAATAAACAATTCACTGACACAATTATGCAGGCGAACATCAGCCACATTCACAACCAATCCCAAGCAAGCGGAGCATTTTGTTATTTATTTTTTTCTTTGCGTTCTCTTGTAATTTCTATTAGTTTTCATAGCGCTAGCGATAAAAGCAGTATATCATATATCGTTTTGTCGTCGAAGTTTTCGTTAAAATTTTGCCAACTTCTTCAATTTTTTTTTCTTGGTTTTCTCGTCTCGTCTGTTCTATCAAATGAATGATTTTTTTATTCTTCTTTCTGTCGCATTAACTGATCTTTTTTAATTTATTCCGTTACATATTTTTTTTTTTCTAATTTTTTTTTCTTTCGTTTCCAAATTTTTGTCCATCTTCTTTCTTTGCAAATTTATTTTCTAACGCACTACTTTTTCAACTATATATGATAATAATAATTAGCAGCGGATGCCAACATGCGTTTTTAATACAAAGGCTTTCTTTTTTTTCTTCTTTTTTCAAATGTAAAAGCGAGAAAGGTGTTTCCCTATTCTTTTTTTTTTTTTTTTCTTTCTTTTTATAGGAACAGATATGATTGCAGGTTAAAGGTAATACAAAGGTACTTAGATAGGTAGGTATTACAGGGCATGTATCTATGAATCTTGAATGATAATAGAAAAATGTGTGAATATATATATTTATACATATATATTATATTTTTTTCTATTTTTATTCTTTACGAAAGAAGAAATCCTGCAATATTACGTCGCGTAGTCTTAAGATGATGTGTCCATTTTATCACATATTTTTATATGTAATTGTAATTAGGTATATATTTTTTTTTTTTAAGTAAAGTTACATAAAACATATATAGGTACTTTCTTTTTTTTATTTTTATTTCTTTATTTTTATCATTTATTTCCATTCTCCTTTTTTTTTTTGTTAACTTTAATTCTTTTTCTGTTTTTTTTTCCTCCAATTTATTATGTACCATATCCCATGCATGCATACGTATCTAGATATATATATAATATATGTGTACCACATGTTGGAAAAAAAATAAAAAAATCATTCCCAAATATTTTCGTTCTATGCGTATATTTTTTTTGTTTTTTTGTTTTTTATCACGGTACAGTTTGTTGGGTAGAATATAAAATCTGTTGTATTATATTTTTTTCTTCTTCAATTTTATTTTCTCGGTTTTTTTTTCTGTTTAAAATTTATATTCAGTTTCATTTTTCTTTTTTTTTCATTTTCTTTCCTTCTTTCCCCCACACTTCACGATAATATTAATAACATTAATGATAACATTAATAATAATAATAATAATAATAATAATAATAATAATAATAATAATAATAATAAGAATAATAATAATAAGAATAATTTATAGTAACTTTAAAAAAATGAAATTCGTATTCAACTATATATCTTGAAACAATAAATACTAAACACCTTATTAAGTACATCGAACATGATTTTTACCGGTTTTTTTTTCTTTCTTTCTTTCTTTATTTTTTCTTTCCTATGGATAATTATCTAGATTATCATTTTGAAAAATCATATTTTAATGTATGTGATACGCGTAAAAAGTTTTGTATTGTAATTAATTAAAAGATTAAATAAAAAAAGTAAAAGTTGTTCTTCAATCCCCGTGATGTCGGTAATAATAAGCAAATTGAAAATTGAAAAGTTTTTTCGTTAAAAGTTGTTGCGTTTTTTTTTTCTTTTTGTCTGTTATTTTTCTATTATTTTTTTTTCCTCACGATTATCGATAAAATATGATATGCGCGTTAAGGATAAATATTTATTTTTTTTACTCTATGTATATATATATGTGTGTATACCGTTGGTGATAATTAAACGTAAAAATTATTATATAATTATTATATTTGTGTATATGATCATAAAAACCAACAATAATTTATACAGTTTCACAAGTTACACATCTGCAGTTTTTTTTTTTTTGCTTTTTCTTTTCTTTTCTTGTTTTTTTTTTTTTTTTACGGAACACAAAGAAAATAATAATAATTATAATAATATAATCATAGTTATAGTAATTTTATTAAAAAAATGTGAAGAAAAAAACGAAATGATTTGAAAAAATAACTATTAATAATAATAATAATAATAACAATAATAATAATATGTAGATTTTTAATGCAACTCACAGAATAGACAGGAGAGGGGGGGGGGGGGGACGAAATAAAATTAAACAAAATAGAAGTGAAAAAAAATAATAATGATAAAGTTTACGTAAATATTTTATGAATCTAACAACTTGCGATTGGTCGTTATAATATTGAATGTGATCCACACACATATATATATATATATATATATATCTGCATATATGTGTGGGTATATACTTTGCGTGAATTATTATTCTTATTTTTATTGATTATTCCGTGAAATATATATATATGTATGTATATATATATTTTTTTTATTGCAAAATAATGTAAAATATAATGTAGATATTGTTTTTTGTGTGTGTATTTTGTTTTCTGTTGTTTTTTTTTCTGTTTCCAAATCAAGAAGAACATATATTCATCGAATGAGATTTGTATAACACGGTTTGTAAATGATGTTTAAATGTTGTTGTTGTTTTTTTTTTTTTTTTTTTTTTTGATTTTATTCTAGTTACTTTATTTTATTCATTAATTTATTCTGTATTTTTAATCATTCATTTTAATGTTATTTCTTCTTCAAGTTATTATTATTATTTTTTTTCTTTTGTTATTTAATTAAACTCGCACTACTCGTGACTGTAATTAATTAATTAATTATTCTCATTATCTTAATTACATTATCATGATCGTATGTAAGGATAGATAATAATAATATAATAAAGAACGCAGGCGAAGGAAGGCAGGAATTTATTAATTTATTAATTTATTAATTTATTACTCGGGGTTAACCAAGCGAGTCGATATAGAAGAGGCACAGTATGTAATTTTTTTTTTTTTTTGTTTGTTTTTGTTTTACTCTTTTTTTGTTTTGTTTTGTTTTTGTTTTCTTCCTTCTCTCTTTTGTATTTCTCTTCAATCGTTTTTTTTTTTTTTTTTGCTATAATTATATAATGTGGTTTAAATTTTCATATCATAGTTTGAAGAGTGTGTTTGGATATTTTTCTTATCATTCTTTCGATTTCATTCTTGTTAAGTAGATGAAATTATGTTTGTTTGTTTGTTTGTTGTTGTTGTTGTTGTTTGAGGTTGGAAGAAAAAGTAAAAGAGTGGTGGTAGTTCCGTTAAGTTTCTTAGATGCTCGTTTCGTGAACTAGTTTTGGTATGTCGGATTGTGAATTGTTTGATTTTAGTGAATCGGGAGAAAGTGAAGTTGGCTGTTGTTCTGAATTGATGTTATTTGTTGTCGAATTGTTCGAGGATGCGGATTTGTTGTTTGTGTGTGGTGTGTTTGTTGTTCTTGTTGATGATGTTGTTGTCGATCCAGGTACGTTTAACAGCAACGGCGATGATGCTGGACTACTGTTGAAAGATGGCAGCCAATTTCTTTTGCCAGACGTTGTATTTTCATGGAGATCCTGATTGTTGGGTAGCTCGCTATTAGCGTTGCTGATGGCGTTCTTCAACGATTTCACCGTCGTCAAATTACTAGGATTTGTTGGGTCTTCGTCAATGTAAGTGAAGTCGGATAACGGTCTAGGTCCGGTATGGCTTCGTGAACTTCGCATACTGTGTAAGCTGTGTAAACTATGGACTGAACGTCTTTCCTCCAAATCTTCTAGAGTCGACTTGAACGCTCTGATTACCCGAAGCTGTAAAAAAATAGGGAAGGATCTTCTATCAAGGGCAAGGAAGGGCTAGCATTACACAAACACGCCATCATCATCATCATCAAACAATTGTTTTTTTTTTTGCAATTTGCACTTGCAGCGTGTTCTTATTAATTTTCTTTTTTTTTCTTTTTTGTCTCTCTATTGCTGTTAATTTTTTAGCTTTCATTTTTGCTTTGCTTTTTGAAAAAAACGAAAAAAACGAAAAAAAAATTATACATATTTACATTATATATTAATATACCTACGCAATTAATCTGCAAAAATAAATTCAAATTCAAATTCAAATTCAAATAATTATTATTCATCAAATATCAATCTCAATCGCAAATGCTGCAATTAAATTCTGCCATTATATGTAATTAAGAAAAAAAATAAAAAACAAACAAACAAACGCATTAAAGCAATATTATAAGCGGGTATCACTCTTCGTGTTCATATATATATGATATCATATCAGACCGTTTCAAAAAATTATTTATTCTCAACTATTCGATGTTATTAAATTTCTTCTTTTTTTTTTTGGTTCCAAACTTTGTCAGAATAGATTTTGGTAACAGTGGCAAACTTATCGAAAGTTGAAAAAGTTATGGTTGAGCCAAACTCAAAGAACTGTTGAATGAAAAAAAGCCAAAGCAAAATACAGAAGAGAATAAAAAGTGAGAATCGTGATAATTTTTACCTTTCTACTTTTTGATATCCGGTCTGATATACATATTATAATTATAGGCTGCGCAAAAAGTTAATTCAATAATAATAATGTTAATAATAATAATAATAATAATGAGAAGGAGAATATTAATAAGAATAATAATAACGCTTGCTGCTTATTATTTATGCATCGCGCATGCATGCTAAATGTGTAATAATAATAATAATAATAATAATAATAATAATAATAGTAGTGGTAGAAATTATCAACAACACCAACAACAATAGAAATAATTTGAAAGGAGCGCATGATAAAATTCTCGGTAGATTTTCTGGAAAAACAAACGAAGAGTTTTTGTTGTTGCTGTTGTTGTTGTTAAGTTTTTAGCTTTTCATGCATTTTCATCGATGCTCTTAGTTAGTATTAAATTATTGTATATATATGTAGATTATATACCTACGCTATCGTCATATACTTCATCTTTATATACACGCCGCGAGATTATATAATATGTAAAAAGAAAGGTTGAATGAATAAATAATCTGTATTATCGTATACGTGATAATACAAATTACAATAAAACGGGGGGAGGGGTGGAGGATACGCTGGTCGTTTTTTCCCTCCATTTTTCTTTTCGGGCATACCTACTAACAGGTAGAGCTACTTATATGTAAAATCAACTTATTGTTATATCAACGATCGCTCGATCACGGTGTAAATCGCGAACGGTTTTTCTACGCACCGTTAAAACTTTTCTCAATTATTTCCTTTGTTCTTTTCATTTTCAGTTTCATTTTCATTTTCTTTTTCTTTTTTCTTCCTCTCCTCTTCCTCTCAATATATATTAATATAGTATACGCATTCGTCGAGAATAAAAAAAATAAAATAAAACAAACGAACAAATATAAAGAAGAAGAGAAATTAAAATAAAATCAAAGTACGCACTATATGTATAATATATATGTACGTTTTTCAATAAAATATATAAAGAAAAATTAAAAATTTTATTCTGTAAAAATGGTGATTAAATTTTTGTTAGTTTTAGTTTAGTTTTTTTTTTTTTTTTTCTTTCTTTCTTTTTTTATGTTCTGCACAACAAAATTAGCAATGGTCCGCAACAGTCCTCGATACCTTATAATTATATCGGAAAATCCAGCGAGTACGCGTGATTAAATTTCTGATAAGAATTTCGTTGAAATTCCCATTAGATTCATACACAGTAAAATATAACCCTATATCATTGTCACCTTTAACGTCGATCTCAAAAATTGAAAGATAAAAATAAAGAAAAAAATAATTAAAAATCGAATCGTTCGTTAAAGAATTCGACTTTCGATTCAACGAACATACAAAAATCTTTCTTCTTCAGTTTTTCAGCAATTGTTGTTGTAAACGTAGAATAATTTTCCATTTCTTTGTTGTATTTTGTTGTCGTGGCTGTTGTTGTTATTTTTGATTTTTGATTTTTGCATTTTTTTTCTTTATCGTGTTTCAAGTGTGGATAGCCTCAACGATTAATTATTCTTCTTTTACAGATCGATTTTTTTTCTTTTCTTTTTACGTGTTGATTTCAAAAAATAAATATCATGCGTCATTTTGAGACGAAATACTAAATAACAAATAACAAATAAAATAATTTTTTAAAAATGTTTGTTGTAGAAAATTTTCGGAACTCTTTGAAAATCACAATCCGCGAATCGTCGAGATTTCCAACAACAATCTTTTCGTATTTGTTCGGAGAAAATTGATGAAAAACATTTTTCCATTGATTTCGAGATAGGGGGAAAAAAAAAACGTATAAAAAAAAGTTAATAGGATTTTTATGAAACGTATAGAAAATTATTTTGTTAATATACCATATACTATTATATATCACTTCAACCAAAACACAGGCAAACTTTTACTTTTTTCTCTTCTCGTAGCATTTTTTTTTTTTTCTTTCTTTTCTGTTTTATCTTTCGGTTAGTCACGACGATGATGTACGATATATAGATATCAATAATGAACACAGTTAGCAAAAAAAAAAAACTATAAAAAAAAACAGGGGAAGATTCGAACGAAACTAACGTAGAGATTTACGAGATAGTGCGACAAAAAAAAAAAGAGAGGAAAAGTGAAATAAAGTGGAACGAAATTTTTCAATTCTTTTTCCAAATGCGGATAACTTGTAAATCATCGTTCAAGTGATCTATCTTCCCCTGCACTTGTTATACGATTATTATACATATATCATGTCGTACGACAATTTTCGTGTATAAAATATATCAAAATGTGATTTACAAATACATGAATCATGGAAAGTGGAGAAAAAAAATTGAAAAAAAAAAGATACAAACCAAAAACCAATCGATTGAACATATGAAGAAATGAATTAAATAAATAAAATTGTGAGGTGAAATTTTTTTTCGTTTCATTTTATATTAATATTTTTTTTTTTTAATTTTTTTAATTTGTTGTTTTGTTGTGGTTGCGAAAGGGGTTAAAGAACATTTGAGGGGGGGGGGGGGGGGGGGGCACGTAACACGCAGCACACTCAGGTTTATAAGGCTATGTCAACTACGATCAGCCAGTGAATGGTGGACCAATAAGTACTTCCGACAAATATTTTCCAATCGATTATCTATTATGTTGTTTTATAATTTTTTGGATTTTTTTGGTTGCTTTGCCCCTTTTTTTTATCATCTTTAGATTCATTCATATGTATATTGGCCACCAATCGACTCGCGGGAACGCTACACAGTGGTAAAAGAAAAAAAGAAAAAAAAAAAGAATCCAAAAAAAAACAAGAAAAAAAAGATTACAAAAAACAAAAACACATCGGTGCAGTAAACCATCATCATCATAATCATCATCATCATCATCATCACCATCATCATAATCATCTCATGTCATTTCATGTCATTACCATCATCATTATCATCATCACCATTATCATTCAATTATAATGTCAAGTCAATAACGAATCAATAATAATCATCGTCGTCGTTAATATCGTGTGTATTGAAAAAAATTTCTTTCATTCAATTTTGTTCGGCTCGTTCGTTTGTCGATTTTTTCCAAAAGAAGGAAAAAAAAACCAAGAAACAATCAACAAGGGTTAAACAAAAAAAATGAAAAATATACATGTAGTGAACGTGGAAGAAAAGTTATATGCAGTGGACAACGATATTAACGACGAATGATTATTCATTCTTTGTTTGGTTTCTTTTAAATTATTATTATTAATTATATATATATATATAGATATTGTTTTTGTTGTTGTTTGATAAGGCATACGTAAGGTTTGATAATACAATGTAGTACAACAGGCGATCATCTACGTAAAGCTACGTACTTGTTTGTACTCCGACAGGAATAGTGTGGCGACTGGCAAGAGACTGCCGCCCTGTTAAACCTCAGTCTCTCGAATGGGTTCCGCTGGCTAACAAATCATAAATCATAACCATCATCAGTCTTGTTACACTTCTATTTTACCACCGTAATCAATCAATCTTTTCATTTTTTCTTTTTTTTTTTTAAATTATATATATGCATGTATATATAAATTGCTTTTTTATCATTACCAGTTTATTCATTTATTTCTCTGATTTTTTTTTTTCCTTTGATTTATTTCGCCATTTTTTTTTTTTTGTTATCGGTGTTGGCGTTGTTTTATTTGAATTGCTTTTTTTTTTTGCTTCCTTTTTTTTTACATCGTTCAACACACTTTGCATTATTAATTGAGATATTAAATCGTTGGATCGATATTTCTTTCGTTTAATATTCCTTCGTTGCTGTTGTTGTTGTTGTTGTTGTTGTTGTTGTTTGTTAAATATTTTTTTTTATTAATTATTACGATCAATCTCAACGGCGGATTTCCACGTTCTGTTTGGACGCCGACTTGTACTGTTTTCGTTTCGTTTTTTTAATTCCGTTTTACTTTTTATTACATATTATTAATATTCTTTTATTCATTTTGTTATGTTCAAATGTTATTATATACAGGTATACAATGTGCACATGTAATGTAAAAAAAACTGTCAAACGAGGATCAAGGAAAGGAAAAAAAAAAAAACGTAATTGTTTTTTTCCCTTTTGCCTTTGGTCGTTTCACATTCACTCTGCACTGGTTTTTGAGTAAAATGAAAAAAAAAAGTTTTTTTTTTGGTAATTTGAACAACTTCGATGGTAAAAAAGAAAATTACTATTATTGTTATGCATTGTCGTATGTCGATATTATTAAATTCTTTTCAATTTTGTTTTTTTTTTCTTTCATTTATCATGAGATTACGATAAATGAGGAATTATATTTAAAGCAAGCGATAATTGGTCGTGTGCAAAAATAGAAAAATCAAAAAAAGAAATATATAAATAAATAAATGAATGAAAAAGAGCTTCGTTGATATTTGAACTGTGTTTTTTTTTTAATTTTTTTTAAATTTGTTTTATCGTTAGTAATAATTGATTAGTTGTGAAATGTTTGCAAATACAAGCGATGAAAAACTATTGTTATATATATTTTTTTTTTGTTTCAAAATTATGCAAAAAAATCAAATAAATTCAACAAATTACTTCGAAGAGATTTCGTTGGATAAAATTTGTGAAACGTATCGCGTGAAAAATATCATTTTGAAACAATTATGAGAGAGTTCAACGAAATATCAAAACCAAGCGAAGTACCTATGATTATGTGCGTGGACTTGCGCTCCTTTTTTTCTTTTTTCGTTTTTCATTGATTTTATTTTTGGTTATCGTCACACAGTGTTATTTATTACTTTGTTAATGCTTTAGCCTTGGTCAGGGTTAACACGAATACCAGGACAGTGTGGTCGATGATTTCAAATTTTCGAAAGAAAATTCCGTAAGTTTTTGATTCAATTTTTTTTTACACGATTCGAAAATGATTTCGCACCCGTGTTAACTGAATATTTGACTCGGCTCAAAGCTTGAGTTTGTTAGGGTTTTCGTTAAAAATTAATTAATATTTGTTAATTACAAATCGTTGACTTTTTTTTTGTTCATTTCTGTTTCTTTTTCCGTTCGTTTATTTGTCATTCCCTCGTTTCACAGTGGAACTAGAAGTAGCAGAGGTAGTAGAAGTAGTAGTAGTAGTAGTAGTAGTAGCAGCAACATCAGCAACAGCAGCGGCAGCGGTAATACTAGCACATCAAGTAGCAATTTTTTCTTTCTTTCTTTCTTTTTTTTTTTCAAATTTTTCTTTTCGATTTCTCTCACTTTCTGTCGCGATACGCGATCTGCATTTTTCATTTGCTTTTTTATCGTTTCTCTTTTTTCTTTTGCTTTTTCTTTTGTCTTTTTTTTCTTTCGATTTCGTTGAACTATATGGTACACCGTGTATAAATTTTTCTTTTTTTTTTTTTGGACAAAAATCAAATTAACAATTATAATAATTAGTAAGTTACGTGTATATTACATACTGATTATATAATATACATGTAAAATACGTCATATATATATTTATTATACACATATATGCACATACGCATACATATAATATATTAATTCACATATACATTATATGTGTATGTGTGTGTATATATATATATTTGTTTAAAAATTTTTTTTAACAATAATAATAAATTAATAATAATATTAAAAATTAGGACACAGACATACATATTGATAAATATTATACAGTATATATATTAATATTAAATATCACAGCAACATCACACTGCGGTTATAACGAAAAAAAAAAATTAAAAAAAAAATTAAAAAACAAATTAAAAATCAACATAATATATATGTATATATATTATTTTTGTCTTTTTTTTTTGTTTTTGCTTCAAATAATAAATATGTATTTAATACACACAATAATGCGTATATGTACCGTATGATAAAAGCGAACACCGAATTCAACGTAACGTAGAAGTGAATTATTTTCTTCTCTTTCTTTTTCGTTAAATAAAAAATACAATTAGCGCAATATGTACAGTGTACATAAATATATATGCTGACGTATGTGTAGTGATACGATATATATATATTTACATACATCCTACATACTTTACATGCGACATTATTATATAATATACGCGGACAAAAATCCGAATAAGAAAACATTATATAACGTGAATAATGCGGAGCAAAAATAAAATTAAAAAAAATTTCTTTAAACTTCTCGTTTATTTAACATTTTTTTTTTTTTCTTTTGTCTCCGACTCTTTCTCTCTTCGAAAAAACAAAAATTTAAAACAAAAAAAATCAATATACGCAACATAATATATATATACATATATATTAGGTGTATATATATTATATTTATATATATATATAATATTAGTAAAGCACAACACGGCAGCCAAATCAATATTATTATAATTTTGCAGTAAATCCAAACGAAGTATAAAAAAAAATTATAAGAAAAATAATGACGATAACGATTAATAATTTTTTTTTTCATGTTTTTCTCTCACGATGAACAAGGTGAATTGATCGATAAATAATAAAAACAAAAAAAACAGCTCTTCGTCTTCCTTAGGCTGTGAAAAAAATTGTCGGAAATTTTTTTTTTTTCCATCTTTCGTTCAATTTCTTTTCGTCCGTTTCTGAAGTTGATTTTTTTTTTTTTTTTCTTTTCTTTTTATTCAGTCGACTATTCAACGCGTAATTCAATCTCACATGCCCAAGGCGAAGAATTTTTTTCGACAAAATTTTCTATTTTCTGTGAAAAAAAATTAATTTTTTTTTTTTCTCATTCGATAAAGAAATTATGTTACGATCTCAAGGCTGTTAGTGATCATCATACTTTCAAACTTAATATCTTCGCAAACTCATCAGCTGCAGGCAACGATTCACGTCAAAAAAACGAATGATAATAAAAAGAAAATCGACTTTTCCGATTGTAATAATATGAATAATGATAATAATAATCATCACAATAAAAATAATAACTTTCAATGCAAGGCTTCTATATTATGAAGGAAAAAAAAAAAAAGATAAAACAAATCTTGAAATTAAAAGTAAAATATAATAACAATATTGGCAAAATCATCATCAAACACTTGGCGCAATCCGGTGGTATATATATATTTAATTAATTACATTGAAACAATGAATTGTAAATTGTTACAACGAATAAAAAATGAATCGAGTGACAAAATATCTTTAATTGGAGAAAAAAATATTTCAAAAAATTAGAAAAAAAATAAAAAAAAAAGAAACAAACGTGATCAAACAATGAATATATATTATGATATAGCTGTTACACGCGATTCACAAGCAATAATTTGTAACAAATAAGAGAAAAAAAAAAACGTAAAACTCAGGATAACAAAAATAAAATTAGAAGAAATAAAGAGATTTTCCATTGAAAAATTAAAAAAAAAAAAAAACTCTCATCTTGATAAAATTGAATACAACAAATTGAACTTTACATCGTCATCTCAACATATAACAGACATTGATTATTATTCTTTTTATCATCAATTAAATCAATTATTATTATCATCGTCATCATTTGATTAGAAAAACTAAAAAAACTAAACGAATAAATGAATAAAAATATCATTCTATCTTTATTCTCTTAATTTTTCGACTCTGATCAAAATCTCTGAATAGAACGAACATCTACGGAACACACGAAGAAAACGAAAAAACCCGAAAATAATTCGGATATATTCAAAATAAAACGAAATAAATTTACCAAACAAAACGATAAATGAAAAAAAAATAATTAAATTGTAAATCGACAGAAAACTATAATATTATAAAAAACGATCAAACAATGCTGAGATTGGACTTGGGAACTAACCATATGGTAATCCTGAGAAGGAGATCTGCCTGTCACAGATACATTCTGCACCAGAGTTCTATTGCTCGTCTGAAAGTAGGTTACACATTCAGTTGTTTTTTTTTTCTTTCTTTGCTGTCTGTCTGTCTTTTTTTTTCAATTCATTTGTGATTTTCGTCTCAAATATATATTTTTCATATATTAAATATATAAATATGTATATATATATATGTATATATATGTAAATATAAATATATACATATACAGGTGTGCAATTAAATTTTAGGTATGTATGTATAGCGATATTAATGAAATTAACATAATTAGTAAGTAATATTTGCGCAAAACGTGTGAATTTTTTGTTCTTCTTTCTGATTTTAAGTTTTTTCGTTTTCATGCACTTATAGTATACACTTGAATATATGTATATATATATATATACATAAGTATCGTTACAATACATATATAATAAAAATGGGGTACCTATGTACAAACATATGATGTATATATACCTATATACGGTTATAATAAATTATTATATTGGACGCCTTTTTTTTTTCTGTTCTTACGTTTTTTTTTTTGCTTTTTTTGTTGTCGTTGTCTCTTTGCTGTTACATTGTCGTACCCACATATACACACATGATATATGGGGGGGGAAATAAAACGTGTAACGAGAGACGAAAAAACAATAATGAACAAATAAATTAAAAAAAGAATCAAACAATCGACAAACAAGGATGTGAGAGAAATGAAAAATTGTAATCGTAATAATCAAATAATTAGTGTTAAAAATAAAAGCGAAACAAATTATGTATATTGATTAATGAACAGATGATGAACAGAGTTTTATGTATATATATAGGTATATTATATACACGTGTATAGGGTATAATTATACTGTCGTACAGAACAATAATAATAATTGTTCAAATAGTGATCAATTTATAATTGTGTAAATTTAAATAAATTGTCTGTTAAAAATTGTCGGTTTATATATATATAAAAAGGTGGATATTTTAATTAAATCGGTTATCATGAAGAGGTTGTTTTTTTTTTGTTCTTTATGTTTTTACGTTTATCGCTCCGTTTTGTATTCTGTCATTTTCTTTGGTTTTGTACTGTATACGAAATAAATATCACTTTGAAAAATTATCAACGTAAAACAAATAATCATAACCCTACCGACACATATCGATGATATTCCCTTCTGATATACGTGTTTTCTACTTTTTGATTTCTTTTTTTCTCGGTTTCCGTGGGTTTTTCTCTCTCACTCATTTTCTCCAGTCGTTCTTCGCCTCTTTTGCATCGGCATTCATTCGACAACCATTCATCATATCGCAACAATTCATAATTGGGTATATATATAGGGCATACATGGGTATGTAATAAACGCACGACGATGCATACGGGTGAGTGTTCTTGTTTTTTTTTGGTTTTTTTTCTTTTTTTTGTTTCGTTTATTCGATTGCGGCGTATGCGAGTTACGTGTTTGCGTACGGTATATGATCGAAATGAGAAACGAAATTTTTTTTCTTAACTTTTTTTTTTCTCTTTCAAATGTAAATTAAAGTCCAAATTCAATGAAATGATGTGATATGAAATGAAATGAAATCATATTGATGGTGATTAGTAATTTTTTCATCGAAATTTTTCGTTTTTGGGCAATTTTGTTTCGCTGTTCATAGAAATATATATTCTATTTTATATCATACCTATTATATAATAATATTTATTTTCGTATTCATGTGTTTTTGTAAATGTGAAGATATATATATTGTTATAAATAATGTATATATATGGTATATATATATATACATATATCGTCAGAGGAGATTATTTATCGAGAAATTTTTTTTTTCTACTTTTTTTCCCCCAATTTTGTTCGTATTCTTAATTTTCTCATTTATTTCACGGTACCACTTATTACGTACGTATTCTTATTATACTATATCTATAAAATTGGTTAGTTGGATAAAATTAAAAGACAAAACAAAAAAAAAAAAAAAACAAGAATTTTGTTTCGTGTTAAAAATTGTGGAAAAAAAAAAAAAAAGAATAACACCTAAAAAATACTTGTACAGAAAGAACGAAACAAACAGAGAAAATAAATAAAGGATGAAAAATAAGACAAAAAAAATTTAATATTTAAACAATAATAATAATAATAATAATAATAATAATAACAATATTGTATGGTATATAAGGTTCGTTATTCGGTTATCATCATATTATGTATATATATACAGTTTATAGTGTTTTAAACATCCGTGTAAGACAGTTAATTTAATTAATCGAATAATTAATTGAATTAATTATTAACCAATGGAAACAGGCTTCATAAAGTCATACACAATAACAATTATTATTAATAACGACTGTTTGGACCATTCCTAAGAGGTGCAAAAATTATTACTATTTACTGTATTATATGCAGTATGTGTTGTATACGTATATGTGTGATTATATATACGCATGGTAATCATAATAATAATAGTAATAATAATAATAATAATAATGATAATAATAATAAAATTTTGTTACGCATGCATAATATTCAAGTGTTAGACCTTTTTGTTTTGTTGCTTCATTTTCTTTTCCTTTTTTTTTTTCTTTTTCTTTTCGAACCACGAAAATAATGATAATAACAATAATGATATCAATGCGAAAAACAAACGACATAGGTATACGAGTAATGGGAAAAAGAAATAAATAACAAATCGAATGAAAAATTATAGTTTATAAAATTGTTCGATAGGTACACCATAGACGGTGAGTGTTTTATAAATTATTATATATTCAGATATCGAAATTATTTCAATAATTATAAATCATTAAAATGTAATTGATATGAAAGAATAATAATAATAATCATAAATGATCTTGCCCAATGTAATTTCTAGCACAAGTTTTTAGCTACGGGTATTATTAATAATATTATTATTATCATTATCATTATCACTGGTGATTCTCTATTTGATTTTTGAGTCAGTTATTTTATTTTTCATATATATATATAATAGGTATATATATAATCTTAAAATCGTTCGCTCGTTAGTTCGTTTCTTTTTCTTATTCTCATTCTCTCTTTATTTCAATGAAAGTAATAAACAATTAAAATTGATATTCCCAAAGATTTCATCAGCTTTAATCCTCGTCATCTTTTAATCTTTCTTTTTTTTTTCTCCTATTCCGTTGCTTCATCGAGTATATTGATATGCATTATACATTGAACTGGTGCGTAAGAGTGTCTTTGTACGTGCGTGCGTGTATATATATATGTATATATATATGTAATAATTATTATATTCCAAGTATGTAATTTTCGATATAGGATATATATTTACATTAAAAATAATTTTCTATTCTCTTTCTTTTTTTCACCAATTCTTAACGTTCCAATCGTAAGCATTTAACGTTGACAATAATAACAATAATAACTATGTAACATATCATATGTATATCTATCACAAAATATATTCATATTTTTATATAAGTTTTTTATCAATATCATACGATAGATATACACACAAGTCTTTCTTCTTTGCGTGTTTAAAGTTTTCAATTTTTGGTTCCATTTTTAGTTTTAGTTTTTTTTTTGGTTTTTTGTTTTCTCTCGTCTCTCAAATTTCATAAAGCAACTCTTTAAGTACCATAAGTAATTGTTTAGTTAAATATTATCGATTTCTTTCTAAATTTTTTTTTTTTCTGATTTTCTGATTTTCATTTCTGTTCAACTAATATTATTAAGTTAGTCATATCATATACTATGCCATTAATTAATTAATTAATAATCGTTTTTCAACGTGTGATTAATTGTTTAATTTTTTTTTTGGTTTCTTTTTTATTTTTTCTTTCTTTCTTTTCAATTCGATATAATAAATATATATAAATATATACATACACACACACACATTCGTAAATAGTTGGCCAACACAATGACCGCCTAAATACGATGTATAATTTCAATAATAGTAATAATAATACTAGTAACAATAATAATAATAACATTAATAATAATAATACTCGGTTATTGTGATAGAATTTTTTTAATATATTTTTTGTGACTCGTTCGTTAATATCCGATCAGTTTCATAAAACACCGAAGAGCAAAAAAAAAAGAAAAAAAAAAGATAAGGATATTATGATAACAATAATAATAATAATAATAATAATAATGATAATAATACTAATCTTCAATCACGTATAATACTATGGATAATATATTTTGATTAAAAAAAAAAAAGAAAAAAAAACGCGAGAAGGAAATGAAAAAAAAGGCAAAAAAAAAAAAAAAAAAAAAAAGAAAAGTTAAACAGATGTGTATATATATATTTATAAATATGAAATAAAAATAATGAATTAAAATAGTATTTAGTCAACAAAAAGCGCCATCTGGTATTTTTGGTTTTATATATACATATACGTATATGTATATATATGTATATATATATGTTTTTTTTATATCCAATTTCTCTCTCATTTTCAAATCTTATGCATTTGTCTGCGTATCTCCTCGTACGATTTTCCTTCCCTTATCTGTCAAAGAATACATATACAATGATAGATTTTCGTTTTTTTTGAATTGTTGAATTTTGATTATTTGTTTTGTTGTTCTTGTTGTTGTTGTTTTTCTTTTTTTTTGTTTCTGTTTGTTTTTTCTTTAAATTTGGTAAAGGATAAAAAAAAAACGATAAATAAAACAAGGTCAAATTTAAGAAGAAAACAAAATAAATGAATAAATAAATAAATAATATCAATTAATTGATTAATTACCAAAAAAAACAAGTGATCAAAATAATGACGTGGTTTAATTATTTTCTTCTTAGGTATTTTTTCGATGTTTGATATTTGTTGATGTGGTCTCGTGTTCGTGTCTTTCGATTGTATACATATATACCTATATTCATACGTCATATGTATAAAGTTTCACCGAGAGTACCTACCTAGATATATAGTCATATACCTATTATGCATAATAAATGTGCAACACTTGTTGTTTTTTTTTCGTATCAATCGACGCATTTCTCAATAACGACAACAATTCAATCGAAACAAAAACAATTTAATCAGGAACAAAACCATTGATTGTGATGAAAAAATTTTAATCAACAAATTTGCGGTCGAGGTAAACAATTTTTCTTTCGTCAATAAAATTCGAACTTCGAAGATACCCGCAAAAAAAATTTTCTTCATGTGATCGATACCGAAGTTTTGGTTTGAAGAGAGAAAAAAAACGAACAATTTTGTGAATAAAATAACTAACGAATGAAAAATAAAAAAAAAATAAAATAATTCATCAGAGTTGATGCGAGTTGTTTTCGTTGTTATTGTTTTTGTTGTTCTTGTTCCTGTTGTTCCTGTTGTTGTTATAACATTAATCGTTATAAAAAAAAAAAATAATATGATCATGTAAAAATGATTTAAATCGAAGAAGCGCATAACGAGTACGTGAATCATCATCGCAACGACCGCTCTCGTTTTCTCATATCGCGTTTCGATAAAATTAATAAATAATAATTAAATAAAAAATAGTTAAAAAAAATAAAAATAATAAGACATGAAAAAAATCATCTCTTCGTTAACGACGTCACGGGATTAGATGATCGAACGATTTCCTAAAATTCTATACGAATATTCTGGCAGTTTTATTTACTTCTTATTTCCTGCACTCTTTTTTCGTTTTTGGTTTTCATTTTTTATCGAATATACACGTATAGTATATTATTTTTTGTCGTATCGTATCGCTATTTGTTTGTTTGTAATTTACGTTTTCTTTTTCTCCTTCTTTAATTGTTTTTTTTTCTGCTTCCTTTGAGAAAACCAAAAGAAAACTAATCTATTGTATATTACAACTAAATCGTAATTTCAAAATACTTGAAAATAAATTGAGAAAAAAAAATAAAGACGATAATAACTAAATAATACTTTCCTACTGTCAGACATATGTTAACTATATATATAATCATGTACTATGTACATAATATCATCTAATCTGTACGTATATACATAGAAAAAAAAGTTTACGGGGTCATTTTTATCTGCTATTACCTACGAAACAATGGGGGGCGGGGCGGGGCAGAGGGGCACGGATATAAAATGCCTGTACACCCATATATATATATATAAATAAATATAATATATATACATAGGTATACATTATATAAGGGAGTGTCATGATGATTATAATTATAATTATAATAATGATTCTTCCAATTCCGAACTCAACTTTCCGTCGTGTAATTCATATGTACCTACCTACTATACATAGTATTATATATGTATAGTGTAGTATATATGTAAAAAAAAATATATATATATGCAGTAATGACATTATTATAATTCTGTAATTGTTAAATACTCATGTAATTTTGTTACCTATATATATATATATAGTTTCTTCGACTACTTTTCTTTCTTTTTTTTTTTGTATTTCGTGGAAATTTCTGTTCTTTCTTCTTCCGTTTTTTTTTACCACCCTTGTTAACATATTGTTGTTATTTTTTTGGTTTGTTTTTTTTGTTTGCGTTTCTTTACCTTCTTGCTCGTTGCGGTATGTAATATATATACATTATTTTAAAATTACTAGAGAGATATATATATATAGATAAGTATATGTAAGTAGAAAATTTTATGGAGAATAAATAAAAAAAAAAAAAAAAATTTTTTGTAATAAAATATAAATAAGTGAGAAAATGAAAAATTAATAATAATAAAATTGTAGTTTTCTCTTTGCGCGATGGTAGTAGTAGTAGTAGTAGTAGTAATAGTAGTAATAGTAGTAGTAGTAGTATAAGTAGTAGTAGTAGTGGTAGTAGTAGTAATAATAATAATAAGAAGGGTATGTAATAACAATAATCATAATCATAATCATAATAATAGTAATAATAATGAAAGTAGTATTAATAATAATAGTAGTAATAGTAATTATAAGGTGGTATGAGAGTGAGAGATAGGGGTAGATAGTTACCTGAGTTTGTAGCCGTGTAAGACCACGTATCCATAGAATTTGTCCGGCGCGTGGCTTTTTATCCGAGTCAGGGTCGAATTTCTCATCCCCTAGATTGATCGTATCCAAATCGTCAGGCTGGCCGCGGCCCCATCTATTTTTAAAAACAATTAAACCAGTTCTTCAATCACTCGGTTCTTTCTTTTTTCCCCCCTTAATAATTTCTGTTCTTTTTCTGATCGGGTTTTTTTTTTTTTTTTTTTTGGTTATAAAGTTAGTTTTTTTTTTTTGATTTTGCTTTAGATTGATTTTCTGATTGTTTTTTTTTTTTGATTCGGTTTCAAAATTCTCGTATCGTTTCGTTTTTCATTTTCCGTTGATTTTCTTTCTTTCTCTCTCTCTCTTTCTCTCTCTCCCCCGTTCGCGGCGTGTGAGAAACAGCTGATCCGCGACGCATGGCACCCATTTTTCATTTTTCCTCTATTTCATTATAACATAATTATGGTATATATATATACCTATATATATAATACATATAATTTGTCGTTGTATTCACTACGGAGAAACTTTTCTATATACATATACACTTTTAATTTACGGTGATCATCGAGTTCTGTTTTTTTTTTCTTCCTTAATTTGTTTTTTTAAATTTTTTTTTTTTTTTATATTTTGCTCTTCATTTTTTTTTTTAAACTACGAGACTCCTCGAGTATCGTATTGCAGTAGAAACTTTCGGTTTTCGTTCACAACTCTCATTTCTTTTTCAATTTTTTTTTTTTTCTTTCTTTCTTTCCTTTTTTCACTTCTTGCGTTATAATCGTAAATATTTATTTCACGTGAAAGTTATCTAAACTCATCGTCATTATCATCGTCATTGCATTATAGTATACCATATTTGTCGTTTGGTGTTTTGTAGAAATAAAACGGAATTGAATAAAAATTGAAATTAAAAGCAAAAAAAAAAAAAAAATACAAAAAAAATAAAAATAAAATATTAAAACCACAACAATGATAATGACAATGTTAACCATATTGTTGTTAAACTATTAATTGACGAGTATTTTACAATAATAAGTGTCTATGTTTATTTTTATCCCTTTCATAGGGGGTGCAAGATTGTTTGATTGGTCGGTTCGATTTGATTTGAGTTTGAAACGAGTCTCTTCTCGATTGAGAAACTTTTTTTTTTTCTCGTTTCATCGTCACCATTTATTTATAAATATTATATTCTTCGCAACTGAAATTATATTCTCGTTGTATCGAGAAGTTAATTTCTGTTTTCGACAAATTACTGTTGTTGGATAGAAAGATAGAAATAAAAAGCAAAAAAATAATTAAATCTTTCCAGGTATCTGAAATGAATAATTTCAACAATTCCAATTCCATACGAAAATACAAAAAAACTAGGAAAAAACGTTGTACGAAATTTAGCAACATTTTTTTTCCTTACTCGAACCAAATACGGCACCCCCTATCAATGTGGATGATTGTTCATATCAATGGATGTTTCAATGTCGTTTATGTAATCAGTGTTTGCGGGTTTGCGGTTGTCCCTACATATGTATATGGTTTTTTTTCTTTTTTTTTTTGTACACAGGTAGTGGCACGTGGCTAGTTATATAATTATTGTTTTCATTTTTCATTTTTCACTCTCGTATTATTCTTCTGTTATTTTTCATTTCGTTTTTGTTTTAAACTTTTATGCTTTTTTTTTCTCGTTGACACATCATCACGTTTCGTATGTGCTGTGTGGAACAAACGAATCGTACATGATAAACTATATTTTCATTATACCCATACTCGCTTTTTTGTTTCCAAATAATTATCAATAATGATAACAATAATCATTAAGAATAATAATCATAATAATAAGGATAACGATATAGATAGCAACAATAAGAATAATAATAATAATAGTAATCAATAATCATAATCATAAGTATAGTTTTGTTAAAGTGATTGGTGAGATTGTAGCAATGGCGGTGCTGTTATCTTTTCTTTTCTTTTCTTTAGTCAAATTATATATACCCTCTAATTCTACATATGTATATTATTTTTAGCTACATTTACGCAGTTTGATTACGGCAACTTTGATTCGAATTATGTTTAAATTATAAGAAATATATCTAAATACGTGTTCAAAAATACATTTTTATGGTTAAACGATCAACAAAATTTAATTTTATGGGCGGGGGCGAGGGACGTAAGTAAGTTTCGTAATAATACTACCATATATTTTTAAATCTATGTTTAATACTGTACGAACCTTGATTTTTTTTTTTATTCGTTTTTGATTTATGTACTCATCATTTTTGTTTCAACTATTTTCTGTATAATTCTAATCGTTGCAAAAAAATAAATAAATAAACATATGTATATATATATATGTACAAATAATAAATAAAAACTGTAAAATAATACTCGGACTTTTTAAAAAACTTTTAACAGTGTCTTTAAAAATATATTTGGAATTGGATTGTTTATTTGATTTAATTTTTTTTACTTAATTTTTTTTTTTTTTTATTCTTTCTTTGTATCTAAGCGATCGGATTCGCGGTCATATTCATTTTTCCAATCATTTTGGTGATCGAATTGAGAAAAACGGAAAAACTTTTTAAAATGCTTTCTTCGTTACACAAACGATAACTGGATAACGTTGTCGTTGGAATATGACGTTGACATTAAAGGGGAGTAACGAAAAAAAATAAATAAATAAATAAATAAAACCCGTTAATATAATTCTTGACGAGATAATCGCTGTTTTGCTGTAAATTTGTAATTAACCGACAATAATAATAATAATATTGACAAATAATAACAGTAATAAAGTTCAGATGAGGATTAAGGTTATGGAATTTGGGACCTACGGTTCAGGAATTTGAGGTACTAGGAAGTGGATTCAAATTCTGGAAACGTCTTCGCCTGCGAATTCGACGTCGTAGTATTCGGGGACCAAGCAGATTAATTATTCTCCTGCACCTAAACGAATTACGAATTACGATATTTATAACGATAATGATCCCACATTTTTTAAATTAAATCAATTCTCATACTATTCGGTAAGAAAAAAAAAACAACACAACCGGTAGCCTTTGAACCGAATGAAAAAGAAACAGAAAAATAAATAGAACTAGAAAAACAATGAAAATTTACGTCAGTATTTCATTCGTCGCATTTCTTTTAAAATTATTTGAAAATTAAACTTTTCGAGAAAAAAATCGGACCAATTTTCACGGTACATACGTTTCTTCGTTCTTTTTTGTTCTTTCTATTTCCTTCTACGATTTGTATACGAAGCACCAGAACATTTGTGAAAAATTTTTCCCAACATTTAACAAAATTAATTATAAAAGATAAAAGAATTAAAAAATATGTTAAACGACAATTTGGATAAATCGAGATGTCGTTTCTTTTTTTCGATTTTCGATTTCTTTGTTTCGTTTCAATTGATACAAACAAGTACGTAGATGTCGGATAGCTGTAATTATCATGCAACATCTAGTGTAGACAAAGAAACGTTAATATACAATACATTATATATTTATATACATATGTAACATAAATATACACATGTATACATATATATATATCTAATAGGAAATATGGGGAAACGTTCAGGCTCTCTATATTGACAAAACCGAAGAAAAAATTCGTAAAACAAATCACAATAATATTTAGAAAGAAAAAACAAAAAAAATGCATAGAAAGAAAATTTGAAATATATGTATGTACATATATATCAAGAGAAAAATAATGCAACTATTTCAAATCTCTAAGCTATATCTAAACACTGTTTTAGATTAATTTCACACAAAAAAAAAAAAAACATTTCAAATTCTCTCTTTCTCTCTCACTCTCGCTTTCTCTTTCTTCCTCTCTTTCTTTTTTTTAAAGACAAATAATTGAATTATTTGAAATTTTTTTTTTTTTGTCAGGAGCAAGAGTTTCCATGGGAAAAAGTGTAGAGAAGAAGGATGGGATGGATAGGGTTGTGGGCAGTGTTACAGAGGAGCATACCAAACTAATCAGTTCTTAAAGAATTAATATTATTTTTTTTGTTCTTTCGTTCATTTTTTTTTTTTTTTTTTTTTTTTTTTTGTCGGGCATATCAATTACGGTGGATTAAGTATAGTGATATTTCTAGCATGCAGTGGCCACTACCATGTACTAATTAGGGTAAACTAATTGAAGAGATTCACTAATTATAGTTATTTAGGATACTATTCTTAGTTTTTTTTTTTTTTTTTGTTTTGTTTTCTTTTATAATGAGGTTGATGTTTTTTTTTGTATCGTTCTGATTTGTTTTTCTTGTGTTTTTTTTTTCTGTTTTTTTTTTTTTAATTTTCTTTTTTTATTAGGATTTGGGCACCATGCTGCAGGTTACCATCGATTTAGTTTTATTTACAAATGGTTTTCTACTTTCAATGATTAATTTTGTTTTGAAACGGAACAGGAACGAATGAAGTAAAATAGAAAGAAGTAAATGGAAAAAATGAAATTAGATTTCATCGTAAATTTGAAGAGAAAAACCAATTATTCATCAATTCTCTATGATACTCTTCATTTTTGTTCCTTCCGTTTTCTGTTTTTCACGAATCATTCAGGAGGTAGACGAACCATATTTAGATTGTTTATTATTAGCTGTTTTTTTTTTCTTTTCTCTCGGACTTTTCTTCTTTGCTGTTTGTTTTTTTTGAAAAATGTCAACGAACGAATGATGAAATTAATGAGAGAAGAATAATAATGATAAAAGTTATTTCTCGAAACCTGTAAATAACGTATTTTTTCTTCTTCTAAATATACGTATTTTTTTTTTTTTTTTTTCTGTTAATGAGAAAACGGAAAAAACACACACACGCAAATACCGATGTTTCTGGGGGGGGGTTTTTAGTAGTAAAAATGAAGTGTAAAGAAAAAAAAAAAAAAAACCAAAAGGCATAGGGGGGAAAGGCGGGGAGAAAAATCGATGTATGACATTGAAGAAATACCGTGAACGTGTACCGGTTAGATATATCTAGGGCATTATTATGTGTATGATATTTTGTTCTGTGTTGGTTTGATTTTTTTTTGGATTTTTGTTTTTGTTTTTTAAAGACTTACGAAAGTATCTTAGGCATACTGCGGGTTGGAATCGTCGTCACTATTTGTCCCCACAGGAGAGTACCGACCCCAAAGAATATGCACCACATCCACTGTTCCAGGGTTAGAGCCTTCGTGTGGAAAGCCATCTTTCCGTACTGTACAATCACAATCTGAAGGGAAAAAATGAAAAAAATATATAAAACGACCGTTAGGAGTCGATTTTCTCATCGAAAATTGGAGAGATGGGTTATTCGAAGATAGAGGATTGATGAAAATACTTACTTGCGCTAGACAAGTTACGATCCATATACCGTAGAATATTGGATTGGTGAATAGTCCGTCGAAAATGTTACGCTGTCCGTGAATCTTCCTGGCGTTCATTTCGTTGAACAGAGTCATCATGACGAAGGTGTTGAAGATGACCGTGAAATGTTGATTAGGTCCACCACCTGTTTCGGCTGTACCTCGTCCGGTCGGGATGTCGAGCATCTGGTCACCTGGAGATTGAGAAAAAAAAAAAAAAATAAAATAAAAAAAGAAAGGTGGTACGTCCGGACCTCGGTCCAAACATCTCGCCCAGACGCAACCTGATATCTTTCTTCCTCCCCGAGCGTGGCAAATAAACAAGTATTCATATATATCATTCATCAACGAACTCTCAATCACCTTTGACATAAAAATCCTTTCCTACGGTTGCATTTAGTTGTGAAAACGAGAATCTAAAGATAAAAAGGGATAAGGGTGAAATTCTCACCTATGAATAGCAGTGAAAATATAACGGTCAACTGGTAGATCGCCTGGCCCAATATGTTCTTCATCATGGTTCTCGATATGAGCGGTTTGGTCCTTCCGTAAGGTTTACGTAGCAGAAGATCGGGCGTTGGCATCTCGGTTGCGAGTGCGAGTGACGCTAGTGTGTCCATAATAAGATTAACCCAGAGCATTTGAACGGCCCTAAGTGGTGAGTCTTGGACGGCGCAAGCACCGATAAACGCTACAATAACGGCAACAACGTTAACGGTCAACTGAAACTGCAAGAATTTTGCTATACTGTCGTAGACGTTTCGACCCCACATAACAGCCTTTACAATAGAAGAAAAGTTGTCGTCGGTAAGGATGATGTCCGACGCTTCTTTGGCTACGTCCGTACCAGCGATGCCCATGGCGAAACCTACGTCAGCCTTTTTCAGGGCAGGACCGTCGTTTGTACCGTCACCGGTGACGGCGACTACCTCGCGACTCTCGCTATTTTTACTGTCAATTATACCCTTTACAAGAGTGTATTTATCGGTGGGCGACGAACGCGCCAGCACCCTAAGTTTTGGCCATACTTTGTCGAGGAGATGCTGACGCACCTCGCCGTTGCTATCTCTGATCCGCCTGTTAAATTCTTTTCCTTCTAAGATTAGGAAGTCCTCGTTTGGCTTTAAAATACCACATTTAAGAGCGATTGATCTTGCCGTGTTTATGTTGTCACCTGTAACCATTCGGACAGTAATACCGGCCTTTTGACACCTCCTAATGGCGTCAGGTACCTCGGGTCGCACAGGGTCCTCGATACCCACGATGCAGAGGCACGTCAAATTGTTCACAATATTTTCCTCGTCGTCCCAGTTAGGCTCGTTGTCGATGTGGACCTGATTGATCTCTGCCTTACCGGGAACGAAGTCGCGATAGGCGATTGAAATCGTACGAAGACCGTCGCACGCCAATGGCTCGATTACGTTCTTTACCAAACGATCCTGCATCTCCCTAGTGAACTTTTCAAGATGTCCGTCACGACCATAGATAAAGGCACATCTGCAAAGATATTATCGTGTGTAGATTAATCGGAAGATTGGTTGATCGGACGGAGGTTTCGTATCGATTATCGTGTCTTTTGAACTTACTTCTTCATGATGATCTCGGAAGCACCCTTGGTGAATAGGCGATACCCTCCACCCTGTCTCGGTATGGCAGTGGACATACTTTTCCTAACGCTGTTGAATGTGAAGACCCTGGTGAAACTTTCCTCCGGGATATCGTCCCTAATTGTTTGATAGCTCTTGCCGAGGGCGGTCACAAATCCGAGTAAGGCACATTCGGTCTTATTACCGACTTGCATCGGGAGCTCGGTGGGATCCTGAGACGGCATAATCCTCGAAGTATAAGCTGAGTTCACCGCGATAGATTGAATAAGTAAATTACCAACGTGGCTCGGTATATCGCTGAAACTTGGTATTGTTTTACTCATTTTTTCACAGATGTAAGACTGAACAACTGTCATACGATTTGTAGTTAACGTTCCAGTTTTATCGGAGCAAATTGCTGTAGCGTTACCCATTGTCTCACAGGCGTCTAAATGGCGCACTAAATTGTTGTCTTTCATCATTTTCTGTAAATTAACAAAACAAAATGTCGCCCGGTTATTACAATCACCACTCCTTGTGGTAGAGAATTTTTCAAACTGTAAAATACCTTGACGGAGTAAGCGAGGGATAAAGTGACGGCGAGAGGAAGACCTTCGGGCACAGCAACGACGAGTACGGTAACACCGATGATCAAATGTCTGACGAGATTATTGACGTATGTACTTTTCCAATGTTTTCCTTGATACACAAATGTCTTCACGCAGAATGTAATGACTAGAATAACGACCGTTAAAACGGCTATTGTGGAACCAGCGTAGCCAATTTGTATAGCAAGCTTAGTCAATTTGGCTTGGAGCACACTCTTTTCTTTCTTGTTCGGCGGATCTGGTGGCGCCGATGAACTTTCGTGATTCTCTGTCGGTTCTCGTTTTTCAACAGCTGGTGCATGGCTGTTACCGGTTACTTCACCAGCTTCGTCTCCTAATTCATCGATGAAACATAACACAATATTTTTTTCTCCGTTAATTTCACCATCGTACCATAGTAACGAGATAAATTTTTCACGCATCCGCACTCGTAATTCCACATTCTAGATTTCTTATAATTATGAAACTCAATTGACCGAATAGTAAAGTGAGTGAAAACAATGAGTAAAGTATTCGCCAGCGTTTTCACGAAACTAGCCACAAAAACTAAAAATACCAAAGCAATAAATCCCGGAATCACGAGAGCAGGTGCTGCAGTCATAATAATATTACAGAAAGAATAAATTAGCGATGATAACTTGTTAGTAATTTCACGTGTACTGAAATGAACGGTAACTAAAGAGAAAATTAAGATTGTGATCGTTAGAATTCCCAGAAATGATTTCGATCGAAGAGATGTATTTATAATTATGTTGGTACGCAGATCTATAATATGAGAAGAAAAAAAATTAGAATAAAAATATTAGTAAACATGTAATATAATGCTTGAGAATATATTACACAAACAAAAGTTATGTGAAAAATGTCAATTGGAACAGTTTTTAATCTTCATTAGAAAGAAACCCAAGAACACAAATTAACGGTTAAAAACATAGAAAAAACCCACCACTAACAAAGCGGATCAAAAATGCAGGAACACAAAATCTCACCAATACCACGATCATAAAAAATCCATCACCAATTAGAAATGCAAATATTGTTGTTGCACGTAGAAAAAAATTTAATATGACATGTAAATACGTATGCAACACTGGGAAGTCATTGATCGGATGTAATTATATTTTCTAAACATGAGCAGAAGGAAAAAAAAAGTTATAAAAAAAAATCAATAATAATAATATCAATAATACTTGCAAATCTATGTATAATAAAACGAATAATGGCTACCTGAGTAATGGACGTTTATCAAAAATATCACGTGCGAACATAAAGAACACCATGATGATAAGGTTATAAATTTTCTTTTAATTTTCAATTAAGAAATCCTCGACGTTGACTTTTGAATAATAATTGATTTGCGAATAATAAAAAAATATGTATATAAATGGACGACATATTTGACAAGTGGGTAATGAACCGTGTTTATAGTATGAAAAATGACTGTTAGATGAGATTCATTCGAATCCATTCAAAGTAGAATGAAAATTTTTAGTAAATGAAACATAAAATTAAGTAATAATTATTATAAAATAGAACAATAGATTGCAGAGTTTTGAAAATGAACAATATGACGAAGGAGATATAAATAACATAATAAGCTTGATAGTTAATTGATATAGTATGAGTTAATTCGTTTGATTTTTTCTTTTCTTTGATGTTTAATAAATTAATAAAAAAAAAAAGAAGAAAATATATGAATAGGTAGTATGTATATCGATTTGTTTTGTTCATAGGAAAGTATATTAATTGATTTTAATCACCTGATGAAGACTTCTTCTTCCGCTGCTTTTTAGCTTCTAGATAAGAAAAAAAAAACCCATGCAAAACAAAATTCATTAGCAATCTTTATGAAAAAGTTTTTTCGTTTTTTTGTTTTATACCACAAAAAAAAAAAAAACAGCTGTAGTAGTTTTAGTAGTGTATCACAGTAATAGATCATAGTAAGTAAAATCGGAATGATAATTTTCTATATCAATAAAAATGTTGTTTGCTTCTTTTTAATCACATTGCGAGTGAATTTTTTTTTACTATTTTTGGCTCTTTGTTCATGTTTTATATCTTATGTTATTCTTTCATTTTATGTCACCATATACATCCAGGGAGTTTTCTTTTTGTTTTTCTGTTTTGTAATTTTTCCGTCACTTCAATTTTTTACTTTGAAAATCGAACAATGATTTTAACAAAACTTCGACATGAACAAATACGGAAATCGACATTCTTTTTTTTTTTGTACATGTAAGGAACAAGAACAAAAAAAAACACCCTGTAGGTATATCGATTATTCCACAGGGTTAGAAAACATTGCCATAAATAATTATCGACAGTCTGGAAGGTGTGAAATAGAAAGATAATAACATTAACTATTATGATAATAATATCATTAATGCTGTACTTAAAAAGTGAAGTGTAAGTGATAGAACGTGAGAGATTTTTTTTCCCTTCATGACTAGAGGAAGTTAATAAAAAAGATTCTAGATTATCAAAACGTGCACTCTGATTATTATCATACGTATAATAAGGTATAAAGTAAATAAAAAAAAATAATAGATTAAAAATTAAAGATTAAAAATTTCAATGCTTAATTGCATGGAAAATTGTTATTACCATCGATCTAAATATTGAAAATAAAGAAAGATAATGAAATTTTTAATAATAATGCAGCATTATAATCGTAATTGCAATTTCATAATCCCACGTCTATCTTACCTAATTAATAATTACCTTCCAGATTGTGCAATGAATGGCTAAGAAATAGACAGGGGATGACGATCAAAATGGGGGAACTACGTATCATACATACATATATTTATTTACATATATGTAGGTATCATATTTTATATACCTATACTAATATGTATAGATGTATATTTTGTAAATGTATGTAGGAATATATATAAATATATATAGTGGGTTTGGGTATACATATAATATGTTCGGAGAAAGAAATTTGAATCATTTGCAATTTCGTTTCTTCGATCAATAGAAATTTTACGGATTTTTTTTTGTGAGCCATCGTACTAGGGATTTTGATAAGGCTCGTCAAACGGTTTAACTAATCTCAAGATTGATTGAAGATCTCCTCGATAGGGATTGATTAGAATTACTCAAGATGTTAACTAGGGTAACGTTCTAATTATTGTTATTATTTTTTGAAAATTTCTATTACAAGGCAAACGATTCAAACCGATATAGAGACGAGGGGGACACATATAACCAGCACAGACATATGTATAGTATAGGCTGTATCGAATATAAAATACAATTAAATAGATAGTGTGTAATAATACTTGTAACGTACGAGTACCAGGAGGGACAACAAGATGCATAATTAATAGCTAAATGTGATTAGGCAATTTTCAATGTGCTGTAAAAGTAATCAAACTATTCAGAATGGGGTGAGACAAGTAACAGACAATGAAATATATCGGGAGGCAAAATATTTTTACTCTCTCGCGTCAATGAGCTTATTAAAAAAAAAAAAAAATTTTAAATGTAGCTGCACTTTGGTATATTTTTGAATAGGTTTTTTTGTTTTCCTTTTTTCATTCGTTAATTAGTGTACGTTAATTATAAACCCACTCTAAAACGTTGCAATTCCATGCCAAAACTGAAATGGGGGTAAAATACAGCGTCGACGGAATATCTGTTCTATTTTTTTTTTTTCTTCATCGACGGTTCTTTTTCCGGATAGTCTTTTTTTCCATTTCTTTTGTTTTTTTATCACATCAAACTCGAAAAGCATGCTTCGTTTTTACTTTAAAATTGTTCTCTTTCCGAGCTCTGTTAACACGACTCCCGAAATTTAGTCTTTTGCTTTCTCTAATCTTTTTTATTCCGTAAGACTGATTAGCGTCACCTGTTCATTATCATGGAGTAATAGACGGAGATCGTCATCTCATTTTCTCTTTCTACCAGGCAAACCTGAATTTTCGAAGATGTCCCACTGCGGTCTCTGAAATGACGATGTGTAATACGTACCTTTTTTCATTTGCTTGATCTCCTGTTCCTGCTGGTTCACGGCAGCTCCCAACAGGGTGAATATTATTCCAGCTTGTGAATTGACACCGACGGCGGTTACCAACATTTTACCGGAACCCTCCATAACATGAGTACCTACACTCGGACAAAAAACACCGATTAACATTTTCCCACCATCGACTCTTCCGTCAGCAGTAATGAGGTTAAAAATATTGTTTATTCACCTGACAACATCATTGGGTCATAATTTTCCCCTTTTTTGACGTGGTCTGATTCTCCGGTTAAACTGGATTCATCCACTTTTACGTCGTTACTTTGTATCAGGATTCCATCGGCTGGCAGCAAGTCTCCGTATTTTATCTGTTGGATTGGAGGATTAATAATTACGGGTTTCATCCACTCCGAGTATGAATTTTGATGTCGTATATAATGATCTTTACCTGACATATGTCACCGACGACAATGTCTGAGACGGATATCTGCTTGACCTCACCCTGCCGAATAACGGAGAACTTATGTTCTCCTTCTATTCGACTTTGGAGACCACGGAACTGTCTTTCCTTGCTGTAATCGTTGAAGGCTGTCACAAAGACGACCACTATAACTGAAATCAGGATTGCCAAACCCTCGATCCAACCGTGCTGGCCCTCGCCCTCATCATTTACAGGTTTTACTGTTGAAACAGAACAACGAAATTATGACGAGTCGAGCAACATTACTCGAAACCAAAACTAGAAACAAATTAACATTGGTTACTCTGATATTATAGTAAATGGTATCTACAATAGCTAAATAATGTTTAGGACCATTTTCTACAATGCCAGGTCTCATAAATTCTGTCCTGATGAGAAACTAGGTAAAGTGTTTATGAAAATTTTCTAACCTTCAGTTTCGTCGTCAGCAGGTTGGTAGAAACTGAGACCCAGCGATACTAATGCGGCAATTTCTAGAATGATCAGTGTAACATCTTGTAATGCCTCCCATACTAACTGCATGAACGTTTTTGGCGGTTTAGGTGGTATCATGTTAGAACCGAATGTCTCCTGCCTGTGTTGAGTGTCTGGTACCGAGCCGCTGAGACCTAAAATATAAGAATTTCACTGGATAAGCAGAGTTTTAGAAGCATTCGAGAATCTGAGTATGAGCGGAACAGTCAATTGGCTTACCTTCGCTCGGGGAAGTGTACAATTTTTTGCATATTTCTTGGACACCACCAAAGGCGTTTACTTTTTCAATACTCTCACGACCCCGGTGCTCCATGAGCTCCCGGAGCTGCTTAAGAGTAATGCCATATTGGGCCGGCCGCCCGTCTATCGTCGCCATTTTACTTGGTCACTATAGTTGGCCAACGCCAACTTTTCGGTAGCTATCCGAACCTGAGCCCCACTCTTGCTATTGCTTCGTCGTTGCTACTTCCGTAGCCTCCAAATACCTGGAGGTCCAATGTCTGGAACAAAAAATTAAGAATAGACTTAAAGGGAATCATCTACGTAACGCAAAGGTCAAAGTTATTCTACATTCGGGTATTTGAAATATAATTTCATTGGCTGGGTTATAATTTCCGTATAATAATTGGCTGGGATACAGAGAAATTAGCACGGCGTTAGAATCACAACTTTTCTACTTGCTAATTGAAGCTGCCGTCATGTGTAACTTTCAGCTTTCAAATTTAACGAGGTAAAGGATAATAAGATTCAAATTCTGCGGTACATGAGTTTTGCTAGAAAACAAAGAAAAATATCTGTTCCATGATTCTATTCACAAACTTCACTTCCTCGCTCATTGAATATTATAGAGAGTGAGAGTAACGGAATGAAGACTGCTCGTGCTATAAACTACATTTGATTATGATAAATTCACAATCTTTATATTTTCGCTATGTACGTAACGAAAGATAATGTTTGACGAACAAATAATGATAACATGTCGTGTCTTAAGATCTGAGTAGTCGACTTTCATTATCAATGCCCAACGGCAGCGAAGAGACGTTATAAGATCGAACCCGTCATATACTTTCATAAGATTCCATTGGAGTTGAAAAGTAAGAAAAAAGAAAAGAAAATGTAACTGTTAGTAAATCTTTTTTTCTTCTGAATAAAATGTCAGATAAAATTCCCAAAAGATCTCAGGCTCTTTGATTTCTGTATCAATTGAGTATTATCAATAAAAATTCGTTTTCGATATTCGAAAGTCGGCGAGTCTATCTTATATTTATGGGGTTTGGAGGTTATAATTCACCGACCTATCTGTCGATGCCTTTTTCTTCTTGAATTATTAAGCCCCCCGCCGTCTCAGCCCTAAAGAAACGCCAAAAAGTTGACTGCCTACGGCGTGTTGATTCATAAATAAATACAAAAGAGAGATCACGTAAAACAAGTGCGAATTATTTAAAAATATTTATACACGAAAGGCGCGAGAAGAGGATAAAGAACGAATCGATAAAACGACAGACAATCGAGTTCAGTAAAAAAAAAAGTTCCTACCGGACGAGCTAGCGGTAAATAATGAGAGAAAATAGAAGTGACGTAAGTCGCTGAAATAACAGTACACAAGAAATTACAGATTAGAAACCAGATTTTCAACAAATCGATAACCGAAAATAGGTTGAGTAAGATGGAGGTTAGTAAGTGAATGAATTGAATTAGGAGAACAAAAAAAGACATTTACATCTCAGTGCGTATTTATGATCGTAAGACACATGGTCTGAGAAAAAAAAGAGTTAGGTTAAGAACGAACCAAAAAGGGTAGAAAAAAGGAGAAAACCAAAATCAAAACTAGACACAACAAGCGTCAAAGAAGAATAGAATCTTAGAAACAAACGGCGTGCCTGCAAAACTTTGCTAGTTTCCCTCCGACGATATTATAACCATAAATTATGGGCCACGTGAAAGTCGCACAGTCCCAACACACCTCACAAAGAATTTGTACAATATAAACCAAATGGAAAAAACCCCTATACATTCCAAGTCCACCCAGTGACACAGAGAACTTTAATATAATTTGTTGTATTGTACTTTGTATAAGACTCCATAGGAAATTAATTCACACTTGTTTTTAATTCCTTTCTCAATTTCTTCTATTTCAAAAACAAAAAGAATCACTTTCCGTTATTTCATTCGATAAAAAAAACAAACAAAACCAAAAAAAAAAACCGACAATAAATTAGTTTTATAAAACCGAAAACCGAGTAACTTTAAGTAAGAGTTGATTTTATATTTTTATTAAACAATATAATGAATTAGATTGATTTAATTTAATTAAATTTTGCTTTAAACCGTATCCCTTTACTTTTTCTCTCTCATTTTGTATTCAATTTTGACAAGAACCATTGTAGAAAAAGAAGAATAAAGACAATCAACGGAAGCAAGAAATAAAATAAGATAAAATAAAACGAAACGGGGAACGGAGGAAAAAAAAAAAAAATTAATTATCTTCTCTACCTCACCACGACACGATGGAAACACCGGCTAGCTGCCGAGTGAATATGAAACTTTGATGTGACGAGAAACCAACTCCCGGTCATGCTTCACGTACTACATACACATGATGATCGTTTTTTGTGTTTTTTTCCCTCTCCCTTTTCCCTCCACTTACCCCCTCTACTTGATCGTGAAATAATTTTTTTTCACCTCACCCCGCCATCTTTCATAATACCGACACACTAACAAACAAACACGTTCAATTCACGCGATCATCAGCAACGTTCACATCAGTCAGTTTGTAATAACGCGGTGATACTAATTAAATCCCCTACTCCTCCTCTCGCCGCATTTGTTAAGCCGCGTAACACGGTTCGTTCAAAATTCGAATAACCTTCGTCAATTTTTTCTCTTTCTCACTCGCTCATTCTATCCATAGATATTAAAACTACGTCGACAAACGACGAGCCAGGGACTATATGCCTACTAAACGACATTTTACGCTTATCGAAAAGCCCGGTAACTGCTCGTGTTTGATAAGAGGTACCCAAAAAAAAAAAAAAATCGAAAAAAAAATATCCTAATTATAAATTGCATAATACAAATGAAAGAGAAAAAGAAAAAAAAAAATAGAAACAGAAATCCCCCGTGACATATTTATGATTTATCTTCCCAGCCAGCTACTATCGTTTGACGTCAATTGTACAATCCAACTGCAAAGACGCAAAGTAATAAGTTTTATATACAATTATAATAGTGTACTATATAAAACGTCATACCGAAAGTACAAAGGTATTTTAAATAAAATAAATAAAATTCAATTAAGATAATTAAAATATCATTTTATCATTATATGTATATTTATTATGATATTTGGGCAATTCAAGGTTTGTTTCTTTTCTGTTTTTTTTTCTTCTCATTCTCTTCAAAATTCATTGCATTTGAAATAATAAAACATGTAAATGGAATAACAAAATTTCGTTCGATGATTACACAGCTTTTACCAATCATTCGACTAATTTATATAGTAGGCACACGTACGTATAACGTACACAGATATTAATTAAATTTTTTTTCAAGGGGGCTCGGGGTGGGGGGTGAATCGTGTCTAGGTCAATGAATTGATATTGCGATGTGTATCACTAGGTAAAGATTATTATATTTGTATGAAATCGATTAGAATTAAGGTTGATCACCCATCACTTCATATACCTATGTAATGCGTGTAATGGGTTTTATCGAGCGTTGAATTTATTTCTCCAAAAAAAAATATTTCAAAACGCGACAGATTTTTCTTTCGACTTTTCTTTTCTCCCCCCTTTTTTTTCGGTCAGATATGGTTAGCGGAAGAGGAAAAAAGAATTCAAGAAAAATTTCAAACTTGTCGGACAAATCACGATATATTATATTATCTGATTTCGCAGCATCCCGACACTTCGATCTTGTTAATTCTCAGATCAAATATTTGATCACGTGACTTATACTCGTCGGGGACCGGAAGTAAGGCGCGTTTATTTGGTACAAGTTCTTTTTTCTTCTTCTTCTTCTTTCTTTATTTTCTTCTCTTTTTTTCATTCGACAGAAAATTGTCATCGATCGTGATAAACTTGAGACCAAATAAATCGTCTGCTATATATTCGTTCACTTTATATATTTTATTTCCTATGTAATCCAATTTTCAATTTTCTCAGCCGAAAGTAGGTATATATCGAAACGTCATCGTTATCGGTGGAATTAAAAAACTACCGAGATTAATCCTGCGTGAATGCGTGTGTGAGATGAGAGAAAAAAAAAATAATTCCAGCTGTGTATTCCTATACATATATTTTTAAAAGTATATTTTTAAGCCCACGTCTTCGCCGAGCATCAGCAGCTTTTTTCATAACGTATATATATATTTTATATTACGCTGTGTCTTTTCGGGTTACATATTATATCAGTTTTCAACGATCACCAGGTAAAGGATTCAAAATTTCAAATACAATTATATTTCTCGTACACAACAACAATATCGTACGTGTGTATCTAATTATCTGTGGTGATGTGATTCGAATATAGATCTGCACTGGCTGAAAATGATTTTTTTGATCGATCATCGAGATTACCCGATTTCACATCGTAACGAAATAAAAAAAAAAAAAAAAATTGGATCGGAGAAGTTGATTAATCGACTTGAAGTAGAAAAAAAAAATAATGAATAAATAAAACAAATAAAATATATAAATAAATAAAGAAAGAAAGAAAGAAAAAAATTGACTTTTATCATCGATTCGCACTTGCATAGCGAATCGCGCAACTTCGCGCAGTGCGCATGATGTGTAAAGTTATACATATAATATATATATGGGGCATTTCGCGGAAAACAATTTACGCGTAAAGCTAATCCGTGGCTTTTGAATCGAATTAGAAAAAAAAAAAGAAAAGTGTTCTCAAAAATCATCAAAAATATTGAGAAAAGAGAGAGAGAGAAAAAAAAACGTATGGCTGCGGTTATTATAATTCTGGTATCGCGATGTGCGTTGAACATCGGGTTGACATAATGCGTCGAAGTAATTAACGAAATATAATATGGGTATCGATCGTTGAAAGCATGAAAAAAAAAAAGGAAAAAGAATCGAAAAAATTTCTTCGTCGAATTGGGGGAAAAACGTAAGCAAATCCCCAGGCGGTGCCGTCTCTTCGGCGTTCGTTCGTTCGTTCGCGTTGGTCGCGGCGTCCGCGGCGTCGTCGTCCGGGTGAATTTTTTGGTCGACGGGAGCTGGTTGGCTGGCACTCCCGAAATAATGTTCCGAACGAACTAAAAGGCAGCCCAGGAGCTTTCCTATCTACCTACTCACTTCGTAGTTTTAGGAGGTTACATAATAAAATTTCAATATTATACCTCGTGACCTCCTACCACATAATCGCGTATTACCATAAATATATTAGCTATACGTCTTCCAAATTTGAAAACAAAATTGAAGAAGAAAAAAATACACGCATATACGTTTAATCGCAATTGGAACACCTTGTAAAAATTGTTTTTTCATAATTTCTTCTTCTTTTTCTTTTTTTTCCCCCTTCAACTGAATTAAACCATTTTTTTTCACCCGTAGCATCTATCAAAATTTCATTTATATTATACGTGTACTTTATACATATAGTCGCATCTGATTCGGATACGGAAAAACGATGAAGAAATGTGAAAAAATATAAACAAAAATTAAACGAAAAAGAAAATATAGTAAAAAGAAGTGGAAATCGAAGACAGGATATCGATGTCTCTCCATATGATCGATTGATCTACACGATCTGAATGAATAAAAAGAAAGAGAAATAAGAAAAAATAAAGAAACGAAGTGGAATGAAAAAGGAAAGAGAATAAAAATTGAAAGAAAAAAGAAAAGAAATGAAAAAAAAAGAAAAAAAAATGCGGAAAACTTGTATTACGTGGGTCGGTTTATAAATAGTTAGACGTAGGATCATCACGAGGTCGGTCGAAGAGACTAGAGATGGAACCAAACATATTATATACGCGATGTTAAAATATGGTTGTACATAATTTCTGTTAAGATTAAAATGATGAAAACCGAAACTAAAAAAGAAAAAAAAAAACGAAAGAAAAATCTATATCTATGCGTAATCTTGACGGATTATCTATATGTGTGAGATAATTTTTTTGTGATTTGTTACTTACTGGATAACACGTATAATCTGCGATAGACGGAGATTTTTTTTTCAAACTTTTTACGTGGTCGAAGAGAATAATTCGGCGCGTAATATAATTTTTCGGTGAATATTTATTAATCGATCCCCAGAGGTCCCGACACTGCAACCACGGAAGAGACGGAGAAGAACGAACGAAGTAACGAAAAAAAAGAAACACAAAAAAAAGCTAGTTTTTCCGTTTACTTCTTTTATCGTCTTTCATTTACTCCGGCTCCTTTTTTGAGAGAAAAATTCGGAGAATGAGATGTATTTTATTTTTTTATTTTTTTATCATCCACTGCACCGAACGTCACCGATCACGATTTTTTTTTTCACCACCGCTACCACAGCTGGTAGTTAAGATAAATAAAAATAAGGTTAAGTTCTGGACTCTCTTTTTTTTCTTTCTTTCTTTCTTTCTCCACTTCTTCTCCTACGTTTCTTTCACTTCTTTGCACTTTTGAGAAATTCTCTTCTCTTTTCCTCTTTTTTTTTTTTTTTTTTATTTCTCCTGCACCTCCGTTTTCTTCTCTTTCTCTCTCTCTCTCTGTCACATGCACGGGGATTCGTCGATGCCACGCCACACACTCACTCACTCACTACCTACCCTCCTTTTACTTCTCCTCTCGCAAAAGCTCTTCTCTCTATGTAACCCGCGGGATACGACGACGACGACTTTTAGGAACACTAAAAATAACCTTTTGCTTTTAGAGTACGGATGAAGTTGAAAATCTTACTATTTCGTACGATTAACTTGTTTCATACCTCGATCGAAGCTTTTATTAGAATTTCTTTTATCGTCATTAACAACATTACTATAACGATTAACACAAAACCCGATTAATTAATTGATCGATCAATGAAATTTCTTTTCTTCTTGTTTTTTTCTTCTTCTCTCCCCCCCTCTTATAAGTCAGAACCAGCTCACTTATTTTATTTTTTTTTTTGCTTCTTCACGTAGGAAATATATTATTCAATTATTTTCAATTATTATTCACCGAGTAACAATAACAAATATTTAATTATAATAATGATAATGATAACGACAAACCACGCTTTGTTTATGGACCACAATTCATCCTTCAATTTTACTTCTGTTAATATTTCACACACCTTAAATATTTTATCAACTTGATATTTTTGTCTTTTATTAAAGTTTAAATAATTAGAATAATTCAATTTCAATTATTTATTCTTTTCTCTCCTCTCGCTCGTTTCAATTTATATTAATGATCAACGATATAAATATGTGAATAATCAATTAACGGTGTGAATTCACCTTGTAATTTGTTGTTTATTTTTTTTTGTATCGTTTTTCTGTCAGTGTGTGTTATGTGTATAATAATATTTATTTATACGTTTTATATATTTATATATCTATATACAATTTTTATTTCAATTTTTTTATATATACCTAATTATATAATATTAATAATATACATTTATAGTTTATCGTATATAAGTTGGTCGTTTGAGAAGAAAAAAAAACTTTTCTTTTTCTTTTCTTTTCTCTTTTTTTAAATTATTAATTTCACACTTTTCGTTTTTTCTCTGTTCCTTTTCTTATTTTTAAAATATACGGCATATATATATATTTTTTTTATTACAAGCGAAATAGGAGGAGAAAAAATATGTATATATATATAATATGTATAAATATTTATAAGAACTTTTCCTTTTTGTGTGTTTTTTTTACTCTTTTCAAAAAGTGGTACAAAGTAAAATATTTATATTACGGTGAATATAGGATTCAATAATTTAAGGGCGTCTCTCCCTTGAAGAAAAGATCGAAGAAGCCTGTTTTCGCTCACTATACATAACGAGGTATAGTCGTCCTACAAATTTTCTTCCATATATATTATATAGTTATTTATTATATATATGGTATATATATATATTTTTATATATTTAACACTTGAAATATATATAAAGTTATATTTGATAAAATTTTATTATTGGAACAATTCTCCGCGCAACAACGACAGCAGGGGGGCACTATTATTGTTATTGTTGTTGTTGTTATTATTATTATTACTATTATTACAAAGATTATCAATCGTCGTCATCCGCTGCACTCTCTGTCTTCAATTTTTTTTGTTTTGTTTTTCTTTTAACCCTAATTATATTTAGTTTTTTAATTAATCAAATATCAGGTAAATTTGGTAGTTAATTTTTTATTCATTATATCATATATCATATATATATCAATAATAATATATTATATCGCGTGATTTATTAATATTGTTTACTGTTATAACGATAATATTAATAAGAATAAGAATAATAATAATAGTAATGTAGCCGTTATCTTCTCTTTTATACCTTTTTTCATGTAGGCTAAATGTTATTGTTATTGATAATTTTTTCTATTGATTTTTTATCGATCAATTTTTTTTTTTTTGGTTTTCAAGGACGTAATTTTTGTTACGTACGTCAACGTATAACGTGTGAGTAAATATTATACATATATATATATATATTCCAGCTTAATTGGGAATTTTGAACGCAATAAGTGTGATAATTTTTTAAAGAAAAAAAAAAAAAAAAACAGAAATAAAGATGGAACAGAAAAAAGATCGCCGAAGAAACGAATGGATATTAATTAATTAATTTAATTAACGAACGAACTAACGGATTTGTTAATTAGGTCATGTGGGTTTGGTCCGGATAATTTATTGATGATAATCATTATTATGATTATTTTTATACTGGTGCGATGAGTTGTCTATACTCAGGCGTTTTTCAGTCGATTCTGTACTTTGGTTTTTGGGTATATTTTTCTTTTTGCTCTTTTTTTTTTTTGTTTCTTTTTTGTTCGAATCAATTTATTTATCTTCTCGTTAATTCTCTACTTCCTTTCTAGTTCTTTTTTTTTTTCTTCCACCCCCCCCTTTAATTATATCCTTCTACATACGTGTACATATACATATGTGTGATATATATATATATATGTATAGTGAGTGCGTTCGTGTGTCTTTTTTCTTTCTAGTTTCTTTTTTAATTTTTATAATATATTTTCTTTGTTAATTTTCTTTTTAAAAAAAAAAATTTTTCTTTTTCTTTTTTAATACACGACACGATGTACAGTGCGTTCGGTTGGGATGACTTTTTCGGACTGGCTTGCAAGGGGTGCGCTAACGGACGTCGCGACGCCTTATTGCGCAGGCGTTCACCTATTCGCCGACCGCAACTTATCCGCCGAAGGTTTCTCTCTATCTTTTTTTTTTTTTTTATTTCCATTTTTTTTATTTTTTTTTTTCGTTTACTTTTTCATCTTTCTCATCATCTCCTTGTTAGTTTTTTTTTTTTTTTCTCCTGCCTTCTCTCTCCTCTGAACGTTTAACGTTTTCTGTTTTTTTTTCTAATTTTGTTTAATTTTGTTTTCCGTTAACCGTTTTCTCTATGGATAACATTATCTGCAGGGAGGAAAGGGGGAAACTACTTCACGGGGTATACGAAAATTCAATCGTATTCGATGAGGAATGATTTTTTCTGAATCGAACTTCAGTTTATCTTGCGATCGTTCGTTGGTAAAATCGAATGGTATGTGTCGAGTCGATCGGAAAGCTTGGGTAAATTTTTCCGGCGTAATTTTCGATTCTCGACATCCATTTTCCGGAAATTCGAATTCGGTCGGTGATTCAAGTTATTGGATGATGAAATTTTGTTTGAATTTTTTGTCGTGCGTTTTCCCAAGGTTTCTTCGCTTCGCCGCGATGGGCGCGGGAGAAATTCAAGATGGCGTTTGGGGGTATCCGAAGCTTGAAGCTCGAAAAGCCCGAAACCAGCTCGAAGCTGTGCAAGCTCGCGTTTCCTACGTTCACGGGACGAACCTCCCGACTCGCTCTCCACTAAATCGATTACTAGAAGCTACGTCACTGGGTCATATTGTACGACTACCGCGTCGCGTCATACCCTATCTTCTACCGATCATTCGATGCTTCGGAGGGAAATATGAAATCGTCGGAAATTTTACAGCTGAAAAATGCTAATTTCGAAAGGGATAGAAAAAAAAAAGGATTCATCTAGATCTTTACCGTTACGCCAATTATATTCAGGAATTTCTTTCATTTCTTCAAAGCCCCCGCACGCTTGCACAAAAACCCAAAATATCTCTAAAACTTTTGTTGACAATTTTTATTGTTAGGAAAAAAAAAAAACGTAATTTACCGAAAACATTTTCCCCGTTTCGATTTATACCGATTAACACTAATACGCAAAAATTAATTGACTCCATTAGACGATTTTTTTTTTCTCGTTCGAACAAGTAACAAATAGAAATCACTCCAAGTCTATGGATATAATTATACGTGCAGGAGAAAAAAATCTACGAGGTAATAATTAACATAGAATTTCTTCATTTTTTCTTTTTTCTTTTCTTTTCTTTTTAATTCACCGTTTATTTTTTTGTTCCTCGTCACATATGTAAGCGTATTTACATATATCTTATATCTTTATTATACACCGTTCCTTATTCAGGGCACGAGGGATGTTTCGTTTTTTTTTTCCTTTTCTTTTCCTTTTTTCGCCGTCCCAACTCTCCGTCCCTTTACCTTCCCTCTCCGTATATAACAGACTCAATGAAATAAATAAAAAGAAATCCCTTTAAAATTTCAGATTTTTATCGCTCATCCTATATAAACCTCTCTCCCTCGAGAGGGATGAAAATTCCGTCATTTGTAAAATACTTGCACGTTAGTTTTTTTTTTTTTTTTCCTTTTTTGTAGAATTATAAACGTATTTTTTTTTTATAGAAAAAATCTGCGACCGTGAGAAAATGATTAAAATATACGCTATGTTGATCGATCGATCGATTGATTAGTAATATAATGTGAGAATTGAGAAGAATTATAGAAAAAAAAAATTACTACTTCGACGAATGAATCTGGAGTGAAAATTGACTAGAATTAACGAAATTTGATTTTTTTATCTCTTTTCTTTTTCCCGCATCGTCCTGAATTGAAGAACCGTCCTAAATCTGCATGTGGACTCACGTCAGGTTGGTACATACGACATCGACATTCAGAGAAATTCAAGCCAACCCAACCTGAATTAATTTTCATTTCATAATAATGAAAACTATACGTACACCGAGCCGCAGCTCGCGGAATATTATCCCCTTTAGCAGCGTGTTATTAAATACCTTGAATCGTGCGCGACGATATATAGAAAATATAAATACATATAGATCATATACCTATATAGATATATGAAAATAATTTATATTATATAACGTATTCCGATGCACATGTCATAGGTGAAAATTCTCAACACTGACCGACGCGTGACGCGACGCCCGCAGTGCCGAATGATTAAAAAAAAAAAATTTTTTCTTCTCTCCAATCCGATGTTGCACACACATTATAGAAATATTATCGCATCGGCAGAAAAAAAAAAAAAAATGGCAATGCCATCGTGAATAATAAAAAGGATTATCTGAACATACGTTCTAATTATAGAACATCACACTTGTCAGCGAGACAACGATATCATGCATAATAACTACTTTTCCTTTCTCTTTTTTTTTTCTCTTTTTCCCTTCATAAATCCTTGCAAATCTTACAGGGAGGGGGGGAGGGGGGAAGAACTAAAGAAAAGAAATGAAAATGACACAGAATGATAATTTTTTTTTTTTCATTCAATTAATGGTAATTTGTTGCAAGTAGGTTTGCAATTACCTGTGTAGAAGAAGAAGAAAAAAAACAATTTGGAAAATAATAAAATGACGAGAAAAGAAGAAGAAAAAAAAAGTCATATAATTATAATCATTGTGATCATTGCACGGTTTGGTCAAGGATTTTATGAAAATCATCGGGAGTTGACGCTCATGTATTTACTATTTAAATGATATATATGTGAATGTATAGGTTAGGGACACGTATCGCGTGTATCGTAATAAGGTAATATTCAGTCAGTGCTGCAGACGTTTTACGTCAAGGTGATGACGTCAGTTGATGACATATACTCACGTGTATCGTGTATTTATGTATATGAAAATATATAATCAACTAGAACATGTCGACTCTGTGACTAACGACTGACGTGACTTTTTTCCTCCCACACCACGGTGCAAAGTTATATTAACAGCAGCTGTCGTATGCACGCCCCGCGCCGAGGTTCATTCCGACTCAAAGTCCTTCCGTTTTGTATGGAAATATGAGTCAGAATCAATCTCAAAGAATGTACAAACAAATACATCATCGATACCGACCAGAACGCGAAAGGTATTTGCAGAAACAATTGGCCAATTTTATACATAGGTATATTGTACACCCTGTTAAGTTGATTCTGAATCGCTTCGCGGCCAAGCGCGCGTTTGGACAACTTTTTCGTGGCCGGTCCAGCTACACGAAAAAGTTGTCCAAACGCGAAGCGATTCAGAATCAACCTAATCGGGTGTACATAGTTCGTTTTTATGTACTACGAGTTACAAGCGTGTGTATGTCCACGGTCCCTAGAAACTTTCTTTCTTTTGTAAATCCTCTTTCGTTTTTTACATAAAAATCTACTACTGCCTCATTTTTGGACTGGGAAATGCACCGCGACGCTACCTGGTGTCGACGATGGTCGAATGTTTTCGGCAATAATATCGCGGAAATTAATTTTCGAAGCCAAAACGCAGGGTAGCACGATATGGAAGCCGGAATAGACGAGGTGAAACATTACAAGTCCAGACACTCGGTGTATCTGATTGCCTGGAATACCTGGAAACTGTATTCAGTCGATGATCGACGATACAAACCACGGGATGTTAATTATGAGGATAACCGTATCGATATCAATTAGAAAAAAATAAAAACAACAAACGAGAATTAACGAGCGCGAGAAAAACCGTTGGACAACAATAAAAAAAAAACCCAGGAATTGGTTACGCGTGTGAATGTAACGAAAATGATAATTATAAGGTTGAAAAATTGGTAGGAATAATGAAGAGAAGAGAAGAAACAACTGTGTAGTAAATAGGTTTTTATGGGGCGATTTTAGGTTTCGGGAACACGTTGATTAAATTAGTTATCCGATTTCATGTGTTATTATATCAACGAGTTCGTGACGCGGAGACGTCATCGCCATGAAATTTAAAACCACGTGTACTTTAACACCCATTATACGCCGTAGCTGCCGATGAACTAAATTTTCACATTCGTACGCCGAGGAAGAAATGAGAGAATGAGAGAAAAAGAAAAAGAAAAAATAATCGGGAGCTAGTAGTAAAATGTTAAGTTGCGTCAGACGTGGAAGTTGGAAGTGGAGGAATTTCAGTCTGACCTGTACGATACGCTACTACTTGTAACACTTGAAGTTTTAGACACCTAGTCGCCGATAGCTTTTACATAACACGGCCGACTCGTGTTTGAAACTTTTTCAACCACTGCTATATTCGTTATAGTAAAGCAACTATGTTCGCACCTGATACAGTTGGTCATCAAACGACACGCGACGTTGACAAAAAAAATGGTTTCTTTATCGAAAACTCGCGACATCCGCGATACGAGAAAAAATCTGAAATCGGTCGTTTCTATAGGATGGATCGATTTGATCAACGGGTTCGGATTTTCGAGTTCAAAATACGTTGGGATAAAAAGAAATGTTGATTTTTCAGCCCAAAATTGAAGAAAAAAAACCAAGGGCGCGGTATTTGAAAAAAAAAAAACGTGGAAGAAGCACAGAAAAATAAGATGGCGATCGCAAACCCTTTGTCAACTTCACTTACGATTAGTTTTTTCTTTTCTTTCTATGCCGGTGAATTATATACTTTGACAAAATTTGTTGATTTATTTCTACGTACATGCATAGTTTTTTTTTTTTCATTTTCTACTCGTTTAAAGATCAGGGCCAATTAGTGACAATATTCGCGGCAATAATTCCCTTTATTTTGCTATAAGTAAGTAAGCATATAGCGTGACTGGAGTAATCGAACGAAGCCCGTTGAGTGTGAACTCAACTCTCCAGTCACAACTATAACGCAAACTGAAACTGAAACTAAAACTATAAACTAACAGATAGCCGGTGGAGTGAACTATTCCGAAGAGCTGAAGGTGCAGAAAAGAAAAAAAGGGTGATTCGTACACGAATGGAAAATCGTTGCGGAGTTGTTTTTTAATGGCTAACAATGACGATATACCTATAGAAAAGTAGTGGATAGTTGGATTAGTAGTTGTGTGGTGTTGGTAGCGTGACATGTCGTGTAACTCGAAGCCCTACTATTCCTTTCTATATCCGACCGTCTTTAATCGCCTATTGCTCCTACTATTTCACCCTGATCTTTATTACCACCCCTTATAATAAATACCCGCCGTGTTAATGGTATTATTGAAATTTTACCCCTTTTTCTTTTTCTTTTTCTTTTTCTTCAATTTTTTTATTTCTCATTCTATTCGAATAACGGGGCCATCTTTTATACCAGCGACGTATTAAACGTCGTCCTCAGATCAAATTTTGACAAACGATCAGACCATATTTTTCCACACACAACCAACTATTCGAACATCGACTATTACGGCTGACGGTAAAAAGAGCGATCGATACTTTGACCTCTGATCTTTGACCCTGGCTAGGTCATACTTCAGATTCATACGTCTGTGTACTTAGGTCTTAGGTATACATGCGTACGAAAATCATCATTTTCCAACAAACTAACGGCAGACATTTTGTTGAACAGAAGAATTGATTGAAATTTCAAAAAGTTAGGACCTGAGTCAGGATCGGCCGAGTTTAACATTGTTGTACTTTTCTTCTTCTTTTTTTTTGCTGCCGGACACACTGTATATATTTATATACCTATATACGTATTTATTATGTAGCACGGTACATAATACGTTCCAAAGAACAACGGGATCCGCTCTTGACCCCGCCTTATCGCGGAATACAAATTAGCTGTTCGTTCGAAAGGCGGTATATAAAATAAATACATATGTGAAAAGTTGTACATAAAAGTTTGGCCTAATATAGGCATGTAAAATTTATGTAAATATGTACTTTAGATGTGCCTACACAATATCAGATACATACAAATAAATAAAAAAAAGGAAGAATATATACATGGAAGGAAATGATCGTGATAAAGCCACGATGTTTCGTATACATAAAATTTAATACCTACTGTACATATGTACTATTTACATGGCCATATAGAATAGTGACTCATGCAGCAGCAGAAATTGATTCGGTATAAGAATTTACAGCACGTCAATTCCCCCGGATCCATAGGGCAACGTATGTATTATACGTACATACCTACCTATGTGGAGGGTTTATATGTCCGCAGGATATACATACGTGTATGTATATATAGGTATGTACCTTATACCGAAGTTCCGCGAACGCGAGTCGCTTAACAATTAGCTTCAACTAAGGATAACGAACTAACCTATAGGAACAAAACGAAAGAACTATATATAACAAATGAACGAACTAACTGACTAACTAATTTTAATATGTACTACATAGTTTTTCAACAACTGTACATACATACGAATAAATACGTTACGTATACCACGTGATAACGTTAATATTGTAATTCCCACGGTTTTAATTACATCTTTTTGCGTTATAATTGCGACATATTTTAATGTCATTAAAATACCGCATCAATGTGTATTTGATTTTCAAATATCCCGGACAAAAATCACCGCAAAAAAAACCGCCGATTCGTTGTAAAGGATTGCGACGGATAGCACGGAAATCAAACCACATAAGCGAACGCGATATCGTTAGCGAAACGCGGGGTTTGATAGTTTCGATGGGATATTTCTGTCCGCGAGCAAGCTCCGCGAAATCTTAACGGGGGGCGCCGCGCGTCGGCAGAAGTACGAACTGACTGGCGAGCTAGCAAAAGTGGCCCGCCAAAGTATGAAATTCTACAGAAATTCAACCGAATACGTTTTCCATCACATCTCAAGACTGAATAATTGGAATTCAATGAACTCGAGCGCGTTTGATTACCATTAAAATAGCAAACATTCTATTTCAACTTACAAGCAGAAAAAAAAAAATAAATAAATAAGTAAAAGTTCTTTGTACATAGCTAGAAATATTGTCATTGATCACGTAGATTTTTATTTGTTACATTCTTTTGTCCGTATAAGCCCTCGATATTATGAAATAATTAATTTGTTATATAAATAATTTGATAAATGAGTCTTTCAGAAACGGCTGTAAGAGCTTTTTCCCCTCTCTCCCGCTTTCTCTCTCTCTCTTCATCATCTGATTGACGTCATATCCGTGCGTCAGGCAGTCGAGTTATTAATTAATTACCCCCGTGGGAATCCGTTGCTATTAAACGATTAAACCGCGTGAGGCAAATTTCAACGCGTCTATGTAATGTAAGTAGCTATTTATAATATGTATTACATACACGTATTTACATACGCCAAAAGACAAAAAATATATATACACATATATATGCCGTACATATACATAAATTTTTCAAAAAAAAATTACGTTATACCTAACCTGACCTAAATTGGTAAAACGATTATAGTTTATTCCAAAATAATCGTAGAAAAAAAATACATAAAATGAAAATCAAAAACGTCATCGCTCGTGTCATGTAATTACCTATAGATATATATATACTCGCGGATCTGGCCTACATATAGATGAACGATTAAAAATTAGAACAAAAAATCAGATCAATATCAAAAAAATGATATATCTAAAACAAAGTTTAAGTTCCCCCCTCCCCCTACATCTTTCAGCGTCGAGATAACGTTATACGTCATATACATGTATATATAGATATTTTATTTTTTGATAAGAAATATTATATAAATTTTGTAATCGTATTATACGTAGATTATACGTGTACATATCAAGTACATCGAGAGAACGGAATAAAAAAAAAAAAATTAAAGAAGGAAGAGGATAAAAAAAAAATAATAATAATAATAGAGAGAAAAATTTTGGTTTGACGCATGTTATAAGATGGTTATCAATATACCCTGACGTTATTCCCGTCTCATTGTCAACTTGTTCCAATATTAAATCCATTTCAACTTGTCACACTGACGCAAATTGCGGTGTGATTTTAATCTTATTTTGTTTCAACCTGGACTTATATAATTTTACTTCTAATAAGTAGGTACGAAGGGAATAAAATTGCAAAAAGAATAGAATAAATAAATGAATAAATAAATAATAGAAAAGAAAATAACAAGTTTTGTTCAGGGATAATATCGAGTGGAATTGTTACGTATGTACCGCGCGACGTGAGTTTTGTTACTTGAATTGTAGGTTGAGTTGTAGGAGAATCAAATTACCGAGTTACGTAGGTATATATGATATCGCGGACATTCACATCTCCGTTGATCAATGACGATACGATTACTTGCGTGGCATTGAATTTCAATTAATTTGTAAATTAGATACACGAATTTCGTCGCATTTTCCAAAAACTCTGCACTCCACTTGCGCGCGATTAATAAATATGGTTTTCCGAAAAAAATCAACGGAGTCTCTCAACGGAGATTATCATAAATTATTAATTATCGTAATCCGTGATGTTTGTTACACAGCGTTTAGAAAATCCAGATGACTGGATAACTCGTACGAGACTGAAGTGGGTCCAGGAAGACCGGAGACCGCACGAGCGACCAGATTATGAGTTTTTTCTCTTTTCCTACAAGGAGAACGCTGCCAATTAAAAATAAAATGATAAATAGAATGAAACGAAATAAGAAGGAAGTGCAAAATGACGTTCGCATCTGGTCATATGTGGTTTATAGAGATACATACTCGTATATATGTATACAATGCAGCACGTGAGAAGGTCGATCAAATTAATGACGTTGTTGAAAAAAAAAAAAAAAACAATCTATACATAGAATATGAATTTCGCGATCTCTTTTCTTTTGATTTTATTTATTTTTTCACTCTCTTTACCGAAGCCAATAAGCCGAGGAGTTTGATTCATAAAAAAAAACTTCTTCGTTCATTAAGCCGTTAATTTTCTAATTTTCTTTTTTTTTCCAGTCCTCCAGATCGATTTTTCGCTACTCAGACGTCGTTTTGTATGATTTTTTTTTTTCTTTTTTTATATCAAGACAGGTCTAGGACGCGGTTAGAACGTTGTCGGTTACCTACGATTTCACCCCCCCGGTAATACAATGTAGTGTGTACGAGGGTAGTGAAGAAAAAAAGAAATAGAAAAAAAAAAAAAGGAAAAAAGCAGGTGGTAAGAACCCTCGGGAGATTTTTTCTTTTTTTCTTTTTCTTCTTTTTTATTTTTCTCTCAAGTTTCTTTAGAAATTCTAAAGAGTACCCAACAACGGGCTGTACATCCCATCCTCCGTCTCTCACCCCGTGCCATACTGTTTCGTATAATCTGCTTAAACTCGTTTCCATTATTTCCGATCCGATCAAGTTCGATGAAAAAAACTATGGAGATCGAAATGGGAAACTCCTTTTTCACGACGCGACGGCCGACGTCCCGACGTACGAGAAATGTATTTTTTTCGTTCGAAACACCGTCGGATATACGATTTAGAAAAGAAAAACATTTCTTTCGGATCAGGTGCAGCTGATTATCCTTCGATCAAATTTCACTCTAAAAAAGCTCGCTATAGCTAATCGTGTGAAAATTAGATAATCATGTACGGTACTTTATACGGGTATCAAATATTTTTCACCCATATATTTTTTCATTTCTTTCTTTCCCTCTGGTTCGTTCTTTTTTTTTTTTGTTTTTTTTTCACGTTGTCTTTTTCGTCCGCCATTTTCAAATCCACATATTACAATGAAAATTTTGATACCAACCAATTATATAAATGTGAATAAAATAAATAGAAAAGATTCGGCCGGATAAGCCGGCTTGACCGGAGATAAAAAAACAAAAAAAAAAAAAAAACCAACATTTCGCAAATCGCGATCCTTCTCAGGAAAAATGACAAAAGTGGTGTGAATAAGAGACGAGAAAGGAAAAAAAAAAAAAAGGATCGAAAGGATCGATATACGACGACGGAGTTGAAAATCAATGGGGTTCCGAGGGTAAGGGGTAATTATTTATAGTATAATATAGGACATTTGAAGGGGGTTGGTTTTTTAAATTTGATGAAAATTTTTGTGTGAACAAAAAAAAAAAACGAAGAAGAAGAAGAAGAAGAAGAAAATCGTGGACTGAGAATCGTGTGTAAAAGCTCTGGGCGGAGGGGGCAGGGGGGGGGGGGGCTAGGAGAGCGGATTGAGCTTTCGAGCAACGAGCTTTCGAGCGCGAGGCAGGCGGCCACGTATTGATCGAAGTTGCCAACGCCCTGGCAGTCTGGTATTCGGTCCCACCTTCCGCATGGGTCTCTTTTCTACTCTCTCTCCACCACCGTCACCGACGCCGCCGTTGCCTCTGCCTCTGACTCTGCCTCTGATCCTCCGTCCTTGCTAGTTTTCCCCTCCTTTATTCTACACGCTCGAATTTACTAGGGAACTTCTCTAGTTCCTACCCGCTTTCTGCTTTTGCAGCTTCTTTCTTTCTTTTTGTTTTTTTTTTCAGTTGCTTTTCCTTTCGACTTTGCTTTTGCTCCTGCCTTTTGCTAATGCTACTGCTGCTGCTGCTGCTGTTTCCGCAGGCTGCAAGCTCCCGTTCGGTCAATCGATATATCAGACGTCATCGTTTTCCACACCGGGTCGGTGGGTCACCGGCGAAATTATCGTCCGTACGATTTTCATCCTCTGTTTTACATACAGTTAATCTTAATTCTTACCGATCGATCGACCGATCGATCGATTTTTAATTTACTCTTCTTCTCTTTCTCATATCCTTGTCACAAACGTTTCGCTTTCTATACCGCGTCTCACATTTAATCTCCTGCATCCTACTTGTCTCGGGCAAAAATATTATTAAATTATATAACCTTAACGCAAGCGATATCGATTTATCGATCTTTCTCTATTTTCTATTTTCGTACATCTCTGCACGGAGCTGAGGTGCTGCTTTTATTCATTTATTAAACATTTATCAATCTCGATCGATCGCTTCATTACCTATTTATTTTCTACTATTCTCCTCTTTTCACCTTCGAAATTCATTATTATACCAGCCGTAACGAATTTTCATTTACAGTTTTTTTTTGCTTCTCTTCTCTAATTTTTTGGTAGAAACAAAAGAAAAAAAAAATGGAAAAAATGAAGGAAATTCCGATATCGCTCGAATATTATATATTGTTGTGCAGCGATACGATAAAATATTATCGTCATCGTAATAACTTTTAATTTTTTAAATCCGCCCTCATCCGCGTTATAATTACTTTATTGTGATTCGAAATTCTTTGGATCATTAATTTTTAGGGGAGGATGGAGGGGGGGGCAAAGAATTAACATTCCATTCAAAATATTTATCGATTGTTCATGAGGCACGCGAAAAAAATTGGATGAAAAAGAAAAAAAAAACTTTTGTACAAAACTGAATTAAAAAAAAAAAGAAGGAACTTGGAAAAAAAAGACTAAAAATATTTTCATTGATAATTCATACGCACCTCGTATATTCGGAGATTGAATCCTTCTGAAACAGAACAATGAGAAAAAAGAGATATGAATATCGGGTACAAAATTACGAATTGAATGGAATAAATTACAAAACTGAAAAGACAAATATTATAAATCAAATTAATTTCAGTTTCACGATCGGATTTTCGAGAATCTTGCGGAATCTGGTGAATCAAAAATGGAGGGGGGGGCGAAAAAAAGAGATAAAAAACAAAAAGGTAGACGAAATATGTGCGTCGGCAGAGTAGCATGTATATTTCAATGACGCAAGAGGAGCCCATCGTCTTTTACAACAGACTGCCAAGAATCGCCTCTCCTCGGCGGGGCGGTATAAGCAAAGAGGAGAAACACAAGCGCAGCTTTATTATATCTATAGCAAATGTCTAGGCAAAGAACAGATTTATATTCGAATATATCTATCGGGTGGGTTGTGAAAAAGAATCCGAAGAGTTTATAAATTTGTACGCCTTTTTGTTTCTTCCTTCCCTCCCTATCATTTTACTTAACGAAACATTGATCGATTTCCCTTAGGTTTTTTCTTTTTTCTATTTAATGTCAGTTTTTCTTCTTTTTTTCTGTTTTTTTTCGTCTGTACCGGTAGACAGGTATTTCGAATACACGTGCACCCGACGCAACTGAGGGGAAGATCCAAGGAGGGAGAAAATAAGAAAAATCAAATTCTATGGTTCGAAGAAAAAAATGTGTGTTGTTTTTTTTTTTTCAATTTCGCGCGTCTCAAAAATTTTGGCGACTCGGTTTGTGAACGTTACAGGTAGAGATATGCGCGTTATGTGTACATGTGTGTCTATATATATAATTATAAACTTGAAAATGCCAAGAAATGTCCTTGGCCTGACAAAAAGTACTATGTATAGAACCTCGCCGAATTCCCAGTCTGCAGACGATATACGATTCAAGCTTTTTATGTAGGTGTATAGGTAGGTAGGTAGGTAGGTAGGTAGGGAACCGCCAGAGTTTGATTTTTCTAACCGACTACCACGTGAACGAGGGAATCAGGCCATCGCATCGTCGAGTTACACACCTAGGCTACTGGCGTATAGGAACAAAAAAAGTTTCCATTCATCATACTCTTTTATAATTAGGCGGTTAGACACGCGTGAAAAATTATCCTCCAAACCTCGCCGGAAATACGAGAAATAATTTTTTTTTTCAATTTTTCGATCATTTTTTTTATTCGATTTAAGATTTTTTTTCATTTGTTTCTTTTTTTTTTACAGACAAACGTCTCCACTAATTCGTCAAGATAACGGAAAAAAGAATATGGAATGAAAAAGATTTTTTTTTTCTTTTTTCAAATCAATCCAAAAGAAATCGATTGATCATCGAAGATCGATATCCTAGTGTGTGTATGTGTCGTTGCAACAACATAAAGGATCGTAAAAAATTGTTTCTTTTTTCTTTCTTTTTTTTTCAAAGTCCGCCGTATCGTCTACAAGATCAAAAAAAAAAAAAAAAAAAAAAAACGACTTTCGACGAGATTAAAATCTCTGACGTAATTTATTAACGGTGCGATAAATAATTATGTGTAATACTTATACAGATATTATTTTACCTATACATACATATACGCGATATACGTAATATACGGGGTGATGTGTTTGGATCGGACGAGATAAATTAAATAATTGTCCCTGAATATAACGAAGAAAAAAAAAAAAAAAAAACGAAAATCCGCAGTCATTCGTTTATCCGTATTTGAATCGGAAGTTGTTCGATGCGTTTGAAATTTTTATTTGTTTGGGTTTTTTTTTTTGTTTTTTCTCGAATCGTCAAATTACAATAAATTTGCTTCTGTTTTTTTTTTTTTTGTCTTCATTAAATATGTATTACGCGTTTATACGTATACGTATACGTACATATAAAATTGACACGTGCACAAAAACCGAAAAGTGGTCCACAGAGATCAGAATTACTTCTCTCGCGGAAGGCTACCAAAGGTTATTTATATAAACGTCTTCCCTCTCCCATATAAGTTGAGCGGACTAAAGCAAAGCAAAAAGCAAAAAGCAAAAAGCAAAGTAAAGCAAAGGAAAACGTACGAAGCCAGCCACATCAAGACCGGCGGAGTTATTTTTCAAATTTCTCTTTTTTTCCCTCTTTTTTTCTTTTCCAGTATATTGTACCTAAATATTTTTACATAATATAAATACACGTGGAATTATACACAGTATTTCGTATTATAAAGTCAAATGGATAAAACGGTGCGATAATAATTATTCTCAAAGAGCCCGTTGATACGACGATAAAAGTCCGTTGGATAAATATCGGAAACCAAATTTTCTTATACGTTTTTCTTTTTTTTTTTCATTTTTTGAAACGATCCATTTTTTTTTTACACCCCTACAACCCTTGTTAGATAATTTTTTTAACTTTTTTTTCTTAATTTTTGTTACTCAACGTGTAGCGCGGGTCAGTTTTTCCATTAAAAATAGAAAGAAAAAAAAACAACCGCTGATGCACCGCGAGGTAATTATTTTCCAACTACATTACCATAAAAAGCGTTACGGGATAGAAAATTTGAAAGAAAACAGAAAAAAAAAGAAGTTTAACCACGTAAATTGTGAAGTTCCGTAACGCTGAAATTTATCTATGTAATGGAAAATTAATTATCCTTGGAAAACGGAACTCTATCTCTTTTTTTTTGTTTTTTTTTTCAATTTAATTTTCCTATAATATTCGCATAATTTCTTTATGCAATATTTATTTATATATAATATCGATAAAATATTTTTTTACATACTTGGACATTACAGTTTACGAAAAATTTTTTCGAAAAAAACAAGTAAATTACCAAACGAAGCGAGGGGGTAACCACTCGACATATAGGTGTCCCAACCATTTCACATTTCACAACTATTTTACATCATTTCATACCATTTCATGAGTATTCCACTAATAAGGATATCTCGATGGGATTTATTCCTAGCTTGATTTACTCGACGGATTCGTGTTCCTGGGGTCAAAATACGTCAGAAAAGTGTCCTGCGATCGATTTTAAAAATACTTCATTTTTGGCCCAAAAATCGAAAAAATCCAAAGGGGTGTACCTTAGATTTTTGTCGATTTTGGGGTCAAAAATCGACATTTTTTTAAATCGATGGTAGGACACTTTTCTTACGTATTTTGACCTCAGGAACACCAATCTGCAAGCTAAATTGAGCTAGAAATAAATCCCATCGAGATATCTTCATTTTTTCACTTTTCGAAGCGATAAATTGGCGATAACTCGATCAGTTTTATAGACAGATCAATTTAACTTGCAGATTCGTGTTTCTCAGGTCAAAATACGTCAGAAAAGTGTCCTACCGTCAATTTAAAAAAATGTCGATTTTTGACCCCAAAATCGACAAAAATCTAAGGTATACCCCTTTGGATTTTTTCGATTTTTGGGCCAAAAATGAAGTATTTTTAAAATCGATCGTAGGACACTTTTCTGACGTATTTTGACCTGAGGAACACGAATCTGCAAGTTAAATTGATCTATCTATAAAATTGATCGAGTTATCGCTAATTTATCGCTCCGAAACGTGAAAAAATAAGGATATCTCGATGGGATTTATTCCTAACTTGATTAACTTGACGGAATCGTGTTCTTGAAGGTCAAAACGCATTATAGCAAAACATTTCATACCATTTCACACCATTTCAGACCATTTCATGAGCATTCCAGTAGTATTTCATATCATTTCAAAATTGACTGTCCCAAGTATTTCACAAGCGGTTACCCCCTCGAAACGAAGTTATTGTACAAAAATTTTACGATCCGAATTTTTTTTTAAATTTGTTTAATCAAATTTTTGCGTAATAATTTTTTTTCTTTTTTTTCTCGATTCTTGACGTATCTCCTCTTTTTTTTTTTTTTATTTTTTTTATTTTTAATCCGGAGGTAAATATTCGTTGAATAATATAGCGGAGATAACGTTACGTGGAGATTGGTTTTTTTTTTTTTTTTTTTTTGGTGTCAAGTCTATAGTTGATGATTATATAATTAATAAATATGCAAACAATTCGTTCGTTCGTTTATTTGTTTTATTTATTTATTTACGTTTTTTTTTAAGTACCGTTGAAGGTAATTCCGAAATATGATTCAATGCGTATATGAGTCTTGATTACGATATTAAATATTTGCACGATTCTTAAGGATTTTTTTTTTTAAAAGAAGAAAAAAAAGAATAAAAAAACGTTTTTCGAGGACGTAAGACTATAGAGAAAAAATTCCTATGTTTTTGTAGAATTCGACGTCCTCGGAAAAGAAGACGAAAAATTTCGGTCCAGATTCTGCAGATATATACAAAAAAGAAAAACCGTAAAAAAAGCTGTCAAACAAATATCATAAAATTATTTTGATCTTGTTATTATCTATCTATACGTTTATAATACGTTTCGTTTGAACAATTCGGCGAATTTTCTCTCAGCCTTTTTTTTTTTTTTATAACAAACAGGAAAATAATGATAATAATAAGGACAACGATATGATAGAAAAGAAAGAAAATCAAAGCGAAAAAAAGACGAAGAAAACTATTAAAATCAAAGGTACAGTCTGAACGATCTTTGAATGTACGAACGATAATTATAATAATGATGATGATGATGATGATGATGATGACGGTGGTTTGGTGAAAGTTACGTTTCGTACGTTCTAACATAAGTGAATTATTATTTTGATTTTCAAGTACAGGTGAAATTATAGTAATGCAAAATAACAACCTCAGATTCAATCTTCATAATGAATCTCGATCCACATGATGCAAATAAGATAAATAAAAGCGCGATCGAGAAAGTCTCTCCACGTAGGTACAATGTATAATAAAAATAATATGATAGAATAAAAAAAAAAAAAAAAAGAAGCGATCCCAGTCGAAAAGCTGAGCTTTTTCGCTGCACGTATAACAAGACACGATCTCGTTTTCCAAAAAAATTAAATTAGCGCTGCAGTGTCGACGGTAAAAATTAGTTAATTAATTTATTTTTTTTCTTTCTTTTTCTCTTCCTCTTTCGTTCTACATTCGCTAAAATTCTAACAGAAAAAAAAAAAATAATAATAAAACCTCATGCAGCGGAGTGCAGAGAATATTTCCACACACAGATATCTATATATGTTACCTGTATATTACGTTTACATCGAAATAAAATTTATATATATACCATACATTTCTGACGCAAGTATTATTTCAGGATTTTCACGATGTCCATAAAATATACGCAATGATCATAAAAAGCCCGGAACAATAACGAACGACCGTGCCGCGGGTAATGTGCGCTTGTGTTTTCTTCCTCGGTTCTTTTTTTCTTTTTCTTTTCTTTTTTTTTTCGAAACACCCTTTATTTTCACCCCGCAGTACGGATAATCCTATGGGATCGTCTTGACCCCGGTAACTACCTATATAAATTCGATGTTTATAGGCCATCCGATCTGAAGCACGCGCTGGATCATTATAAGAACTAATACGATCGCTCCGATCGACAACTTCATCAAATCCTCTCCTATACCGCGTGTCCCAGCGTTTACATTACCGTATGTCTGGTTGCCTGTCGCTAGGCGCACGCTCTGCTTTGCCGGATCCGTCAGCTCCGTGACCGAGCGCCTAGCGGCAGGCAACCAAACATACGGTGATGTAAACGCTGGGACACGCGGTACATGTTTTATAAAGCGTACAAAAACGGTATAGAGTACAATTATTTACAGGCTCGCGATAACTTCTAATTCAATTTTCTTTCTTTCATTTTTTTTTTTTTTTCGTATTTCAGCTGAGGAGAAATCAATCAGCTTCGAACGATTCGTTCGGCGCGAACTTGACTTTGAATAATATCTATTATATAATTTAAGTTTTATTCTTTCTCTCTTTATTTTTCTCTTTCCCCGTAGATAAAATCGAGAGGACGATGGGGGGTTGGGGGAAAAGAAATACGAAAAAAAACAATTTCGAAAGAAAGAAAAAGCTAAAGAAAAAAAAGTGAAACTTGGTAACCGCCGCTGCTAAGCCACCGAGTCTGGCTTGCCTTTGGCTTTGCTTAGATGACGACGATGAGGTTGGGTTTGGCAGATTATAGTATGGCCCGTTTTCACCCCCCGCTCGGCTTCTCCCCCGTAGAGATCCGTTTTAACTTTCGTCCTCGTCTGGTGGTAGACCCGTGGGTATCGCTATTTTCGGAAGGTTTACGCTCCGCGGTTCGGGTGCCTCCAGTGTATACACGTGTGTATGTTATGTTAAACATAACAGTTAACTATTGTTTAGCGATATTACTCATCATCCCATCTATCCAAAATCGCCACACTGGATGACGAGATGATTTACTCTTAGAATAATCAAGAAAAAAAAAAAAAACACAAACTTTACATCATATTTTTTTTCAACAATTTTATTCACAATCGAATCTGCACACAGCGAATCACCTATAATAAGAACGATATACAACCCTCTACTATTTCCATTCTTTTCGTTCTTTTTTTTCCACATCCTTCTCAACCCCCGAAACAACACTTCGTTAGATTTCATACCATAATTTCTTTCCATTTTCTTTTTTATCCTGGTTTTAATTAATTGGCTTGGAAGAGGTGGGTAAATGTGTATAATACGATTCATGTATACTCGAAGTGTATAAATTGATTGTAAAAAAAAAAAAAAACAAGTAAAAAATGAATGAATAAATAAATAAATAGAATCAAAAAAAAAAAAAGTAGGGTGTTCTGTTTTTCATCGACGAACCAATAAGTTAATCGTTAAGGGGAAGATTTCTTCTTTTTTTTTTTTTTTTTTCTTTCTTCTCTTTTTCCGGGCCATATATTATCGATTATGATAATCTTGCACGCGGTATATATAAGTATGAAAAAAAAAAAAAGAAAAAAACTCGTACATAGATAAACACTATTAAATTATTTACACGAAACAGACGATTTTTTTATTTATTTATAAAGAAAAAAAAAGAGAAAAAAAAGAAAAGGTAAAAGAAATCGTTAACAGCCTCGATGGTATTCCAAACCTCGTTGAACCGAGAAAACAAAATAAAAGAAGAAGAAGAAGGGGAAGATAAAACTGATTATTATAATAATAATAATAATTATAATAAAATGCCGATATCCGTGCAGCATCCGGAGACGGGTAATACTTGAGAGTTGCCGCCATCTTTGTTAGCCAACTTTTACAGTCAAGTACTCTGCACTTGTCTATATCTGGAGATACGTATAAGCCGAGACTCATCTTTTATAATTCATATAACGATACGGACACGCTGCTGCTAACTATAAAATTCAACCTAATTAACTAATTTCTACGGATAGTTTTTTTTTTGTTTTTTTTTGCACGAAAGTTTAATCAATGATATCGTGAAATTTGAGGTATATTATATATTAAAATGCAAAATTAAGAATATAAAAATAAAAGCAAACGCACGTGAAAAATTAAAGTGAAGGAAAAAAAGAAACAAAAAATATATATTTTATAATACGCTGTAAAATGTATACATAATATGTAATATCTACGTTATATTTGAGTAGGCGTTTTTTACAAGGTCAATTAACCCTGCCACGAGATTAGAATATAACAATAGTCACGTATACAAGGTGTGCCAATTAAATCGAAACGCGATCGACCGAATAGCGAGCAAAAAAAAAAACAAGGAAACGGAACAAAAAATTTTTCGTTATCCTAAAACCTACGGACCTATTACGAAAATAATTAAGATGAAAAAAAAATAAAAAATTATTGCAATTTAATTGTTAACGTTATTTTGTTGTTGTTTGATTTATTAAAATTTTCTTCTTACACGACACGACACCCGGTATAATGCATGTGACCATTCGACCGGAAAAACTTATCGCACATATTAACGTTATCGCGAATAACCAAATCAGTTTTATATTATATAGAAATGTATATTATACCTATATAAGAAGTATATGTAAAGTATGTTCATAATGTAGGCCGAAAGTACATCGTTTTCTAGTCGACAATTGAAGAACATGTGGCCGCCATTGAATAAATGATAATACTAATAATTAATTGATTAATTCATTAATAATTGAATTAAAAAACAAAAAAAAATGAACGAGTTGAAGAATAACGTGTAGTATGATAGAAAGCAGAAAATTTGGTAAATCTTTTGGTAAATTTTTGGTCAGTCGAGGTTATACGTATATCCTGTGGTATGATAGCCTCTTATACATCACGTTATTTAAGGCGCGGTACAAAATAATTCTATTTTTGTCCGATTCGGCAAACTCGCGACGTTATTATACATATTATATGTATAATATAATGTAACACAGCAACGTCTCGTTGCAATCCAAAAAATCAACCGAGTATAATATTATATTTAAAAAAAAAAAAAAAAAAAAAAACGAGTCTGTAAAAGGTATAATATATACGAAAATGAGGGAGAGAAATAGAAAAATAAAATCCAAAAATTTTGTCCAAATTTTAATCTCCTTATCATTCTTTTTTTTTTTCTCCTCTCTCGCTGACTCTCTTTCGGAATTTTATTTTGACCACCCGTTACGTTTACAGTGTACAGAAATTAGTCGAGTCTCTTGAAGAAAAAAAAAAAAATTTCGGTCAACTTGAACTTTCTAGTCTGGCGATGAGAGAGAGAGAGAGAGAGAGAAAGATAGAGAGAAAAAAAAAAGAGGAAGCAACATTCTATGTATAATTTTTTTTTTTTTCTTTTTTTTGAAATTTTATTTTTTCTTCTTGTAAAATTATACCAATCGTCTAGACAGATGACGCGACATACGGCGATAAAGATATGTATAATATATCTATATATAAACCACACGTCAAAATGTCCGCGTGCGTTATACATATGTACATTTTCTCGTGTTATATATATATGTATGTATATATATATTTGTATGTATTATGTCTGTAGGTAAGGTACATATGTATATATATAACGAGTAAAAATGCGCACGCGCGGTCTACCCGCGTAGTTTGTACAAACCAAAAAGCTATAAGCTTGTAATACCCTAAGCAAAGCTAAGCTAAAAATCTAACCTAACCCAATCTGACGAAAAACTGAGTAAGCAAGCAAAGCTGGGGCTGGTCAGCCTACAGCATTTTCTAGGTCGAGTTCGTCGTGATGTCACCATATTTCCACCCCCGCCCTCCCTCCCCGCCCCTACATCGTTCTCTGCGCGGACGCTCGCTCTTTTCGAAGGAACAGGAAAAAAAAACGTCTCGGAACGATTTTCCGACGAACTTCTTTTCTTTTTTTTTTTTTTGGACGAAAAAAGCAAAAAGACAAATTAATGAAAATTATTCATACAAACATGCTCTTATAGGTGTATAATAATATACCTTATGTAACACATTACAGTTCGAAAGAAGGAAAAGTAAATTTGTTTTTCCTTTTTTATTAATCTATAATTCCTTTACTTTCTTTTCCTGTATAGGCTTTTCGTTTTCTACAGATCGTACATATATAATGTAAGTAAATCTGTAATCGATGAATGACATGTCATTTTTCGATCAGAACTCACAAAACTCGGAGGGTTTGAGTTGCCGGTGGCTTTCGGGATATGAATTTGATGAGCAGTGCTTTTGCATCGGGGTTGATGAGAAATTTATTTTCAACGCGCCGTGACTCGCGAGATTTGTTTTTTTTTCTTCACCTTTTCTCCATCTGATTTTAGCACGATTGATCGATGATTTCTATATAGTTTTTTCCTTTCTTTCTATTTTTTTTCTTTTTTTGTTTCTCTGTTGCGGAAAAGTTATAAGTATAAGAAAAAAAAAGAAACAATAAGAAAACGTAGAAAAAGAAGAAGAGAAGATTTAAGGTCGATTAAAAAAAAAAAAAACGGGAACCAAAAATCGAGAAAATAAAGATTTTCGTTACGTTGGTCGGTGTTTCTGGCGACTTCTTTATAGCGTGTTTACACTAAATTTTGACATTGTTTGAAAGTTCCGGGACTCTTTTAACCAGAAGTTTATGATCCGTAACGCTCGCCTAGCTTGCACGGAAACCAGATTCTTCTTTTTTACCACCGAAATGGCAAACGGCGATTAGGCAATGGCTAAAAATATTATTTTTTTTTTTTTTCGAGAAAACGTGCAGCAGCGGGTTCGAAAAACTAGTCGGCATTGTGATATAATTTGTTTATGCCAATTTTATATATAATTATATAAAAACAATTAAAATAAATAAATAAAAAGAGAACGTGTCAGAGATAACAAAAAAAGAAAAAAAAAAGAATAAAAAAAAACCCAACTGTTACAAATTAAATTACGCGCCGTTGCGATTCGGATTTTTTTTTTTTTCTTTTTTGTTCCCAACAAAAAAAGTTACATACCAGGAGATAATTCGATTGTCTAAAACGACGTCGTATAATAATTACTTGTTCGAGTCGATCCGGAAGTATCGCCTAAGTAACATCCGGTCGACAACAGGAAATGGATTTTTAAATCAAACGATGATCGTAACTACGTTCTTCGACTACGAAATTCCTCAATGAATTTATCGTCGATCGAAGAGAATAACAAGAATTATAGATCAAGATTTTTTTTCTGTGTCCATTCGATAGGTACAAGGATCTGGTAGATTTTTGAAAAAAAAAGCAATAGAAAAATACCGTTTCATCAGAGGTGGAAAAAAAAAATTCCGACGATCGGGACGTGAGTTGCAAGAGTTTTTTTGAAAATTTCTCAAAATTTGATTCGATACGACAAAGGAAAAAAAAAAAAAAAAAATGAATTACGAATAATTGTAAAAAGAAGAAAAAAAGGAAAAAAAAAGAAAAAAATATGTAAGTAAATGGCATCGATCTAGGGTAGATGTATTAGGTCAGATTGATCTTGAGATTAGGTCAGACTTTGAAGCTGCATTAGTGAAATGAGATTTTACTATCTATCGTTCTCCCTGCAGGGTAGTTTGACACACGACGAAGTTGACGCATTTATACCTACATATACTGCAGAAAGTGAAAAATGGAGAAGCAAAGAGAAAAGAAAAGAAAAGAAAAGAAAAAAAGGAAAAAAAAAAGAGAAGAGAAGAGAAATGGAAGTAGAAAGAATGATGAGAAAACCAGCCGCGCATTACCCGCAGCAGAAACGACTGACTACTCGACGACTAGTAGTCAGAAACGTATAATACGTTGTACGATAACTGATTAGCTTTTCTACGGAATAGTAATAAATTAAATGTAAACTAGGAGTGCCCTGAATTCCTCGTGGCAAACTAGGTATACGTATGTCATGTATATGCAGAAGAAATTAGCTATGAGCGTGATGAAAAGAATGTTGATTACTCGCCCATGTATATATTCGGTACACTCATTGTCAATAATAATACCGACGTTATATACGACGTCGAAATTTTATTCACGCAAATTAATTTTTCAATTTTACAATCGATCCATATAATACTAATTCCTGCGCGATCTATATAACGATTATATAATCGAATAATTCATTTATTTTTTGGTTCCTTCTTTTACTTTTTTTTTTTTCTTCTTCACCCCGATGAAATTTGAAATCCAAACACCATCGTCCATTTCCATCCGGATTCGCGAGAAAAAAACTTGACGAACAAAAACAGCGAAAAAAAAAAAAAAGAGAAATTTCTAAATTAAAATTTCTAAACGCATTTGTTATACATAACGCGACTAAAATCTATACCCTAAAATTGTTTTCACTCGGCCAATGAGCATGAAATTTTCAATAAGAGGGGCAGCTGCATGATGGGGTGTTTGGAGAGGGAAATATTGTGGGGTCATGAGTATCGGTTGACCTTGAAAGACGTGAAATAAAATCGATGTACCTTCGATGTGGCATCCTAGTATATATATATATATATATATTATATACGTGTATATATTTACTACCAATTACTACGACCACATAGGAGAGGAAGGGTGCAAATAATTTATGAGCTTTGTTAAATTACCGCCAACTCTATATATACGTACGATATACCCCTAATACGGCACATGGATATATCCATAGATTACCTATGTACATAAATACATATGTACAATATACATATAATGACGTGTAATATATTTCGCGCATTAAAATATAACTGCACTCGCACTATAATATAAGGTGTGCGCAATTAGTCATGGCTTTGATGCGATGATAAAAATTAAAAGAAAAAAAAAAAACAAAATGGAAGGGTGAAAAATACGACGAATTAACTATACATATATATGTATGAGGGTATGTAGTACGTGTCGCACGTGTACATACAATGGATATAGATCCGGAATTGATGGATTGGAATTAATTGGGCAACCATGACCACCTCTAATCACGGCTCAATATATCGTATAATCCCAGCTTAATAATACCACGTTTCTGTATCGGCGGAAATATGTGTGGGAAAAAGTGGGGGGGGAAGGATATCGATTACGTGTTTCAAAAAAAAAAACAATTCATTCAAAAATGGAGAAGAAAAATAATATCGTATATGATCTGTGTAAAATGTACGTTATAATATATCTATTGATAAATATTTCCCGATATACTGCGAATTTTCTTTCTTCATAAATTAATACATGTATAGGGTGAGTCATTCGAAACGTCGTGAATGGGAGGAGCCTCATTCGGATTTCTTCGACAATCGACGAATCGTTCCAACGAATGAGGAAGTCGGAGTCGGGGGTCAAGCGCACATTCGCCAAATTAAACTGATCACAGTCTATATAGAATAGTTCGGAGAAACTCACCCTGTATATATATGATATATGTACCTATAATTTGTCATGAATCATTTTTAATGAAAATTAGGTATATGTGAATTAATTTTTTTTACACCAAATTATTGCGTCATCAATTTGAACATCACAATTACAATAATCATCATCATCATGATCGTCGTCGTCGTCGTCGTCAGTGATGTAACCGATGTCATGTTTCAAAATTCGTGCAATTAGATCAATTTACGGAAGATTAGATGTCCAGGAACATATTCTACACGGTGTACCTATATTCATAATAAACCGACATGAATTGCCAAAATATATTTGCAAAGAAAAAATTGTTTGTTTTTTTCTTTTTTTCAAATTAATAAATAATACAGTGTGTAACGACCTGTACAAATACACCTCTGTATATAAATGAAATAATACATATGCGACCGGTTGCAACGCCCAACAATTATTTGCATATATATATGCGGGGTAAAGGATATATGGTAATAAATATAAAGTTTTATATATACGATAAAAATATAAAACATAATGTACGGTGCCGGTAAATATATATAAATATACATATGTACTCGTACATACGTATGTAAGATGAGAACACGTTTGAATGACGTCACGTAACGAAGTGACGTCATAGCGCAAGAGGCAAGAAATTCCCCGCCGATTCGCGATTCCACGTCCTTGAATATATATGTGCAATATTTTTATACATACATCTATATATATATATATATATATATATGTATAGTCACGAGGTATATTATATATATAAAAGTATTATACGGTAGAAATGAAATCGTTTGCTGCGAGCCTCCAGTTTTACATGAGTTTAATACGATGGAACGCGCGCACGCGCATATCCGTTTAATTTTTTGTGTTCTGTAGAAAAAAAAAAGGTATAAAAAAAAAAAAAAAACGAATGGAAAGATAAAATGTAAGAAGAGAAATTTGTTCGAGTGATATAATGTATCGTTGATTTTTTCATATTATATTCGAACTACGGATGAAAGAAGATTGAAAAGATATAAAAAAAGAAAAGAAAAAGAAAAAGGAAATGGAAAAAAAAAAAAAACGACACACTGCGTGCGTTCATTATGTGGATTGACGCGAGCAAACGCGGAATGACTCAATTGAATATAGAAGAAATACACGGAAGAAGCTATACGCGGCTATAATAGCGATGATGATGATGCTGATGATGATGATGAGATGGGCGATGAGTTCATTAAATTAAAGTTTATTTTAAATATACGAAACACCCGTTAGATAAACGACACCGATATTTATACGGCTCTAAAAATTTTCTATATTTCATTCTCTCTATCTCGCCTCTATTTTATATTGTTTCAATGTTTCCTCCACACAGATATATATACATATATTCGTAGACTGCACAGACGCGCCATTTTGTTTACAAAAGTTTTAATAACACGAGATTTACGAAATATATACACGATACGGAACGATCGATGGATGGATATATGAATGTTCATTTGTTTCGGGACGACCGTGTTTTTGACTTGGAAAAATAATCGAAAGAAAAAACCAAAAAAACCAAAAAAAAAACCAAGGAAGCAACGACGATTACGACTACGATGATTTTTACAATCAAAATGTTGCGGAGAGCTGCGCGGTCACCGGACCGATCGTTAAAATTATTTTCTTATAGCAAAATTTTGCCGTTTCATTAAATTATAACCGATTGAAAAAGTTTTATTCGACGATATGATTCGAATGACTGATGCAGACAAAATTTCAGTCATCGCGTCCTATACGTTATTATATTTGGACGAGGTCGATATACGCGCTGGGGAAGATTTGGAAGTACGCGAGTAAGGAAAAAAAAAAAAGAAAAAAAGGACAAAGAAAAAGGAAAAGAAAGAAAAAAAAAAATAAAAAAAAAAAAAACGCCGGAGTAGAGCACTTCCAATGGGAGACGAAGGACTCTGTCAACTCGAGGTTGTCTCATCCCGGAGTATTAAGGATACATTCTTTTTTTTTTTTCTCTTTTTTTTTTTTCTTCACTCCCACTTACTCTCATCGACTCATCGTCGTCGTCGTCATACATTATTTGAACAGCCAGCCTTTTCCCCCCCTTTCCTTTACTTTTTTTTTTTTTTTTTGCTTTTTTCATCTACTTTTTTCTATCTACTGATCAAATTTACTCCACGATTACACCAACGTCGCGCGTGGAACGACGAAATAAGAAGAAGAAGAAAAAAAAAATCTTCACCCCCCCAAAAAAAGGGGAAAGAAGAAGAGAGAGAGAAAAAAAAAAGAGGAAGGACGAACGGAAACAAGCCATTCGTATGTTATCAAGGCGTACGAAAATTCAGTGTATATATATTAGGAAGGTTCAAGGACGAGCGAATTTATTATATCCAACATCGTTTATCCGATTGGATTCGTACGAAAAGTGGAGGAAAAAAAAAAAAAAACAGAAATTACTTGCAATAATTAATTTTTCGTTATAGAGTTGGTATGGAAAATGTGGTCGATTTTTTTGGTTACGTAATAAAATCGAGCTCTCGTCCTTGAGAGCTTTCAAAATTTCAGACCGATCATCATGAGGAAGAAGAACGGAACGGAACAGAACAGAACGAAAAAAAAAGAAAAAAATTAGAAAATAAAATCAAATAAAAGTACAAGAGGTCCAGAACTACGACGCCAGACGTCGCGACGTAATATTGAGTCGCCCTTTTGGTCGACCTGCTACTTTATTATGTAGGCCGCGACCGTCGACGCTCGACGCTCGACGTCGACGTCGTCATCGACGTTGGGGGTTAGAAAACCAACCTGCAGACTAAATCTTATTGATTCGTTTTACGCCTGGCGCCATCAGCCGTGCGTAAAATACCGCACATATTATACAATAGCTGGGCTATATGCGTATAACGTTTGTAAAACAAATTTGCAAAAAAAATTCCGCCACCTTTTTTTTAATCGGAAAAACTTATCGAAACTGGTCGAATATCAAACATGGCGTCCTATAATTTTCTGAAAAACAAAAAACAAACCAAAGAACAAAAAAAAAAACCAAAACTTTATCAGCGTCGATAATAACGTTACCAATATATACATATTTTAACAATAACAATAATAATAACAATTTCTTCAAATCCCTCAGGAACTAAAAGGGATGACGTTGTATACTAATTGGGGGGGGGGGGGGGGGTAGAGGGGGAGGATGTCTAACGAATTTAATCCTATTAGGAACACTTTGAAAACTGTCTATATTACACATAATCTGCAGTTACCGATTTTATTTTAAGTAAAACTCTGCATATATACCGATTATATACGCATATATATATATAGGTACCTGTTTACATAGGTATATGTACTTGTACGCGTGTATAATATAAGGTAAGAAATTTGTTTGTGCCATGGGGTTAAATAATTAGCTAACAGAACACATCCGGAATCCAGCTGCGGGAAATTGTATGCAAAACAAAAAAAAAACACATTTCGCTTCGTTTTTTATTTTTTTTTTTTTGTTTGTGCTTCTTGCTTCTCTATGGATAACCGAAAAGAATAAAATAACATCTTCCACGATCAGGGGCGAGGGAAGGTTTTTATTTTTTTTTTTAATTCAAAAAAATAAGAAAAGAACAAACAATTAGCACAGATTTCCGCAATTTCATTTTCCGGATTGATCCGTCTTCGAAAAATATATTATAGCAAACCTTATTCATTCAGATGTGTCTATATATTTTTGCTATACATATAGCTATATGTAAAGGACATTCACGCAATATAGTTTATTATTTAAAAGCTATCGCTTTCAATATCTGAGGTGAAGTTTGCAAGAGTTTTTCAAACTATGGTTATGTCGCATATCTCCGTATATACAGTAGGAGGTAGACGGACGTATTTCGTATTTTCATTGAATCGCGTAAAACTTTTCCATTGAATAAACGCGACCCCCGATACAGATATAGACTACAGAGTAACATAATATGCATAAAACAAAGGTTGATCAAGTTTGAAAGTTTATTTTACTATATGTGTACCGTACACCCTATATATAAGTAGGTATAGATACGTTATAGACTATTATACGTATGTACATAGTTATCGGTAACAAATAATTATTTTTGCTCTTCAATTCTTTTCTTTTTTTTTCTTGTTCTTTTTTCTTTTCTTGTCGTCGTCTTAAACTTTTCTTCTTTCTTTTCCTCGTCGATATCCCGACGCTGTTATACACGGCATTTATGTTTAAAAAGTTTCTTTGACATGACAACGCGAAGAAAACTACGTCATCGATATAAGAGACAAAAAAAGAGAAGAGCTAGCCGATTTTACACACCTTATAATACACATCGATTTCAACTTATAAACTATATGAACTCCGAACCACGTCGTATATATAATTAATTCAACGGTTTGTGTAAAAAAAAAAAAGTTAAACGAATTGAATGAAGTTTCTTTTTTTATTTTTTTTTTGATCTCTCGCGGCTTCTTTTTCGGTGCAGATTATATCGGGTGCGGATAAAATTTTGCGCAAGGAAGATTCGCGCTCCGCGGAAAGATTTTATCCGCCTTCGCGAAATTTCTGAACTCCAAACGATCATCGCGGAGGTAGGTAGATTGTTTAAATAGAAACTTTGGGATAACAAGAGCCTCGTTCAAAACTCGTGTAGATGATGGAATGTTATTTATTTGTTAGTTTTCTAGATGTGTAAAGTTTAATTTTGAAACAGCTGCGAGCTGCAACAACGGTGCACACATAATCATCTTTTATTAACTACATTTATACCAGTATAATCAGCAGTTACAGTCAAGATTAATGCAAACAAAAAATTTTTACTATCAATATACGAATTATAGATTCGCGCAATGAATCGAAACTTATTTTTTTTCTTTTCCTTTTTCTTTTGCCGGAAAATTCAAACATATAAACCTTATAGGAAATAATTGATAATTCTTTACCTTGAAATAGATAACGAAAATTATATAATGTATATATATTTCGAACGTTCGTTTTTATTCCCCCTCCCCCAATAAGATTTATATATGCAGCGTACCGTCGAATTTCAGAATACGGGGCGATATTTAGTGATCAGGTACACGAATATGGGTGTGTTCCAATTTAGAATAAGGCTAATTCCGATGCGAATAGCTGTCTTGGCTAAAAGTATTTGTGACGTCAGTTGGAGGCCAACAATCGATCGCATCAGGTTGACCTGATTCTTAAAAGATTCTTCATTATAGTTTTTTCCATTTTCTACGCCTTGATTCTTTCTCTTTTTATACATATTATATATCCTTATATCACCTTCTCTCCTTTTTTTGGCAGAAAAAAAATCAAAAAAACGAAAAAAAAACGATCGATCGCGCATGTATGCGACAAATTACATAATATACTGATATATAGGAGTCTGTATAATATGTATACCTACTTTATTTTCTAATCGCCCAACACGCATCGTCGAATGGAAAGATAGAAAAGAAGAAAAATGAAAGTGAAAACGAAAATGAAAATAATAATAATAATAATAATAATAATGAAACGAATGAATAAATAAATAACATTTCATTGCTCATCTGCAAGGTTCCAAAAATATTTATGACGATTTCGCACATGATCATCTACATCGCGATATCATCGGTTCCGGATCACGTCATCTAAAATAAATGATCGATGCAGAATGATCGATGAATATTATATGGAAATGATTTTTCGATGAAATTCATCGGTCATCAAAGTTGTGCAACAATTATATATGTATAGTATAGTATAATACGTGACCCGCGGGATTTTATCTGCACATCAATTTTTGTACCTGCATCGAAAAAAGCAGTAAAAATTCGATACGCCAAGGGAAGAAAAAAACAAAAAAAAATGAATGAAAGAAAGAAAGGAAGAAAATAAAGATCCGTCGACGTAACCAAAAAGCTGCGTTTTTTTATCGTGTATTATAAGCTTCTCTCTTTTCTTTTTTCTTTTCTTTTCTTTTCTTTTCTTTTTTTTTTGCGATCGCACCCGCGATGCAACTCACTTACTTATACTCGTTGTTCGACGAACAAGACATTTAACCTCGATACACACGTTATATTGTAAGGAATAATCCTGCTGCAGCACAAGACGAGTGGCGGAATAGATAGCGGCGCGGAGGTCTGCGGATACGTTTATGGAATTATAGGATCATTGACCCAACACTTGGCAGGCTTTGAATAAAATAAAATACCAATAGAGAATCAGGTATAGACATTATATATATACATCTATATATGACATATATATATATACAAACAACCCTTCATTACAACCCTAAAACATTCACATTATATATAGTTATAAAAATTAATCGTCGACCGTCGATCAATTTATCGTCGAAGAATCGAAGAACTTTTTTCTTTTTTTTCTTGTTTGTTTTTTTTTCTAACTTCCTACAAACGTCAAAATCGTCGTTGCGAACTCCGACATTGTATTGTACATAGATCATATAATTTTTTTTGATTTTCTTCCGCAAGTTATAATTGTCGTAATGGGGGAGAAAAAAAAAAAAAAGAAAATTTGAGCGAAATGAGAATGAGAATCAAAAATGAGAATGGGAAACGGTCCGGTATAGCTAAAGAACTAAAGCTAGCTACCTACTTATGCTAGTCTAGCTGACCGTTTGGATATTCTTGGCGTCAAGGCTCATGTAGGACACAGTCACTAGAAAACCAACACGACAATGGGTGATGTACAGTCTGGTCATCGTTCATTCTTATAACACACCCTAAAAAAAATGTCGTTCGAAAGCGAAAGATCAGATGCGAAGCAGGAGATGAACATACAAAAGACAAAAGATGTCTGTTTTTAATTATTATATAGGGAATAGGTAGATAAGTAATCGGTTAAAAAAATTTTTTTTGTTAAACTTTGTCATTTTGATAAAAGAAAAAGAAAAAGAAAAAAATAGTTCGCAATTATATATGGTGGTATGTGAGAAAAAGCAAAAAAAAAAAAGTAGGTATGTATATATGAGGCGAAGGGGATGGTGGTCGTCGTCGAGCACGTCAATATTACAAGAACCTCGTTTTAAGGTCACGTTTCACTGCCTCGCAAAGAATGCGAACAAAGCGGACCGACCGAAATCAACCTTACCCGAGGTAACCTACCTTAACAAACGGATATCCTAACCCAACCTTGTTGTAAAATTAAATTCTGAGACGCGTTGGATGAAAATCGTATAAATTTATAGAACGCACCTCTTATATATATATAATGTAGTTTTGTGCCGATCGAAAATGTGCGATGTAAAAAATGGAGAATAACTGCGATCTGCAATACTTCGACCTTCGACCTTTCAGGTTATATAGCTCATGACGATCCTGGGACGTGGAAATATATATGAGATTGATTTTAAGAACCCCCTTTCCGTATAAGCATCTTTTTACCGGTATAATACGTACTTTTTTTTCCATATACCGCTGCAATAATCGCAATCTTCACGCGGGGTACCGAATAAGAAAAAAATCTAAGAGGAAGAAGAAGAAGAAGTGGAGGGAAATGAATATCGTTGATATAAAGTGGGACAACGGTTGTCGGAGACCTATATAAAGAGTGTGCCAAGAAAAAGTGGACCGTTAGTCGTGCGAAGGCTTTTTACTTCTTATGTATTTCATTTTCTTTTGAATAATTATAGGGAAAAAAAGATAACTGGAGATGATTGAAAAAAGAACTTGGTCACTTTCGCTCTCTGCAACCCCTATTGAATCGATCGTGAATTTCACACTGTGCAATTCGTGTCCTCAATTATATTTGAACAATTTTTTGTTCAAATTCCATTTATCTCTCTACTATCTATTCTTTTCAATTTCTCTCTCTCTCTCTCTCTCTCTGTTTTTTTGTTTGTCTGATGAAAAAAGAAAAAGAAAAAAAATAGACGAAGAACATCGGCTCTAATTAATGGCATACAACAACACACGCCCGATTACCATCACTGCACCTCAACACGCGATATTTGTACATCGCTAAGATGGTCTTATTAAACACGCACATGTTTCTTTTTTTTTTTTTCTTCTCTAATTTAATATCATTTAATTCCATTTGCTCCTTTTTGTTGTTCTTTTTCCATTTGCATTTATCCTCGTCAATAATTACCCACCTATAACCCGGTAGACAAAAATCGATACCAATTAAGTCTGCGTTTTTCTTTTACTTTTCTTTTCTTTTCTTTTTTCACCAGAAATAACAAAATTTTGTTTTTTATTCTCGTTCGTTGGTCAAAAATTTTAACGCAAGATTAACGAGACGAAGAAAAGAAAAAAAGAATGAAATTCCGATAGACGACGATCTACCGATGGTGCGATATTTTACTGTATGGATAATAATTTTTTTGGGGTTTTTGTTTCTAGTGAAAAATGCGAAAATAAAAACTAAATAAATAAATAAATTAATTAATAAAAATAAAGAGCGGCATGCCGCCGGTGCTGCTGCCCACTGCTTGTTTGCAGAAGGTCCTCCTCTCCTCCTATATACTTCTATATCGTATAGGGTCCTCGGTATAGGTATACGTATAAGCAAAAGCGAGCATCGATTTCTACCCCCCGTGAAGTTCCGATAAAAATCCTACACCTAAAACGGAAGACGGAACGACGAGAGCTAAAACATCACGCGTGCGCGCGTGTTCTACGTATATACATATATAGCGGCATTGCGTTTCTCTCTCCTCTCCTTTCTTCTTTTCTAGTATTCCGTTTTTCCGTTTTTGTTTTTTCATTTCCCTAATTTTTTTCTCTTTCTTTATCTGTCTGCGCTATACGCTAGTTTGTGCGATTTCTCTCTCTCTGTTTCTGTTTCTGTTTCTCTTTCTCTTTCTCCGGCTCTCTCTAGGTGGCGGTTTGGATGGATGGATGGATGTGGCCATAGGTATGTACGGTAGAAAATACCCCCGTGTGTTGGCAACCCTGAATACGCCGTTGGGACTATGCGCTCTTCGGGTTACGATGCTGCTGCTCCCGTTGGGTGCTGCTCGTGGCGATGGTCCTCCTGGCGCTGTGTGTTCCCTACGTGTGTATTGATCGGGATAAGCATACGCTTCCTACGAGTATGCGCGTCCACCCAGGGACAACGTGTGTTCCCTTGCCTGCCTGCCGCTTTTTCCTGCCCGATGAAAATCGAACTACTGAACTTCGACTTGAACATTAACTTCGATTTCGATTTCTCTTATCGCTTGAATATCATTTATCCTTACATCTCCCTTTTTACTATTTCAGATTCGAAAATTCAACGACTTTTTCGCTGATTATACTTCACTTTCAGATTCCTCCTCCTCCTTCCAAGAAATACATCTTCACGCACGGTTTATCGCGGTATGAAGAAACCAAAGGAAAAATTTGCAAAATACAAAATCAAACGAACCACATGAATCTCGGACGAGTTCGAACGAAATCGTGGAGAAACGAAAAAAGATAACAATATTAACAAAAAAAAAAAGCGTCGACCATATCGTAATGCAAAAGTAAAATAACACTTCGCTCTTCTGATGGAATTATATGAGCTTAATCAGCCCGCGGCAACCGCTTATTATTATAACGCCCTCAAGATATAGTTATAAAACCCAGCGGATTGGTTGAACCGTGACACCCATACAGTTTTACCGATAATAATGCGATGGGTCATTTCCGATACATAAATTCCAAATGTTATATATATTCGTGTAGATTTTTCTTACGAGATACATATGTACACACTATTATTTTTTAATGCCCCTCACGTTATGTAATTCGTCGAATAGATATAGATATATTATGATTTCATTAATGACAGACAAAATAAAAGGAAATTCAAAATACAAAAATATATATGTAGAAGAAAAAGGTCGAAGAATTTTATCACATCGAAGGGCAGGTCAGAAATAAATACATTCACGCGGATTATTACGTGATCAATCTCTATCGCAATGAAGAGAGATGGGGAAAAAAAAATTTGAGCAAAAGATCAGAATTAAAAAAAACACAATCACACGAACGATGAGTACGGAGAAAGATCATGCGTGCTAAATACGATAAATATACTCTGAAAATAATGATTATTACATATTTTATATTTTACATTCGTTTTTCATTTTTAATACTTACGGTGAGGTAATCCAGTGCTCCGTTCAGTCAGCCGGTGATTTACACAAAAAAAAAGAAATAACTCGAAAATCCTTTTTCTCGTTTTTTTTTTATAGTTTTGTAGAGTCACTAATAATATAGTTTATAAGTTATATATTTTCTTAGTATTCGAACACCACTTTATTCATGTATATTTCATTTGTTTAAATAATAATATGTAATTAGTAGTATACTTTTTTCGCGGTATAGTTCCTAGAGCGTTTTTCTTTTATATGCTTATAACTTCGTTCTTTACGTAAAATTGTGGTTATATTAATGTTATTGTTATTATTATTATTTGCTGTTATTATTGTTGTTATTGTTGTTATTATTATTCAAATAATGCTGATGATGATGGTGATGATGCTGATAATAACGATGATGATGTTGATGATAATGACGATGATGATGATAGTGACGTTGGTGCATTTACCGGGTCATCGATAGTTCGAAAGCCGAAAAAATTTACGACAACAATGACCGCAATGGAGAATAGATGGATGGACTGGTATTTTTTTTTTCTTTGCTTTTTTTTACTTTGCTTTTTTTCTCTTTTTGTTCTTTGTTAAATTTTTTAAACTTGACGGTGGTATAAGTTGGTTGGTTCAAGTCGTGAAGTCCGGTCCGATGGAAGAACTTAATTCTTATTGTTGTTGTTATTATTATGATAATTATTAATATTATTATAATTGTATTATTATTATTATGATTATTACATCGTAATCCTTTTTTCCTCTGCTTTGTTTCTTTTCTTTTTTTTTTTTTTCAATTAATGTGATTTAACAATCTTCCGAATACATACCATATGAATACATACATATATATATCTACGTATATATATATGTATATATATTTAGATTATATAGATTTGTAGTATTTATAATTCATATAAACATGTAAATTCTTGATCTATTGTAAGAGAATAAAAAGGTGGAAAAAAACAGAATGAGGAGTAAGAAAAAAAGAAAAGGAAAAAAAGAAAACAAATAACCGTGAAGAAACGCGATTAGAACGTGTGTGTGAAGAAGGGTGGTTTTATAATTATAATCGGGCGGAACTGGGTGCCGATTAATTAAATATTCACCTGGCTGTCAATCACTAGCAATCATAAAAACCCTGTTACACACCGGGGGCGCCGGCCACTGATTCTAACGCGCAAACACACTGCGCTCCGAGAACCGGGACGTGGTGCCCGAAGTGTAATCGCTGCCGCGGGCCACAACGACACCGACGACGAGAACAACGACGACGACGACGGCGAGGACGACGACGACGACGAAAACGACGTCTCACTTCAACTTGCCTCGTTCACTCACAGATATACACAGATATACTTTCGTATCCATTCCCGGCGCCTGCCTGCTGCTGCTGCTACTCCTGCTTCTCTTCTTCTCTCATTCTATCCCTTCCACAAAATACGTACAGAATACGATACTGATATTTCACGCGCCGATACCGTGGCGCATATTCTCCCCTCTCCCTAACCTAGCCGGCCGACCGACAAAATACACAACTATCACATCGATATTTTCCGCACACATATACACGTATACGTTTACTTCTCTCTCGATCTAACTTTACTCACCTTCGTTTCTGTCTTCCTTTAACCTCGGAGGTCGCACACGCCTACCCAAGGGTTCCAGTTTACGAACGCGAGTCGATTGCGACCCAAAACTTTGGCGCAGAACTCATGCGATGACATCTATTAACGTTTCACTGAAAACAACTCTTTGGAGGATTTTCATGTGACCTGGAAATGGGCAATAACGAAATCTTGTTATACATATTATATTTGTTTCACATTTGATCTTATTACACTATTGTTTAATTGGCGAGTATTAGTTGAAATATCAAATACTTTTTAAAGAGATTCACTCCAATGGGATTCAAACTTCCTTAATATCATTATTTTCCATCACTCGATTCACTTCGATGAGATTTAAACTTCCATTCGTCCACTTTTCTTCATATAGTAAGTCTTCACACCTGTTAGAAAAAAAGAAAACAATGGAAAAATGATGTAAGAATATTGTCGCTACATTTCTGTTTGTATGTCAATTTTTACCTGTTTTATTATCGATGGAAGCTACGCCGTAATCATAAAGCTGGTCAAGTAGCCCATCCAACGATGTATGAGATTCCTTATGAGCGAGATATAACTTTGCAGGTGGTTTTTTAGATGTTTGTGTGTGCCAGACTAGAATCTGCGAGAAAATTTAACGGAAGGAATGTAATTTCTTTTGTTTTTCTCGTTTGCTCTCCACTGATATTGTGCGAATGCGTTACCGAACCTTTGTACACTGGTCAGCGACTGGCTCGATGTCTTCCAAGCGAAGACCGAGACTTTTGAGGAACATATCTTCCTCGTATCCAACTTTGTATGGCATCGTTGCTTCGGGTATGTTCTTCAAAAACTCCACAGAGACGGCAAAACCCGCCATGTCGATCGGGAACTTACGATCTACCGGCCACGAGTCAAAGAAACCGATGACCTTGCCCTTGAAAAAAAACAACTAACGTAAAGGTCCGAATATTGGAATCCTTCATCAATCGAAAGCTACGATAATTACCTACCTCTTTGACGACCGGAGAACTAACTCCAAAGTCTCCTATCAGTCCAACCGGCATCATGGATACTTTCTTGGTGTAACGAATTTCATGAAAAAGTTGTAAATCAAATGTATTGTCGTCATCACCGAAGTAAAGGACGCCGTTCGTTCTTCCGTTTTTTCGTATCCAATCTAAGGCTGCTCGTCGATTAGCCACGCCTCTTGGTAGCCCAGTTTTATTACGTTTCCAAAATTTTTTTGGCATCGGGGTGGCCATTACCGTTAACGGAATACCTGCGAAGAATGGGCACTTAAATCGTGAGTAGAAAAAACAAAAGCAAATCAATTCGATAGTGATTTAATGATACATCATTCTGATTTACCAAATCTTTTTAAAAATCTAACGAGCGTTGGATTGCACTCGTTGTTATCGTCGGCAACGATCCAATGAAGATTTTGAACGTGCATAAGAGTTTGACCGAGTCTTGTCATTTCTGGGATTTGTTCCCGCCTGGGATAAGTCGGTGTGATAAAATAAATAATTGGCAAATCGTTGACCCATTTATGTGTAAAATTTGAAAGGTCTTCGTAGCAAAGAATTACTTTCTCCGTATCAGAAAACGAATGGTGGCTATTTTCTGCAGAAACCGAACCCTCTTGGCTGCCTTGCAAGAGGCAATAACCCATCAATGCTATTACGGTAAGGCCGATCATGGCCACAAATATGTATTTCAGTCCCTTTACTGCTCCCATCGGCAGACTTAGCCTGAAAACATTAAAACGTATGAAAATCCAAGTTTGAAAGTGTGATTTCAGAATTATTCTACGCAATTTGTTGCGGACGGGCATGTTTGAATGTGGGCGCGAGTTAAGAATCGAAATATCGAATTTTAATTTTTTCCAGTATGGCGGAAATAATCTAAAATGTTGTTTTTGTAATACAATGAATTATTGTAATTTAAAACCTTTCGATTGGAAATTCATTAGTTGGCTCTTTTTATTTAAATTTACTAGGTAGTTTTTTTCACTCACCTTTCATATAATAATGTTGTAATGATAACAAATAATCTCAACTCTCTTAATATTCGCGTGCATAATTTGTTTTTATTTGATTATTTTTTTTTGTTTTTTTTATGTCACTTCGTTTCCCATGTAACCTGTTGCTATCAGAAAGTAAATTTGTCAGGCAACGCGTTAATTCGATTGGATAGCGTCAGACTTCGCTAATCTTAATGAGATAAAGCAGCGCGGAATCTCAACCGCTGACTCACCAATGCACTTCAATGCTTCTCTCACTGTCGAACTCGGATTAGGTGAGGTTAGTACGCAAAATTAGAATAGGTTAGTTTTGAGCAACGCGCGACTTGGTGAACGAGTCCCGCTGGGTGACCTTCAACAGTCTGCGCAGTATTTCTTGCGTGAATGGCAGCCATGTTGGTAACAATATCGTGGTCATCACATATCGAACTCGAGTCATAAGTCGAATCGAATGTTTGAATTTTATGGACGCGCCTCTACGAAGTGCCAAACACGGTCGTGTTCAGTCAACGTGCCGAACATCTTTGGGAAATCCGTTTTATTTATTTATTTTTTTTCATTACCAAGGTTACAGATCATTATTTAAGTGTTATTTATAGAAAGAACTATCCAACTAAACATATGTAATTACCCCCACTCCATCATTTTTGCTTCCAATCTTATTTTCACTTGTAATCGCCATACAGCAGACCTTTTGCAACGGACAATGCTTCTTTTTTACCAATCAACGTTTCAACGATAGTCAGTCCGAAAAGATAAGCTGTCGCAGGCCCTTGGCTGGTGATCAGTTTACCTGTAATGTCAACATGAATGAAGCAATGGTGAAAAAAGCCAGTGACAACAACGGCAGACCGTCATATACTCCAGTCTTTATGAACAATGCAAAATGTTTGTTGGAGTTATTCCTTTGCTTCTTTTTATTATTACTAAAATACAGCTGCGTTTTCTCTCACCGTCAATCACAACTTTTTCATCCACCCACGTATAAGCTCCCTCAACTTTATCCTTCATCGACGGGTAGCAGGTTATTTTCTTTCCCTCTGCTATTCCATGAGCTTTCAGAGCAGTTGGTGCTGCACATATCGCAGCAATCAATCTGTCTTCTTTCGACTGATCCTTAAGAATGGCACCAACCTCCGCTGACTGCAGTTTTTCAAAAGAGATATCAAGAACTTGAATATCGTGTGAAACCAACAACATTCAATAGCTCCGTGGACAGCTAACATATTAATAGCTATTCGAGTCCATTTCTAACCTTAGATAATGCTTCGGATCCACCAAGACCACCAGGCAGGATCACCACGTCATAAGTCTTACCCTTTGTTGCATCAGATAAAGTTTCATCGGACTGTATTTTCACTCCTCGACTGCAGGTTACAACATTGGTATTCCCAACGCTGGCAACAGTGACAAGAATCTGAAAAATATACAAATCAAATAACATTTTGCCATAGAGTATCACGCATTGGATTCTGCAGTAAATTTCTAATTGATTGCACGAAAAAATTACAAGGTTTCTGAACACTTATTTTCTATACTATGAGCGCTAATCCCATACCCCAGCTCTTCGGAGAATATCAACAGTTATCACAGCCTCCATTTCCTCAGCTCCATCGGCTAGAAGCAGAAGTCCTGTTTTCTTTGCCATTTTGATGAAGATCCTGGTCAAAAAACGTGAAGCTCACAAAAAGTCGAAGCCTTAATTCTGGTGTAACGCAATACGCCGGTAGCTTATGATTTGCGCGTCATAAAATTGGTTAATTGCGTAGCGCACAAACTTTTTTTACGGTCATGAGACACCGACATCCGCTGTTCTAAGCGCGCAGTCGCAACTTGGAAAAGCCGGTTCTAAAACAATGAATAAAAAATTAAAAAATTAGCTTGTCACCCCTTATTTGTCTATATTATTTAGTCTCAAGTATTTTGAAGGCTTCGTTCTACAAGAGTCAGTAACAATATTATTCAGCAGAAAATTTTTGAAATTTCATCCGTGGAATATTGGATCCGCCATTTGCGCTAACTTCGAAGCTTTTTCACTGCACCGAAAACTTTGAGTTTAATTATCGAAAACGTTTACAGATTATTAATTGAAAATTGCGGAGAATGCGTGTTGTCACTTGAGGGTACAATTGTCATTTTAAACTTTTAAAGTTAACCCCCAATAATCTACGGCGAACTGCGGCTGCCCAATGCGCTTTTTTTTCCAGCCGCCGTTGTTTCCCGCCTGGTGGGCGCCAGTGTCCAATGGTCAACCGAATGAAATGGGATGGAGAAAAGATTTGAAAAAAAACGATGTACACAAAATAATACAATTTCGATTTATAATTAGCATTATTATAACTTAGATATAGCTAATTTCTTTATTTTTTTTTCTCGACGTAAAATATAATCATACATACAAGTAGACATTATGAATATAGTAAGAAATTTTTATCAAATTTCTCAAACAAGATTTCAATCAGATAATTATATGTAATTAATTAAAATCGATGAAGACTACGAAAAGATATGTAATTGATTATAGTAAAATCGATATTAATAAATTATCACACTTCCAAATTATATAATTACAATATAATCTATCGGTCTGATCAGCATTGTATTTTTATTTTTTTCTTTGTTAAACTTGAGATCAATAATAACGTAGTTGAGGAACTTTCAATAAATCAAATTTATCGAATCTATTTCTAAGGCCAAAGTCTACAACTCATATTCCAACACAATCCAATGCATCGCGCACGAACGAGGAGATATTTTATTTATTATTTTATCTATTTTATTCTACTATTTGTTAAACACTCATCTATTTTGAAGGAACTAATCAATTAGTAGGTCATTATATTCGCTCCAGAATTATCTACCATAGATTGCGTCATAGTATAACAGGGGAAAAAATTTTCAGAAAACTGTATATATATATATGTTATTTATATTATACTTATATAATTTATATAGGTATTTATTATTTTCGTACGTCATTCCATATAGTTTGATTAATCGGCTTAATTTTTTGCCCCTCATCAATTATTATAATAATAGTAATATGGCCTTGCAGAAACTTACGAACAATTAATAAGGGTTGAAAAATGTTTAATTGACACCTTATATTACCCCTAAGTATATATAATTAAAGAAAAAAGAATGACTAGAATAATCATTTGAATAAACAAAATAAAAAAAAAACAGTTTCAAATTTGATCCGGGGCCATTTTATACGGGATTATTTAACTATTATTTTAATTAATATTAATAATATTAATTATGTTTCTTCTCAGTTTTCTCGCTTAATCATATTCTGACATTATACAATATCTTCTTTTTTTTTTTTTTTTTTCTTTTTCACATTCATATAATAGCGCCGTAGTAAAAAGTAGTAAAAACACAGTCATATATCGATAGATTTGATTATTTTTTTTTTCTTTTCAGTTAGCATTTTGTTCTTTTTTTTTTTGTTTTTGTTTTATTTATTTATTACTCTTGACATCGGCATATTTCGAACGACAGTCTTTGACGCCGTAATAATAAATTATAGTTTTGACAAGTTCTCCTTTTTTTATTTTTAATCAATGTTAGGTATAATCATAGTCTTAGAATAATGAAATCGATTTGATATTAATTTGACAATTCTATTAATTTTTTTTTTTTTTTTCTAGCGATTAAAGTTACGTCGTAATCCGTACATTGGATAATTGTTTTTTTTTTCTATATTTTTTCTTTTTCAATACCGAAACGATTACATATTTTATTTATACTCGAGGAAGTAATCCTATCAGTATTTAACGATTATTAGGTAATTTGAAATAATAATTTTTAACTATTATAATTTGAAGATGTATTTATACATCCGACATACCTGTATGCATAAATCATTGAATCTACATAACCGTACGTTTATTCGAAAATCAAAAACACTTGAGTATCGCGAAATAATGTGTGTTTTTTTTTTTGTTGTTTTTATTGTTTTTGCAATCACGATCAAATATACTTTAATAATTAATACTATTATTGCGTGTTTATTTGACAAGGCTCATTTTATATGTATGGTATATATGTGTATGTATATATATATATTTTTTTTTTTTCCAATATATTACATAGGGTATGTCTGGTGTGAAAATTTTTGATTTTAGATTATCAATAATAAACACATAAATATACCTATACAAGACGTGAAATATTGCCGATATTCATCATCATATGATCGTCATAATTTTATATTCATTAATAATTATATATCATGATTATTGTGTTGCTGTTCTTTTTTCTTTTTTTTTACCTTGGCCAAGTTCTACTGTAAATGAATCATTTTTTTTTTTGTGGTTTTTCTGTTTTTCATCGATTAATAATTCATGACATGATTTTGTATAATTTTAATTATTAACTTTCGGGATTGTAATATTTAAAACATCAGTCTATATATTAAATAGCGTAATATACAATACGTGTATATATTAAATGTGTATATGTATAATAATAAGTACTAGAATTTCAATGCAGATTATGATAGAACGCAGGAATTCCTTTTTGCGTCGTTTCTCTCGCGTATTTGTTGTAAATGTTGTAGTTGCGAGGGTGATGGAACATGGGCGCTACTTACTCTGCTCGAATTGTTGCTCAGATGTTGAGGTGGTGGTAAAGATTGACGACGTCGACGACGTAAAGCTGGGCTCAAGTTATACTTCACCTTAGCTTGTATCAAGAGCTCCTTGAACACTTGGGATATATTTGTGTTGTCTTTTGCCGATACCTCGACGAAACCGTTTTCCCAATCAACCGTTGCCAACGCCTGTGTACTCTCCTTATCGACCTGATCAACGAAATTAGATCAGGGAAAATTAATAATTGAAAATTTAAAACGACTACCTTAAATTTAACAAAGAAAATTACAAAAAAAACTCATGATAAACTTTCGCCGGGATGAGTTTTTTTTCTAACGGTCATTTTGAGTATAATAACGATAGTTTTTTTTTTTTTTTTGATTTTTTGAAATTTCATTTTGGATCCAGAATTTTGAGTTTGAGAAAAAAAATCAACATTATACTCAAACTCGTCGGCGATTAATATTGCGTACCGACTGACCACCATGTTGAAGTTTGAGGCTTCAGGATTAGCGGAAATAAATTTATTTTTTATATTTTGTAAAGACGTGTCTCACCTCGCGATGTTCGTCAGCCAAATCGACCTTATTTCCTACAAGAACGATCGGTACCGCAGCGTATCCTTTGGTTTCAAGTATTTGTGATCGGATGACTTTAGCTTCCAAGAATGAATTTGAATCGTTAACGTCGTAAACGAGAATGAAGGCATCAGCGGAAGAAATTGAGAGGGCTCTCATAGCGGGAAATTCGTAGGCACCGGAAGTATCGAGGATATCGAGAGTAAGTTGAATACCAGAGACGTTGAAATCGCCGTGATGCATTTCTTCGATAGTTCTTTTATACTTTGGTGAAAAGGTGTTGTAAAGAAATTGACTTATTATCGATGATTTGCCAACTTTTGCGGCGCCCATCACGACTATCTTGTGACGAAATGAATTCTCCGTTGGTTTTGACGTACCGTTACCGTCACCCTCGACTGCCGAAGATAATCTCTCCGTACTGCTGATCGGAAATAAAAATTTATTAATACAACAGTGTTTTACTTTCAATCAAAGATCGATTCATCCTACGTATAAGAAAAAAAAAAAAAAAAAAACCTCTTTCATTTGTATTGTCCAAAAATTTCGTCCCTCGCTCACCTATTGTTTTTCGGCAATTCTTTCTCCTGTTCCTCCTTAAGCGAGGAGGGTTGGAGGCTAAAACGCCGACGAAATTGATGACGGCTCTTCATCATACTTCCCCGTCCCGTAATCTGTAAAACCGAACGTTTCAATCAAGATTGTACAAATTCTGCTATCAACGTAATACAAAAAGATTGATATAATATATCATACCAGGTATATAATATGCCTGTACATAGGTATATATATATCTATACGATATCGCTAGATTTTCTGCAAACAACCCATCCAGATGGCAACAATCTCTAACGTCAATAAATCCTGTACACCGGAATTCCATTTTCTCTTTCTATTTTTTTTTCTTTTTTTGATCCTAATTATTATCGTTTTTTCCTTTTTGAAATTTACTTTTTTAATAAAAAAAAAACATTAACCAACTGCTGTCACTGGACATTAAAATCTTATAATTAATAAGTACAAGGGTACCTATATATCTATATAGTTCGCTCGCTTTGTGCGATGTGAAAATTATTACATATATAAAAAAGTTGAAAAGTTCCTTTGGAAATAGAGGAAAAACGGGAAAAAAAAAAAAAAAAGAAATTGAAAGGAGAGGTAACCAATGTAGAGGAAGTAATCCTGTAATAAAAGAAGGATTTGCTGTCCTTTTTTCAGTAGTTGGGTACAACGTCGTGCAGCGGTGAGTTTATTACGATTTTACACTCGGTGAACAATTTTCACCCGATTCTCGGACCTTTCATAAATATAATACGGAACGTGGCCCTTTTTTTTTTTTTCCATCCACTCTGCACTTTATTACCTAACCGTACGTTTTATCTCCCATACCTTATCGATGGACGAGGGCTCACCTATACGCGAAGAAATTGAATAAAATGAAGAAAAAAAAAAAAATAAAAACCGAAGGAAAGAAATTGTAAAGGAGATTTAAAAAAAGTGTAAGTCTGAGTATAACTTTCTTACTAAAACTGATTTCAAAGAAATTATTCTGATTTAATATTATATAAATCGAATATATGTATGTCTTTAGGATTTAATTCTTGAAATTATTTTATTACAGTTTTTTTTTTTTTGATTCGTCGCGTCAGACTATAGCCGCCGATTGCTTTATGGAGTTCTGTGAACGACTGTAGATTAATCAGGTCTTGGAAGCATAATTTTTCCATAATATAGATTCCGAAGCAAAAGAAAAAAAAACGAAAAGAAGAAGTAGTAAACAATAAATTTGGCAAACATTGACCGAGTTCACTGCGAAGTAAGTATTACCTGCAGCCGGCGGGTAGCATTTCGATTGAGCCACCCTATGGGGTGAAAGTAAAACAGGAAGAAAGTGAGGAAAAAAGTCGGGGAAGATGCGGAGAGAGAAAGAGAAAGAGAAGGTGAAGGAGAGCGAAATCCCTGGGATCTCAGAAGCTGGTTCGAGGAATAACCTGAATCTAAAACCCAACCTGACCTAACGTAAAAAATGTTCGTGCGTGCGTGAGCCACGGGGGAGGAGGAAAAAGACGCACTTTAAGAGTCTGATACACTCTGAAGTTGTTCCCTACAGATATTATGATATCTATATGGTCTCTCGAACGGGGATTTTTTCCTTTTTTCTTTCCCGCTTCTTCTTTTTCTTCATTTTTTTTTCCCTTCCTCCCTCCTGCCCCTCTCTCTTTCTATTCCCTTTTTTTCGCGCGACATATCACGTGATATATATTCTTTCGCTTTGGCGCGCCAAAAATCGTACGTAGGTATAAAGGCAAAATGTTTACATAATAACCTATAGGTATGCATTTATGCGCGTGAAAAGGGAAGAAATTGAAGCGGAAATAAAGAAATTGGGAAAAAGAAAGCAGGAAACAACTTTTTTGGAGGGAAAAAAACCCGAAAAAGTACGCAAACGGAAAAATGAAGTGAAAATTTCGACGATGAAAAATTTGAAGAATTTTATTTTCCGAAATTATCGTATTATACGATAAATGCGTTACGTAAAATACAATACGTCAGTACCATGGAGTTTCAAGTTTTAAGTCTCGATTCAAAAACGTTTCAAAGAATTTCAATTGCACCAAAAATTCAAAGAAACGTTAGATCAGACTTCATAAAAAATAGAAGAAAAAAAAAAGTATGATCAGTTCTTAAACGTCGAGAGCATCGTCGCCTCTATGAACCGTACAAAAGATCAAAGTACGTTGCGGTTTTATGTACAAGTACCTATGTACAAACTATACGTATATACTATGTGTATAAAATATATATATACACATCTATACGTTACATACATATACTTTTTTCAACTTTAAAATTCGGCTCATTATTGTCATTGTGGGTTGTTTGATTTTTTTTTTTTTTTTCCTTTTCTTTCCTTTTTTTTTTTACTTCACCCGCACCGTCGCCCTCCGCCGTTACATTTTACGTATAGTACGAAATGTTATATAAAAAAAAAAAAAAAAAAAACATTTTTTTTACTCCCTGCGGTGATTTATTCGTTTAATAACATCACCTGCAACCTCCTAATAAAAAAAGATAAAAAAAAAATAAAAAAAAAAAAGAAGGGACAACACGCAAAAAATATGTACGGTCGGGTGCGAGTTCTGAAAAATTTTAATTCCATATAAAACCATTTGTAGGTATATATATTATTGCGAAAATAACGTTATATTTTTTTCTTCCCCGAAACGCGTTAAAGAAGAAAACGAAAAAAAATAAATAAAAAATATTCCACACCCGGACTCTTTTTGAAAAATATTCTGTTACATATTCGCGCACCGCGGTACGTACACGTCGTACGTGGAGAAGGATGGCGTTAAGATTTATCGGAGCCTGAAATTCGGTGCTGAGGAAAAAAGAAAAAAAAAGGAAATCTGAAGAAAAAAAACGGTCTAAAGAGTCGGGAAAGTTTCTGTTATTTCGTTTATTTTTTTTCTCTTTTTTTTGGCCGGAGCAGAGCGAAAAATTTTAAGTTTCGTAACGCGCGTAGGTGTTGTATAGGTATATATATGTATACGGAAGGGGTTTTTTTGTGCTTAATTTTCTTTATATTTCTATTTTAAATTTTATTTTATATTTTTATTTTTTGTCACCTACATAATAAATTCGTTTAGATGTATACGCGTGTGTTTGGTCGGTAAAAATCGGTTTATAGAAAAGCGAAGGTTAAAAGTAAAAGAGAAACGGAGGATGAGAATAAGCAAGGATCGTTTACACGACTACCCCTGTTTACATAATAATGGCGGCCGCCTGACCTTTACCCTTTATGGTAAAGAAAAAAAGCAGCTGCCGTGTCGCGCGTTGTATTAACAGAAAAAAAAAAAGAAAACTGTCCTCGTTCATTTTGGCTGTAAAAATTTTTCAGACTTTTTTTTGAAGCTCGGTTTGAAAAATCTTTGAGAAGATCCTGTCCCTCCCTCCCCCCCCCCTTAAAGCTTCATTTCTATCCGCAGATTCATCCGAGATTCTCAAATAATATATACGTATATCTACACAACGGAAATGTACAGGGTTCGGAAAATAAACGGGGGAATAAATTGAATTTGTTGGTGGAAAAAAATAAATATATTTATTCACATCTCTCGAAGAGCGAGGAGATATTAAAGCTGGTATGGATGTCGCGTAATAAACTCTCGACGTTCTCGATTTACATGACGTCAGTCAGCAGTTGCCGTAAATAATTGAAAAAAATGAAAAAATGAGAAAATAAAAAAAAATATAAGAAAATTGCTCATTTTATAAATTCAATTACATTCAGCGGGGAAAATTCCCGGGTATAAACTCGTCATTTGAATCGAATCACCTCGCGAATTTATAAACGTTGTGTAATTTTGCGGTCTAGCTCGGAATTTGAAAAAAAAATAATTTTCAGCAAAATTTGCCACGCTAATTATTGTTTTTTTTTTCGTTTCGTTCCTTTTCTTATCTCTATCGTTTCGACTTATCCCGCGGGGGCTGTCGAATCATATCGTTCGATATGGGGTTTTGTAATTATTGATCAGGTTTTTCGTCGCGGGGGAAAAAAAAAAAAACGAAAAAAATAATAATAAAATAACGAAAAAAAAATGACAAAATTGGTCTGATCGATTATTCGGTTACAATTGATATGGTAACTATGAAGATTATCATACATCATATCGCGTTATCTTTAGCAGGATGTTTAATTTTTTGTATTGATAACGAATAATATATTGTATATATTTACATTATATACTTCGTACACTTTGATATGTATTTTTGTTTTTTAATTTTTTTCAACGTACGAATACTGGAAAAATTAAAGAAAAAAAATAATTAGAAAAACAAAAATGTCATACGTGACGTATATTATAATACATTATTCGTATCTATATACGTATAGTTTTTTTATAACCTACACCTATACGCCGCATAGAAATACTCGTAAAACTTTCATGCTCCATGAAATATACCGCGGACGTTGCGACGCCGTATAACGTACACCATATACGCGTTGAATCTTCGGAACACCCTCGATTACACGTATCTCGAACATTAACTCGAAATGGACAGGGTGTACGATGTCCCGCTCGAATGCATTTCAGGAAAATGCAACGCGGTCCCTATCAAATAAAATAATGGCCTATGATATATTATTATCCTCATAACTGCATGCATGGAGTCGCCGTAAGTAGTTCAGTCTTTGAAATTTAAAGTCTTCGCAAAAAATATCCGTTTTTCATTCTTTCCAAAATTTGTCAAAATCCTCTTGTGCGGTGTCAAAAATGAAAAATGAAAATTGAACGGATAATTTTGCAATTTTCCAAGTCAAAACTCGACTTGGCCGTTTTCTGTTTGCAAAACAAAATTTTTTTTTTTCTCAAATTCCGAACGCCTAGCGGTAGGCAATCGGACATACTGCGGTGCAAACGTTGGGACACATGGTATATTTAATATATATTATAATTTCTATATACTTAAATTTCACTCGATAGCCTAGCGGCTTTCAAGGCGATTTTACGGATGAATTAACTTCGTATATCTTAACGGGGTTGTTATTATAGAGAAAAGCTGTTGAATTTAACCGCGAGACGCTTTACGTACGGGGGTGTACAGGAGGTAGTATAAAGTATCTCTTTGAGTAATGCAGCGGCAACAGCTTCGCTTCTTCTAATATAAAACTTGAGAAACCGACATGGTTTATCGATTGAATTTCTAAAATTTTCAAATAATATCTTACTTTAAATACCGCAAAGCGTCCGTATAAATGTACGTACATACATATTATACTTTTTCGTACAAATTCAAATTTCGCATACCTAAAAAATTTTCAAAATCAATACAATCATTTATAGTTACCAACCATAAAACTATATTTTCGTCCCGTTAAACATGAAATCAGAGAAAAAAAAAAAAAAAAAATGGTTGCCTGCGATCTGTAAAAAATAAATCGAAGCTAGCTTAGAGAGAGCGTTAGAAAAAAAATAGCGGACCGCGTAGCTGAGGCTAGTAGAAGTAAAGGGGTAAGATTTTGGAAAAATTTTTTATTGTTTCGGGCTCAACGTCCGGAGAGGTCAGGAGGTCCCTGTTCCAACACAGCTAGGACATCGTGTAGCGGTTGAGTTTATACGTTGCGTTATTGCAGCCGCAGTTCGCATGCAGCATGTAATACTGGGTTATGTGGAGAATATCCAGTGGAAACTGGAGTAGGGCAACGACCCTGCAGAAATTATATATACGTATATATATGTAGGTATATGTGTAAGCGTATCCGCAACTCTGAACTGAACTGAACTCAACCATCCCTTATATTACTATACCTACGGCTACCCAGTATTTCCTATATTATTATACCTTCAGAATCTTGGCTCCGGGTCGTCGGGATCCCCGGAATAAACTTCCCTCCTATTCTCTTTTTACCCTCCAATCATTTTGTCCCAAATCTATACGATGTCCCGCACGACGACGCCGCTTTTCTTTTTCATTTTTCTTTTTCCTTTATTTTATATATTTATTCTCGTATATCTCATTTTCTAACGTTGCCAATAATTTTTTCTATATATTATAGGTCAAGTTGTCAAATTTTCACCTAGATTTACAAATTTTTGATACAAAAAAAAAAAAATATATACACATACATACACATAATCACAAATATGAAATTTGCTCCGTTAACCTGCGGAGTGCGAGAATTTCTTTTTTTGACTTTTTTTTTCGTTTTTTCTTCGGTTTCTTATTTCCGATGCTTTCGCGCTCCTAATTCATACAGACCTACTCTTCATATCCGCGCGAAGGAAAAGAGAAATAGATAATAAAAGAAAAAAAAAAGGAAAAGAAAATCGAGACGTAAAAAGCTGGTGGGAATGAGAAAGTATTTAGAGGAAAATGAAGGTGTTGAGACTACGAGGGAAAAAATGCCGCCTCAAATTGGCAATTTTGGGCTGATCGACGAGGTCTTGAAAAAAATCAAGCATCTAACAGAAAACGAAAAGAAAAAAAACGAAAAAAAAAAAGAAAAAACGAAGAACAAGAATACATTTTCAAATCAGTTTTCCAATTTCCTTCCGTACCGTTATAAATGTGTGTGTGCCTCGTACAGGGTTAAAAATATCTACACACCCCGATGAAATACCGTGGGGGGCGGGGGGAGGGGGAAAAAGAAAATCGGAAAAAAGAAGAAGAAAAAAAACCCCCCGCATCTATTGATAATTTACGTGTGATATAAAGCTCATACCTTTACAGGAATATCTGACGCCGTCGAACCATTAGACTTCGTTTATTTAGGGTTCGTATAAGTCCTGTAGGAACGGGAACCACCATCATGCACGGCAAACCCCGCCGGACGAAACGCGACATAAATCATATGGGGAAAAAAGGTAGGAGAATAAAAAAAAGAAGAAAAGAAAAAAGAACGAGCGTGTGAAAGAAACCCTCGCAAAAGAGAGGAGTAAAAAAAGAAGCAACGATGATGATGATAATGATATTTGAAAAAAAAGAGTAAGAAAAAAAATAAATAAATAAAACTAAAATAAAATGAGAGATCCGGGAAAACGCTACATAGCTTCCATGGACCCCGCGGTAATTTGTTTCTTCCTTCCTCAGTTTTACGTTGTTTTATTATTTATATTTTTATTATTTTTTTTTTTTTGTTCTCCCCCCGTTAAACCTTCGGAAACCATTTTTTTTCCCCACTCTTTTCCGATCGTCAACTTTATTCTTCTTCGCGATTAAAAAAATCCGTGACGTTTTTACAGCGCGAATATCGGCGAAAAGTTTCTGTGTGACTCCATGGCGCCCGACTGACCGCAACCCGAATGACACCCGTTACACGAAATTTTGACGCGCAGGTTGCGGGCAATCAGGTACTGCGGAGTTTTGCGAACCACAAGGGTAAGAAAGAAAGGTAAAAAAACTTGAAACAAAGAAGAGACTGCAGGGTTGGATTTTTTTTGTTGTTGTTGTTTTCTTTTTACCGTCATTTTACGACGTCGTTTAAATTCCACTCTATATACGTGTTTTGGTGTGTATAAAAATTCTTCTTCTTCTTTTTTGTTTTTTCTATGGAGTAAAATTTCTCAGTATAAGTAGATCGCCGAAGGGCAATATAAGCTCTTCTTTTTCGTATCCATATCTCTTGACTTTTTTCATTGTTCTTTTCTTAACTCAGGATATGCGGTTGACTTGTCATTTTTACTCTTATCTCGAGACCATTATTAGCCGCGCACCCTAAACACGTGAATTTTTAAGTTGTTTTTGTGTCTTTTTTTCTTCTTTTTATTTGAAAAAAAAAAAAACCAACAATTTCTCTACAATTTATCGTCCAACGATGCAACGGATTCGATTCCACTGCTGGATGCATTCGTCAGTCGATTCATAAAATTAATCCTTCTTACAGATCTACGGCCTTGGAAAGGAGATTTACTATACCTGTAGGTATTAGCACCGAAGAACTCCTAATCTCCTTTGAATCTATAGAACGTAATTCTTTGAAGGTTAAATAATTGAGCGACTGCAAGTCGACTTATCCTTCAGCCGGCGCGGCGCGGGCGAGAAAACCGCTTATATCGTGTGCTTTTTTTTCGTTTTCGTTTTTTTTCAACTTTTTTTTTTACGCGGCCAAAAATAATCGCGCCGAACTATTGTCTTAGGATAATAAATTTTTCATACGATTACTGCTATATGCCTGTAAGGAAAAAAGAATAAAATAATGTAATATAGAAATAAAATAAAGAACAAAATCAACAAAGTTTTTGGCATAAAATGTTCTATTTTTCTCTCTTCGGTATAATGGCTATTGTTATAATACAGATATATACGATAATTCAACGCTAGCTGAACTAATCCGTCGCGCTAATTGAATAAATCCCCCGGGGTCCATCAATTTTCTGTGTGTTCGGTTAAATATTGTTCGGATATCCGATTATGTATGAAAATTAATATATATGTATAATATAGTATAAGTGCGGAATAAATAAGCAGATATTATTAATGTATGTATAACGTCAGATGTGAGGCGATAATTTTTTATCGCTAATTAATAATTATTATGATTATTATCGTTATTGTTATATCGGTTAAAATTCTTCACCGCACCACCGATATTGACATACCATAGTAAGTACCTACAATAACTCTCTCTCTCTCTCTCTCTCTCTCTCTCTCTTTCTCGTTTTCTCTCCTTCTCTTTATAAGCAGCAGAGCACAGTCGATACTTGCAGACTTTGTTAGATTCCTCTCTCCCTCTCTATCTTTCTCACCCTTCATGTCATGTACTTATAGGTATATGTAGATACATATCATTGTGTGTGCTGGTTATAAGATAAACATTAATTTACATCGAGGTTTCTATGTGTACATAGAAACACTTCATGTAGAAATGCAAAGTCCTTTCTGTGTACATGCAAATTAGAAGGGTATCATCTTTGCCTCTTTGTTTTGTGTAAATCCATTCTTTTCGTTCTTTTTTCATTTGTGTGTTTTTAATCACAAATTTTTTGTATCTCCAGACATACCGAATTTAACGTTCTTCTTTAGCTCCTTAAAAAAATTCTTCATGTTTTTTTTTTTTTTCTTTCTCTCAATTTTGGAAAGTAAAATTAACGCTTCTCACCGCTGCTATTTGCAGTATACGAGTTTTACCTAATCGTAGTATAAGGATGTGAAAAACCAGGAAACAGAACGCAAATAAAAATTGAAAAATAGATTAAAATAGATAAATTTTTAAGTAAATATAATTATGATCGATTCGATTGTTAACTTGCCTTGATTTCTCGTCGAAATAGTGATCAAGTTGAATGGTGTATGTCCTGTGGGAATGCGGTCGTCTCTGGTCAACAGGTAGAAGACCAACTGGCAGGGGATTCGAAGTGCGGAAGAATAAGTGGGGATTTTTTTTGACACGGATACGTTGTTGGTATTATTTTTTTTTTGTTTCTGTTTCTCGTTTCCGCACGTTTGTTCGAATGAAACTTTTTGCGTTGGTTTTGTTTTCGTTTTTTCTATTCGCGGATGAAATTACTTGGTCAACAATTATCGGCACCTCCTCGCTTCGATCACTGACAATGAGCAGAAGAAAACTAAACGAAAAAGCTTTGTATTTTTGTGATTTGTTTTTTTTTTACAAATTTTGCTTTGGAGGGAAAACAATTTTTTTTTGGTTTTCGGTTTTTCTCTTTGTTCTCGAATAATATCAGCGAATTTTCACAAAATGATTTATTCGCGAAAAGTTAATATTCATAAATAGAACCGGAATTGTATTGGAAATTTAAATTTCAAATTTTCCCCCTTCTCTTCTACCTCTTTCCTTTCTCTACTTCCGTCTTTCTTTATCCTATATTTATATCTCTCTCTCGCTCTTTATGGAAAGGATTTATTTACTTTGATTGATATACAGTGTGTATATGAATATGTATGTGTACATACATATATATATATATATATGTTTATATGTATAGTTTTAATTGATGGAAAGTGCGACGAACGATCATCGACGCGGTTCGCGACGTGAGTGACGAGCTAGCTCTGTCCGGTACATCGCATAACCGGAGTCCCCGGCACGGCTGCCAGTTGGCGACTGCGCGATCGACTTCCCCCACCCCACCACTCGACTTTCACCCTCTCGCTACTCCATCCCCAGTTCCTCTCACCTTCCAAATTCCCTACCTCATTCCCTCCTTCGAAACGACCAACCCTTGCTCTTGCTCTTGTCGGCAGCGGCCACGGTGCCTCGGGACCTCAACCCTCAAACCTTCTCACTTTCTTTCTTTCTTTATCTTCCTTTTTCTCCTCTCCTTCTTCTTCTTCCTTCTCGTTCTCCTCGGCGCCTTTTTTTTTTTTGCACCGAGCTACGGGGAGGCGATTTTTTTATCCCACCCTCAACTGTTTTACTTTTCTTTTTCTTTCATTTTGTTTCTCTATTATTTTTTTTTTTTTCTTTCTCTTTTCTCTCTTTTCGTTTTTTATTTTCATTCCTGAATCGAGAAAGTAAAGCATTATACGTATATCGCGTGGGTGGAAATCCTAAGAACGCCTTTCAGGTAGGAAGGGTAAAAGAAAATAGAGTAAATTCTGATGTCAGTCGAATTATTCCATCTATATTCGCAAGTGTTCCACTCTTCTGAAAAAAAAAAGAAAAAAAAAAACGAAAAAAATTGATGAGAAAAAAAAATAAAAATCTCGAAGGCTGATAAATTCGCTGAATTTATTTCGAACACCTTATAGGTACTTTATACGGCTCTTTATTATACGAAACTCTTTTTTGGTTTTTTTCTCCTTTTAATCTCCCAGGAGGGTAAACGGTTTCGCATCTAGATGTGAACTGATCTGAAACGGTCAAGGGGATGATGGATACGGTGGTGAACCTTCGAACACGGATGACCTTTAGGAACGAGGTGAATGGTGAATTAAGGGTTGAGAGTCGGGGTTCTTGTTCTCCAAATTTCGTATCTGACGGTGTGCAAAACTTGTCGGGTAGTCATCAGTTACGTTCGTACCTACGTATACATGATATAACATGCGACGCCGCGCGATGTACGATGAGAAAGGACTGCGCGAAGGGATTAGAAGGGGATTTAAGGGGGTTCGAATTAACGGGGAAGAGCTGATTTGCGTGGAGGATTCGACAAACGGTTTTACCCCGTGTAAATTACAGCGCAGAAACCAGTCGACGGATTTTCCCACGCCATTTCTTCTTCTTCTTATTCTTCTTTGCGCCATCTCTCCTTGATATTCTATCCGATTCCCTCTGAGTATACAATTCTGTAATTGTGTTAAAAAAACAAAAAAATAGAACATTTCTCTCACATATCAGATATGTGGGCGAGAAGGACAAAGGATATTTTCCCAGACGAATTCGATGCTTTTTTAGATGAGGTTATCGAATTTCAATCGAGAAATCCGAAATGGTAAACGACCAACTCTATAATGATCAACCGATGAAAATTCGCGGATTTCAAAAATTCGAGGGAATTAGCAGATTTCGAAAATTCTGAAGACCTTTGAAGCATGTTTAACGATAAACCAAAATACTATTAATCCATGCAGATGATCGTGTTATTTATTTTTTTTTTATCTCGACAGCCTCCTAAACGGTTCGTTAAAAAAAAATTTCCCCACTATCAGCCCTATACCAACAATAATTTGGGGTTAACCACAAACATTTGAATGGCGAAAGGGGATTTATGTGTATAATCACATTTGCAGACTACGCGCCTCTCGGGAGAAACTTTCAAGGACGAATATACGTATACCTACCTATACGTGTATTCAGATTTCAGGAATATTCTAAAAGGTACACCAACCCCTAACCTTGACTATTCTCGACTCTAGAGTCATCTGAACTTTACATAAAACGCCACTGTTACAATTTCAGATGGTCGGCCCTTAAAAAATGTTTTTTTTATTATACACACGGGTACCCGTGATGAAACTTCATCCCTCTGTAAAATCCCATTAAAACCAACGTTAACAGCTTATCAAAATCGCATCAAACTTTTGTCATTCATAATTATAATCAAAGATCGATATACTTTTTCAATCTCACCTCATAGCCTTTTTTTATTTTTCTTTCTTGTTTTTTTACCTTCTCTTCGTCATATATCCTCCCTTCTTTTTTAATTTTCTCTCTTTCTCTCTTCTCCACGGTTATTTGATCTCATTTTTGTATTGCTAAAAAAAATTTTTTCTTTTTTTTCTCAAATCTACATTCATCAGAATTGAATGTTGAAGAAATTTTACTTTTTTTTCTCGTCTTGAAATTTTTTAAAAAGTTGCCACACGCGATTCGTTGTGGTACGAGGGGGAAAAAAAAAACTTAAACGTCGAACGGTTGTTTTTTTTTCCCCCGTGGAAATATTTTATTCCCCCGTTTCTTTTATTCATGTACAATTATACCTATATAGGTATACACAATGTCCTTTTTCCCTATCCCGGATTTAACTTGTTGGAGAAACGTCTTATCGATTTTTTGCAACAGGTTAGACTTTCACGCATTATATCTATACACCTAAGGCCTCAATATATTGCATTATACAATGTGGAAAAGAAAAAAAAAAAAAACTTGCAGTTGAAATCCAAAAAAAAAAAGAAGATAATTCTGCACAAAAGTATCTGCGATTGACGATTATACCCATTATACCTAGATAGATAAAAATGTAATCCTTACGATTAATAATTCGAGGGATGTGTATTACCAGAAGGTCGTAACCCGCAAAAATGAAGGCGACTCCTGCACAGCAAAAACGAACGAACAAAAAAAAAGTAAAAAAAACAAAAAAACAAACGAAACAATAATTACATCGTGTCACGTAGTTTCGAGTATACATCTTGTTAAGGATTACAATTGTTGTTGTTGTGCAGGTGGCTGTGTAACAATAATTAATAACAGCATCATTAATATGTGACGTGAAAAAAAAAAAAAATCTCACCTCTGTAGGACCCGACGATTAGATGGAGAGTTTTAACGAACGTGAACAGGTATCGCACGTCTCTGTAATATTTCTCATCGCGCGCCCTTAAATTAATTAATTAATTAATTAAATAAATGCATCTTTCTTTCTTCTCCTTCAAAGTTCTCCTTTTTACGCTCTGTCATTGGGGTGACGATATTCCGAGCTCGTTTCTTCGTTTAGCAATTTCAGGGCGTAAATGAACGAAGAACCAGGTGATAAAAATCTAACGAAGAATCGAAAAAAATTTCAAACAAATTCTCCCTAGCTAGCCCCCTGATTATCCTCAACCCAAATGACACGCGCCACACGCACGCCATTTTGTACGCTATCACGCCAAAAAAAAAAAAATAAACCAAATCTCTCAAATCTTACGCGATCGGCTAAATCTTCATTTACACGTGAATGAAAATTTGCACTGATTTTATAACGATAGTGATAATAATAATAATAATAATAATAAATTGACAATCAAATAATCGACGAAATTCATATAAACGATATTGGTAGTAATACACGATATTTTGAATAATCGTATATATAAATTGGAATAAATCAAATTTTGGATCTAGAATTAATTTATAAAATATATATATATATATATATCTTTATATATACATTATACAGTGAAATATATAATATCAATCAGCGTAGGTTACGTAACATCTTGAGAATTTCGTTGTTCCTTTGAATCATTCGTCGTTGTAACCCGGTTCACGTTATTGATGGGCATTGGAGTGCTGCTAACGACGTTCGCCAACTCCATACCGGATGCTGTACGTCTTGCGGCCTGAAAAAAAACGAAGGAAAGAGAAAAAGAAGCATAAAGAAAAGAAAAAAAAAACGCTAAAAAAAGAACGGAAAATATGTAAGAAATAAAACACACGTCTCCCACGGTAATACAGAAATATATGGGGTAAATCGAACCCATCTCGACGCGGGCAATCGGAAGATCGAAGGAACAAAAAGATTTTTGATTTTTTTTTGGTTCAGATAAATTCACATCAAAAGTATGCAGGTTTGATATAATTTTATGGAACCCTGTAAATAGCCGATGGAAACCTTTTTTTACCTCCGAGCGACTGTGAAGGGAGGCCGAGAAAAAAAAAAAAGGAGAAAGATTTTTTTTTCGCCGAAATAAATTCGTTCATGGTGTTCCGAATGATTTTTTTTTGTTTTTTGTTTTTTTTTTTTACCTTGAGCCTATCTCGTCTTGCGGAATACAGAACCCAAAGTACATAAATCGTCATGATTAGAACAGGTACGAAAATTCCAGCGAGACTTGATGACCTCCTCATTAGTACGTGGTGAAGGGCAAGAAGGGTCACGGTTAGGGCTGTACCTCCGGCAACGTAACGTCCCGTTCTTCGTCGATCTTCCTGAAAATTTTCACCCCATTTTTTATTTCATCCTATCGATAACAAAATTTATCCCAATCGCGTTCAGCATGCGCGGTAACGGGAATTTGAAAAATTCAAAATCTACAAACCGTGAAATGCAGGCGTTATATTAGATTGACGTGGAAATTTTGTTTTATTTTTTCTCTTTCGACAACGTCAAATAATTTTGGCAAAAAGTGATCAAGCGTTGAGCTTTTTATTTCTCTCTCTCGATCTCTCGATCTCCTTCAATTTTTTAAAGGATCACATTTTGTAAGTATAATCTATAAATATTTTATCTCAAGTATATAAGATACATAAAATGCCTAAAGTTATGTGCGAAATAAATTTCAAAGGCGAATCTGTTCTTCTTCTTCTTCTTCTTATTTCTGTATACATATAGGGTATGTATGGGTATAAACTGGCTTCAAGGGTTACATAATTCGCTCTACCGCCCTTTAAACTTTTAAATGAATTAACCAAACTCCCAGGGTTTTAACCGCGAAGTAGGTATAGGGGAGATAAAGAGTCTTGAGATCGTTAGGAAAAAACAAAAAAAAAAAGAAAAGTTTAACCCGCCATTCATTTTTGTTTTCTCCATATGTTTTTGTATGGCAAAATGAAATTTTCAAATTCCTCGAGCTATATATTTTAATAACATCCGGTTTGTTATATACGTACGCATTTATATTAGCTGGCTATATAACTATATGCGGATAATAAATCGAACAATATATTTATCGATTAAATCGCATTGATTTACATTTACCGAAATGCACGTGCAGGTAAAATACATATACAATTCAACTATACGTTGCATCAGCGAAATACGGACGAAAACCTGCTGCGCAATCATATACCCTACCTATATGTCATGGAAACTTTTTTTTCTCAAATTTCTTTCCAACTATTTTCAATTAATTTTGTAAATCGCGATCGGGTTATTTCGTTGTTTCAATCAGACGAATTCGGATCTTGGCTAACCGGTAGCAGACTATAAACTAAATTCGCAACTGACCTATACGAAATTAATTCTAGAGTAGCTGCATTTAACCGAATGTTATATATAAACCTATACAGTCTGCACGCATCGAAACGCATGAAAGACTCGAATTAAACTCGATTCTCCTTTTGGTTTTTCAAATTCGAATTATAGAAATACAAAAATTCTTATACATCCGCATAAATATAATATCTTCGTATAATTGTACTGTAAATTCATCCTATTCTGTAAAGCTGTTGATGACCAATCGAAATAACTCGAAACGCGAGGTGTAAACTCGAAATTCGAGATGAAATTGAAAAGAAATTAGGGGAAATACATTTAAACGACGAATGAAATTAAATGCGGCATGCCAGAAGCGCGAAGTATGATAAAATTGCAAGCCCAAAACCTCCTGATAGCGAACTAGTTGATTAATTAATTAATTAATAGGTGATCAGAATTTTTAATTAATATACACAGGTATACTCACGGATGCGGTAAGGGGCCTTAAGGTATTCTGGGAAGAAAGTTCCGATTTCGGCATGATTGAAAACGAGTAATGTATTAGAAGTAAAATAACAATTTTCTTGTTACTTTTCAAATCCGAATTCAAAAATAGAAAATCACTATAAAATAAATAACTGCGTAATTGTTGTTATTGTTATCGCACTATTTGTTCATCATGATCATAAATATTATCACTGCACGACTCGGTTCTTTGTATAATTATTATTAATAATTAATTGATTCAAAATTATTAAGAAATTAATTTTCAATTAATTGTCACAATTAGAGTTTTTTTGAACTGCAGCTGGGAAAACATTTTCATATGTATCGTATGCTCTTGAGGTTAAAAAAAAAAATAAACTGACAAACCAAAAAACAAGAGAAACAATATAATGAAAAATTGGAGAAATAAAAAGTCCCTGGAGAAGAAAAAAAAAAAAAAAAAAGTCAGTTTGAAAGAGAAAGGAGAGAAGAAAGCTCAAAGAAAGGTATAACGATTGGGTCGATTATAGTTTAACAATCGATAACGATCAATTAAAGAAAGAAAGAATTATGGAAGAAATAAAAAAATGTCATACACTCAATTTTGAAACTGATTATTATTTATAATTTGTTGTCCGCGATGACGATTGATTCGCGATGCGGTTATTTTTATTCATTTATTTATTAGTTTTTTTTCTTTTTAAATGTATTTAAATTCGAAAATTTTCACGCAGATTTTTAGGAGGCGCACACGCCTTACTTGAGGTGAATTCAAGACGTTATAGTTTGTGACTGCCTGGTAGTTTGTGGCAGACATAGACAGACCGCAGTTGTTGAACTTAAAGTTAAAACTATCGCGCCGAACTACCGTTTAGGATAAATAAACAAAAGATCGGTACCTATAAGCGCGAGCGTACGTATTGAAACACCATAATTTCGATCGCCTCTAATAAATTTACACACGCGGTTAATGCGATCGGTGAAAATTAACGGTGATTAAATTTATTACTATAATATAGAACACCCCATGTGATGTATATAAATATACCTATAATCTGAGTAACAATAATTTGCCAAAAGTGTCGCGCGACCCATTCAAAAATTCATATTAACCTTTCGACGCGAACGAAGTAGTTAAAAAAAAAGTTTTTTTTTTTTTTCACCCATTCTACAGAAGATGAAAATTACATAAGATTCTTTATCGAACTTCGAAGTCTTTTTTATTTTATCATTTTTTTTCTGTTTTTGTTTTACACATGAAAACTCGTATGCAGGGAATTTTTTTCATTTTAAGTGCTATAGGTATGTTGTATATATAAATAAAATATTAATGGATTTTACTCCGACCCATAGAGTGGAAAAAGGCGTGCGATTTTCGTCAGTCGTAAACTCGTTAAATTCGCGTTTTCACGATCAGCTCGAAAAATATTGCGTAAACCGGATACAGTAGGTAGGTACCAGTTATATACCTATGTAACATATACACCTATATACCGCTCTCGGGATGAAGTGCTCGCTGATATTTAACCGAGTCTGCAGGGCAAAACGTCATCACCAGGCTTTCCTTATCCTTTCTGCACTCCGCTTTTTCTGATTCTCCTTTGTAGATTTTTATTCGTGTAGATTTGTTTTTCTGTTTTTCCTTCCTATACTAACAACTATGCGATTATCATCTTATCCTGCAATGTTCCTGCACACGCTATATAAACTCCTGCACCTGCAGTCATGTATTTGCTATCAATTTCCGAACAATATACAATACATACGCGTACCGTCGAATCAGGATGGACACAAGGATATGAATTTCCGTCGCGGTCAGAGTCCGACCATGCGTTTCAATTCTCTGGATATTCTTCGACTATCAAATAATAATTAAATACTACATTTTCGATTCGTAATATGGACTGCAACAGGTTACGGAAAATTTACCGTACCTGCACCCCAACCACCACCCCTTCCCCAATATTCAAGGTCGTGCTTTGTCTTAAGCAACATAAAAATAAAATAAAATAACATCTAATCATCTAAATTTTGAGAAAAAATAATATCAACTGAACGTTTAATTCAAAGTTCTCTTTTCATTGGCCGTTAGAAATTTTGATCCTTTTTTTTTCTCATCAAAAATTAAATAATATGCAAAACAAAAGTAAAAAAATAAAGACAAGAACAAACGTAAAACTAAAAGAGAAAAATTGTCATCGTGAAAAGCACTCTTGTAGAAAATCGCTGGGTAGGTCATTATCATTCTTGATGTTATTATTTATTTTTGTTACTTTTTTATTTGTTTGTTTTTTTTTCAGGACGATTACGGTGAGGTGAGATGGAAGTTTATACTATATAGTGTTTCTCACAGCACGTATCCTAAGTGGAAGAATATATGGTATATAACATGTATATACCTATACTTATAGTATAGGGTGGTACCCAGCTGTTAAAGGTCACCAAAGTTAGCCACGTGGAGGACTATAATACACAGTATACGTAATTGATAAACACTGTGTCACGTTAAATTAAGTGCAAAGATAAAATTACGACCTTCGCGAGGATCGACGTCGCGGCAAGTAAAACGATCATCGGCTGCTGTGTTGTATTAGTAATATGGATATAGTTGTAGAATATATAGAAGCTGATCGAGACAAAAAAAGTAAAATAGAAATCAAACGCCATTGCTGCGGGGCCTGATTTTTTAAATATTTTCTTTTACGTCCGATTAATCGAACATCGAAAATTTGAGGAAAAACCGAGCGAAGAAGTTTAATTTCTGTGTAGTTTAAAATAAGCATCGATTTTTTGATAAAATATAATTCCGTGATGTACAGTTTTATAAATAAAAATGACGGCGGTGGTGCAGCTGGTGAAAAATGAAAGATAAAAGATAAAATATTGTAAAAAAAAAAAAGAGAGAAAAGAATTCTCACAATCTGCAGTTCCTAAAACAATTTCACGCCGAAATAAATCAGAATCTGGATATATAGAATGAGGGACAATACGCGGCTTTATGAATTCGAATTCACAATTGTTCAGCAATACAATATATTTGAAAATGGATTGACTGATATAGGTATTGTTTTATCCAGGCCAAACGTCGCTGCAGATTTTCATTAGATTTACAATTTTTGAAGGGATTCTCCGTAGATTCAAATGGGCGGGTGATGAGTTGCATGAAAATGACAGATTAAATAACAGAAATCATCCTCTCAACGTACCTACCGTTTTGATTTATTTTATTTCAATTTGATTCGCTCGTCTAAAAAAGAGTCCCAAAAAATCGAACAAAATCTGAGGTAAACCCTTTTGAATTTCTGGGCAGAAAATCAACACCTTTTTTCACACTCTTTTGATGTACCTCCTTTTATTTTGAGTTCAGGAATTCAAATCTGCTAATCGGATTAATTTATCCATCGAATTGATCGGGTTATCGCCAATTGTTCACTACGAATAGCAAAAATATTGGAATATCTCGATCGACTGGAGAAAAAAATCGAAAAAAATTCAGGAATAATGGGAAAAAAATCAAAAAACATGTAGTCGACTGTAAAAATTATTTATTTGAAGATACTGAAGTTGATCAATATTTGTCGTTATGTTAAAATCACCTTGGAATTACAATTCGTTTATCGTCAGCAAGGACCTTAAAGCCCACAAATTTCTTCATATCGACAGTCGTGTATACTTTCCGAATAGATCGATTCGAATGTAGAAATCGGGCATGGCAAGCCCTCAGGACATCCTGGAATTTGTATGACTCTCTCTTGATGCATAGCCAAAATGCTAGGACCCTCTTTTTCACATCTGGAAATTTGAAGTGAAAAAAATAAAAATATTTTTACTTCGCAAAGGCTAAAAATCAAACACCGTGCTTACTCGTATAATATAAATCCTAGATTTGAAGCAAATGCGTCGATAAGACTTGTTTTCCACACTCTGGTGTCCCGATGCTGGTCGAATGAGTCGTGTCTCAGAGGAACCACATCTTTAGCTAGACCCAACAAAGACAGCAGCTTTAACATGCTGCCAGAGTGTCCGAAATAAATTGTCGCTAAACCATCTTCTTTAGAACTGAAAGCGAACGCTCTTATTAGAAGTTATCTTTCTAGTTTTTTACGGTGTTCAATAAATGTCACAAAGATAAACCTACTTAAAAAATTGAAATACGTCGACGAGGCTGCGGCAACTCTGTTTGTATGTGATGGGAAATCCATAGCCATCGATCCAGAAATTGTCCAAGTCGTCAGCATATTCCAACACCTTTACAAAAATTATCAACGCATTTAAAATAACTTCGTCAAGTTCGTTTTCATGCTACAAACCTTTAAATGATCGAGCGATAATAACTTGCACCACGGTGATTTGTTATCGCTATTCCACGCAGTCTCAAAACCACAAGTGTGGTACATAAGATCGACATCGCCTGGAATGAAGAGTATCCGTTAGGAAAGGATAATGATTAATAAATAGCGTACGAAATTGGATTACCATATTTAATTGGGAATCCTATTTTCGTTGATAAATCATTTAACATTTCTTTGACAATTTTTCCATCAATGAACAGATTCTCTTGTTCATACGAGTCTGTGTTGTTTTTTACTTCTTCTCGCCAACGATTGCAATGTTTGTAGGGCTAAAATATACGAATATCAGCGGTTTAATAATATTATTCAATATTTGACAACCAAGTACCCACTCGAAGTATAGCGTCTTTCTTCTCAGACGGATGATACCACACTTTTTGGGATGCTTGGCGACCGAACAAACCGAGCGCAAAGGATTCAGCGCTCTTTTCTGTTCTTTGCGTCATTGTATATTTCATCTAAAGTAAGATAGAAGTATTGTCAGAATAGATCCACCAAGAAAATGAACAATCAATTATATAGCGGTAACCAAAGTGTGAATTACTTTGTAAGTTCGATTACTGAATACTTCTGGCAACACGATGGGGAAACGGGACTGAAATCTTTCGGCAAGGTCGGTGAGTTCCCTTTCTCCCTCCTCTGTTAGTTTTGTTGCATCGGCTTTGTCGAAAGTTCGATTCCACTCAACAAGGTCTTCGAAAGCTTCAGCTGAAATATTCGACTGTCCGTTCTGATAAAGGTCCAATATCTTATCCCGTAATTTTGGGAGCTCCTCATTCATTCTTTCCATGACTTTTTTTGCAGGCTGTCGCGTCCCGTGACGTAAAAACAACCATATCTTTTTCTCCGTGCATCCTGAAATGCGCATTAAAAAAACATTCCAATTATATTCACGTTCACAGTATGAATCACAATTTACAACATACCTGGGTATTTAATTTCTGAATCGTTATAATTGGCAATGTTTCGGTATGCCGTTCTTGTTGACATATGGCATTCGTTATAATTATCTCCATAAGTTGACAAACAGTTGAGGGCCATGCCAAGATGCACATAGTGGATGATACAGATCAGGATGATCACATTCCGAACCATTTTCTATGATGATCGATGATGACCGGTTTTCAAACGATCTGAAATTGCAATGGAGTCTCCTATAACTTAGTTGTAAGACAGCACGACGTGAACTGAAGGAATAAAATGGGAAGGTTTCAAAGCTGAAAACATCATTTTTTTGCAAAGTCAAAAAATGCAGTCTAAATGGGCAATAACCACTCCCACTGCATGCTGCGAGCTATAATTGTGTCATTGAACTATCAACCTTGCAAGTATTGTTGACGTCCATTTCACTTTGCAAACAATAAGCCTGCAGTGAATACAAAGATTGCTTGCGCTGTCATCGAGACATTCATTGGCAGTTGATTTAAATGTGTGTGTTAATCATAACGGTATGAATGAATAATTTAAATCATCTCAACCGGTCACGGAACAAAATTACGAATGAGGTCAGGAGATTCAATAGAAACGGTACATTTAATAGAATAAAAATTTGAAAATTGAATTGAAATTTTTGCAAAGAGCAGAAATGATAATTCGTATAAAATGAGTGCTACTTATGTTTGGATACTGACAGATCGATAGAAATATATTAGTGAAATATCAACCTCTTCAAGTATTTCTACTTGACAACTCCCAGCAACAATAGCTTCAACATCTTTGTAACATAAGCACCCTACTGTAATTTGCACATGCTGTAAAATCAAATGACCGATCAGCTGATGAGTGGCAAATTCGAAAGACTGAAAAGAAGTATATTGAGAGTCTAATTGGTCCTTTCTAACTTCTTTCATTTGATTCCATTTCCTACTGGTCAAACGATCCATCTTTACTCGAACATAACCCAACCTGAAGTTAAAGTGCAGCTAGACTAACCTTTGTTGCGTTTAAAGTTCGCTGATGTTTGGTGACGCTTTGAGATTTACTTGAATTCGATCATAATCGTGCCGGATAGGTGATTTATTCAAAATAGGTTCTACTCGTGTACTTGTGTTGGAAGGTAAGAAATCTTCAACAGTTACGTTGTTCTTTCAATTTTTGAACAAATATTACCCACTAGATAAAGTTAATTTTCATATGCTTTTCCACTTGCTATGCGTATATTTATTCTCTTGATCTGTTTTAGATGGGTAAAAAGCGAAGTCTACAACATATGGCATCGGGTCGTTTGAAAGTAGAAGTGAAGGATGAAATCGGTAATGGATGCGATGATATTATACATATTAGACTTCAGTATCGTAATCATATTATTTGCAGAGGTTTCATACGTGACACAATATTTAATGTTCCTTATTTACAAATCCGTGTTTGAGATTCATCATTTATCAATAATGATTTCTGGTTTTAGGTGACAACGATGTACTCGTAGCAAGAGATAGGCTGAAGGGAGCTCTGAGAGAACTTTTGCACCACAGTGACTCCGGATCCTCAGCTGATTCGAGCGAAGAAAATACCACACAAGAATATAAACAGCAATTAAAAAAACTGTAATCCAAAGTTCATCCTAACACTTTTCTCGTGATTATCATGGAAACTAAATATTCTACAATGTTAAATTTTTCACAGAGAATCCATGGTCCCGGCAAAAACTATGAGATTTCAACAAGCTAAGAAAATGAGACGTCGACGCCAGGTACCAATGGATACACCCTTTCATCATACTTACGTCATGAAACTATTCGACCGCAGCGTAGACCTTGCACAGTTCCGCGAAGATACACCGTTGTATCCGATATGCCGTGCTTGGATGGCGAATCAACCACGAAATCCTAATCTTGTACCAAAGTAGGCGCAAAGTTGATTCGATAATGTGTCTACTTATTTATTCATAGTAATTGAAACATCGAACTTAACTCGTTAATTCATCCTCCAGAGTACGCAGTCCAAGTCCTGAGATTGTAAACGAAATGAGTACGAATGCTAATTTATTTGACTCCGATAACGAAGTACAGGACGTCTACACGCTACCAGCACCTCTGCCAAGAGAAGAAGCATGGCCAAGACATCGAGTTCCGTCGCCTATAATCTTGCCCAAAGAAGAACTCAACTTGGAATATGTAAGTGTTGGAAACATTCATCGATAAAATCAGACTGTAATAAACAATTTCCATCTAAGGAGGGACAAAATTTACGTACACGGGAGGCACTGATGAGAGACCACGTCCGCCACTGGACGGAAGTAAGAAAAAAATGGCACCAACAGGCTCACAAAAATGAGCAGAGATTCGAACAGAGTGCAAATATTTTGGGCGCTATGTTCCGAAGGTAAATTACTCTCATCGAATAATAATATCGACTTCTAATTGCTTATTTTATATTTCTTTCAGGGCTCAGACGGAATTCGAATAGTGTGTCGACAACGAATATATCAGCTTTTATACTTGTATTTTACAATAATTATATTTCAGACTCTTTACAATTTTTTTGTTTTTGTTTTTTCCTGATATCGGCTCACTATGAAAATCATTGCAATCATGTAAAATTGAAATATTCAATGTATACAATACTTCATCTTTATTACATATATCTTTTTTCTCTCTTTCTTTTTGTTTTTTTTATTATTAATATTTTAACCTTTTATTTTATCCCTTAGCAATCTAGTGGAGAGTTTTGATTTAATATGAATTAAGTATTCAGTCTGTATCTGTATGTGTGGAAGTGTATGAACAAATAATAAAATCGTACGTCCTGAAGTCAATGTTTATACATTATAAAGGCATTTATCAAGTACAATTGAACCTTTTTTTTATACACAGATCCAACCGTAACCCCATATTCATGACGAAGTTGTTCACTTTTTATCGGAACATTGTTTGCTATTTTCTTTATTAGTATTTTACTTATCCATGTTCACTTTGCATCATTCCGTTATCCTTTGGACGTCGATTCCATAAGTGAATCTCGTTTTGCATTTGCTTTTTTTGCTCTCCGACAGACCCAAGGACCAAGTAATCGATTCAGATAGCGATGCTCGACGCTTGTCAAACATTAAATTCTAAACCACGTAAAATAAAAAACAACAAAAAAAGCGAGTTCCAGAACAGTAGATGACTGTATTTTTTTCCAACAGCTAAAAAATGTCAGGGAAAAATACAGAATAAAATAAGGTCTGTCTGTGTGTATATAAAAATTGCTAAAATCAAACTCCGTAGGAACTGTCTTGATTACTTGTTGGTGGTAACGGAGATAATTATTATTTATTAATATTATTTGTTTGTTTTTTTTCTATCAATTCCGGCAGTTTATTGTACAAGCCATTGGTTATTTACGAGGCTAGAGTCTACGTGTATACTTTATCTTCTCTTTTTATTTTGTATCAATATTCTTTTTTTTTTTTAAATCTCTTATTCACTCTTTTTTTTTTTTTTTTAATATATAAAATGTAGCTAAGAAATAAATAACATGAAAAATTAAATCATTCATTTGCTTAACTAACATTATCAATGAAATTTTTCTTTCTTGAATAATAAGAGTAATAATAATGACAATAATAACGTAGATTGTATACTTTCGATTAACAAATATTGTTCATAAGCAATGTAGAATAATTAATCTATCAATAAATATTACCATGTATCGATAAGAAATTATTATTATTACTCATATAGCCCCGTCTACCGCAAAAATTGTGAGACTTTTTCTTTTCTTCTCTTTTCTTTTCTTTCTTTTTACTCTTCTCTCTCTTTTAAACTTTCAGAGTACAATTAGTACCGATTAATAATTATACCGACGGTATGAATTTTATTTAAGGTTCACTTATCGGTTAGGGAAAGTTCAAGAACTTGTTGAAACGTCTCTTCTTCTAAAAGACGACGTTGTTCCTCCTCTAATTGTTGTTGTTCCGAAAGTCGTAACGCTAATCTGAGTTGTTCGGCTGGACCTTCGAGCGTTTCGCAACTTTCTTCCGTCGCATTTCTTTCCGTCCCACGATTCGAAGCTAAATTGGCGTCATCTATATCACACTCACCGACTGTCTCTTGATAAAGTGCCAGACTCGCTTGGATAGCCCTAATTTAAATAGAATTAAACTTTTTTGCAAATGTCATTAAAAACATATGAAATTTGAAAGCAATCGATAATCGCTGTTCGTAGTTCGAAGAAATAACTATCGGCGCAGTCATCGACCGGTGGCGTATGCCCATCTTTGAAAAATAATAAGAATAAAAAAATAAAAGAAATAGAAAAATGAAAAAACTGTATCGCCTGATTAATATTAATATCATATACAATAATATCGTATGACATACCTGTCTGAGAATTAATAAGCAGTAAGAAAAAAATGATAATTAATTGAAAAGAATAACGAGAACAAAATCATGAAGAATCGATTCTGAGTATTAAATATATTTGATAATCTCTCTACATAAATACCTCTGGAGTTGCCTCTCTTCTTCGCTAGTGATATTAGGGGTCGTTGGTCTCGATGGTTTTTGTGCTCTGAGAGCCTCCCATATGTCTACCTGTAGAACAATGGAAGAAAATCAGGAGATCAGAATATCGGTTAGAATTTATTAACGAGTCCAACATGATCGCGTGAATAATAAAATGGAATAGAATTTACAAACAATGATTAAACTCTACCTCGTCACGTTCGCTGCCAGCTTCAATGAGACTTTGTTGTATCGCAAACTGTAATAGATCGTCTTCTTCTTCGATACTAAATTGGCGTCTTACATCCGCTCCTGTATTTAAACGGACGTTTAAATTTTTGGAACGTGGTTAAAAATGACTCGCTGATATTTACCTAATTTAGTATATCCCGGTGGAGCTTCGAAGCATACGTCGTCGACTACGCAAGTGATTTTATTGCCATCTTGTACCCGTCCAACGTGAGCGACTTCTTGATCCAGTCCGAAGATATTGCCGAAGGTTATTCTCGCGTTCAATACATGAAATAGTGGAATTTCTGACAGAGGATAGAATAAAAATATATCAATGCAGGTGTAATCGAAAATTTAGTTAGCGATAGGTAATTGTAACTGGTGCGTTGACGTGATTATTGTTTCATTGAAAATACCAATTTTGACGGGGAAACCAGCGGGCAGTTGCATCTGAATGAAGTCCTTCAACTTGGCAAAGTGGGAACTCGATATCGCCATCAAGTCTACGATAGGCATTATCTGCTCCTGCAAGCTCAGAGGATACTCTTCACTAAGCCATAGAGTTGCCTGCGGTTAAATAATCCAACCTAATATGTAACCAAGTATTCAGGTTCTTGCGACTATCATTTATTAGTATACTATGCCGCATTGCTCGGTTTCGAGTTATTTTTCTTTTTCTTTTCTTTTCTTTTTTTTCCCCCTTCCAAGAGTACGACGTATTTTTTCACAATAGTTGCTGTTACAAGGTAATAACGAAAAAGCAGTTGAAGAAAAAAACAAAATGCCGGAGTTAAAACTACCTTGAACTTTTGTATCTTTGTGTTGACTTCCTTCGGCCTTCCGATATCTTTTCCATTCAAATCAACGTCTGGATCAAAATATTCTTCAGGTGTAATATTACAAGGATTACCTACGTTGACAAATTCTTCCTGTATACGATTAATTAATAAATTATTCGATCGGTATAGTTACGATGCTGTCGACGATGGTACATTGCTTTATAATTACACTAGCTGTATTGTTGGTATTTTCTTGCTGTTGTTCCGCAATCCCTAGAAACGATTGAAGAGGTGTGCGTGGAGCGCGGGCTCTGGCTCTGTCTGATTCGGACAAATGTTCCAAACGTGTTTTGGTTATCAATTCCACATTACTTGCACTGAATACTTTGCACTCGTGACCGTTGACCGCTTCACTTTTGTCGGATCTCCATCCCCACAAGCCTGCTTTATTCCTTAAAATTATTAAGAATTATTGTTAGAGTCTCAAGGAAATACTATCGATGTTTTCTTTTCCTTTTTTTCTCTACCTTTCAAAACTGATTTTTTCAGTGTCGATATACGTTGTTACTATAGGATTTGTAAGTCGTGCAATTATACTTTCTTCCGAAGGCAGTATCATTTGCTCATGATCTTCGCCGACGAGTTTCATGTGCTCAACATACACCTTCTTCGTCTCATGATCCACCTCCATCATCGTCGCGCCGTCATCTATTATACGTTATAGTTAACAAATCAATTAAGCGATACAAACGGAACTGAAAAAATCAAAAAGCAAGTCTTGCGGTTACGGTAAGATTTCTGATTTTGTTTCACTGATAAGTTTGAGACCGCGACGAATGTTTCTATCTCTGATTACAAAGGAAGGATAAGCTAAAAGATTATATAACGGCAACTGAATATCAGCATTTCTTGCAAAGGGGGAAAAAGAAAATTGTCAGAATTTAGAGATAATTAATACGAGGAAGACTTCAAGTACTCGTAGGATCTGGTAGAGAAACAGGATTGGAATTAAATGAGGAAAAACATAATATCACCTGATTCCTGTCCCAGCATGCTGAAGACATAACTGCGTGTGCATCTAATTACCACGGGAGCATTTGTCGCAGCTTGTATTTAGCATAATTAGTCAATAGTGTTAAGTTTTTGACAGATGCAGTGATATTTATAAATTAAAAGAGATCGCTGACGTTAGATATAAAATTAAAACGAAATCATATTTCATAATATACACATGCGTTGTAATAATTTTAGTTTACTTACTTTGACCCTTGAATACATAACTACGATTTCCACGCTGCCAATTTGTGTGGTCAAAACCTAATAAAGTCGTGTCGATCCGAACATTGCTGCCCTGCTTATAAACTTTATACGTATCGCTGGGACACATCCGTGAAACCAGAGGCACTGAGCAAAAGAGAATTCTGTCAAGATTAGAGAGCGAGAAATGATGCGCAAAGAGGTAGCAGCTCCAAGACTGACAGTATCTATGCTTACCCCAACTGGTGAACTCCCACTTCATCTCGACGTAAAAATCAGGTGCCTAATAATCAGTATTACTTGTTAATCACTCGTGAGATTAACGTTTTTATGGGTTTGTTGCAACTTTAGACCGAAATAATTCACCTGTTTGAGCTTGTGAAGCAACTCAGGAATTCCAGCAACGCGATTCGTGTATCGTTGGTAGTCCCGACGTTCCAGAACCATTTGTAGCAGCTCTGGATCACCAGTTCCAACAGCTTCTTGGACAACTAGATTAAAAAAAAGTACCGTTAATCGAGCTGATTATTTGAAACTGGAGTCTGATGGCATCAGATGTGTTCGATGACGCCATAAAAAGAAACTCACCGCTCCAACCTTGTGTGTTCTCTGTATTTACATTTGCTTGATGATGCAATAGTATTCTAGCAGCTTCCGCATGACCCAGAGTTACCGCAAGCATGAGAGGTGTTCTACCCCTATTATCGCATTTCTCTTTATCATGCTGAAAATACATTTGCTATGTACAGTAAAAAAATATAATATTTTATATTTCAACAATGAAATCATGGCATCATATTATTTCGACAGCTAATCAGATTTAACAGATTAGTCATACGGAGGGATAATGTGAAAAGCCGTTATTCAAACTGATGAGGCTTCTCACTTTCATATGGCTTCATGGACACCCTCCCAGATATTGAAATATTTATCCTTGTCATAATTTTGATAATCAAAGTCGAATTGAGTCAATGTGAAATTATGTCTCCTTGTGTATGTACTTGTCTGTTTAAGTGCTTACCTATGACTCGTAATCGAAACATGCCAATCCTACTAAATGGTTGGATGGTATGAAGATGAGTTGCACCAAAAGATACGGTTGATAGTAACGAGTATGATAGATTGTATCAACTTAGTAACAAGTAATTGGAACTGTTTACATAGCATCTTAGAAAGCGATCAAAGAGTTGATCGTTAAGGTTTTCAAGTTTGGAAGATGATTGAGTTTCACATAGCTCCATTGCAAATATTCAAAGGACGAATGTTTTTATAAAGTCAAATCGAATGGCGAGGTGTAAATGAAGGTTGATAGAATAGTTGACCTACCAATTTGCTCGATAGCTCTTTGTCGAGTTCATCGTACTTGTTGTTCCAAACTAGCCAGTGAAGGGGATAGGATAGTTCGATCATACCAATGTTCACCATTTCAATAAAAATCTACTTAACGTTAACATACAAAACTACGGTTATTAAAAATTTCACAGTTCAAACTCGGGGGAAAAAATTTGACAGACGAATACATGACACAAAAGCAGGCTAATGAGTGATCTTCGGACATAAAATAGCGAGATTCTGACAGACGGTGGACTGTTCTGAAAACGGTTGCAACAATGTGCAGATGGCGCTATATTTGAATTTAATTTTCTGGCGCGTTCCTAAAAGCAGGGAGGTTTTGGGGATTTTATCCCATCGATGTTTTCTGTCATGGCAAAATAATCGGAAGGGAAAGGGGATGGAATGTATGTCACCGGACGACAGACTTTGGGCATACTGACGTCACTGATAGGCCGCCAAGATGGCTTTCAATGTTGATAAGTGGTTTGGTTACTTACAAGAGCTGTGATATCGGATTGTTTCACGGTATCCCATTAAAGAATGTGACGATGTCAGCGGTGTAGTTTTCACGGTTTGTCTTTCTAACCGAGGCGTAAAAGCTGTCTTAATTCGAGCTATGGGGGACAGCGAAGAAGCCGAACAGGATATTCGGCGAGCCCTAGATGTCGATCAATCCATGATTGACATCTGGGCCGATCGGCTCGAAGGCCTCAGAACGCAGTGCTCTACAAGCGCTGAAGTAACCCAACAAGAAATACGAACACTTGAGGTACGTCGATTGATCTCTGCAAAAATTTACCCTGCTCCAATGAAGGAGGAACATCATTCATCACTTCTACCAGAAATCCTCACCTCCAGCTCTCAACCAACTTACAACTTTCCTTCTGTCATTTTGATATTATTCTATACCTCTTTTACTGTTCATTGATTTCAATCCAATACCCTCTTATTCATTCAAATATACCTACGTCAGCATCCTCAAGCTCGTTGATCAATTACCCAAATCACATACCTCGTTCGATAACCTTTGGAAATAGTTTAGCACATACCTCTTCTTTTGATTGATAAATTTTGAAATAGCCAGCATTACATTTAGCGGGTAAGCATACCTGTGGATATTCAGTTTTATTTGAAGTTGAAAATTTTACTCAGTTTCATACGAGTTGAAGAAATATGAGGTTTTCTTAAATGAAAAACTATGGCGTGAAAATTAGTTGGCTGGTAATTAATTTTTCTATGCCGATATTTCCTCAAAATTTAGTTCTGCCAGATTGTGCGTCTCTGTGTTTCATCAATGCTTATAGTACGACGATTTAATTTATTCGTTCTATCTCCAGAGTGAATGGTATTTGAAATCTATTATTAACTGACCAGATGGCTCGCACACTCATGAAGATATGCATTTATCGAGTAGCCAGCTCTGTAGTAATGGTATATTCTTCAACAGGCTATTGTCAGAGATCCATCATTCTCGGCATTCTGAAACAACGAGCCAAAATTCAAGATCAAAGAACTCGTTCAACTAAAAAATTTATTTTATCTCAAAACATTAGTTTGAAAAATATATGTCAGACACTTGTAAATATTGGCTCACATCGCAATATCTGACGCATTGCGTTAACGTACGTTTTTGAATAACAATATCCTATGTTTTTTTTTTCTCCTGTAACAGGGTAAATTAATAAAATCATATTCCAAACAACTTGTGAGGAAAGCCAAGCTCGCCGTAGAGTCATTGCCTGTTGAAATGCGCCAGTATCCATCCCTCCAACAATGGCTCCGTGTAGTCGGACTGACGGAAGCATCGATTCAGGTACCAGTCTGATGAAATATAAACATTTAGAATTTTTCAAACACCCCATCGAATGTTAATTTTCGATTCTCAAGCAACGGAGTCTTGGATGAAAATAAAATCTTTTATAAATCGACTCTCATTCCTTATGAAAATTTTTTCACAACTTTTATGCAAAGTTCATGATTGAATGTTAATTTTCAACATGACCCCTGACATTTTCAATGAAATTTTTGCACTCCCGATTATTAACTATGTATGTACGGGTTATGTAGATGCATGAACAAAATTTATAACCAATCCACATGCGCAGAGAAATATCATTTCTTATAATTCCAGATGGTTTGTTCAAAAGCAAGTTCGTTAGAAGCGTTAAAAGAAAAATCTGAACATGAATTGGGTAGTATGCTTGGAGAAAACAATGTTCGACACGAAGAAGAACTTCGTAGGCTTTGCAGGGCATTACATAATCTTCATCGTTACATGGGTAAGTTGTTTTGCCGAAATTGATAATTGATATGTCCCCAGTGCGATGAGTGAACAGATGAATCCATCTTACAATGTTATAGATGTTCTTTTACGAGGAGATATGGAGAGTAGTGAGATGGCCCTGTACTGGGATTCTTGGGACAGACATCACCTAAGGAGTGGACCTTCTCCTCGGCCAGCTCGCTCTCGTATTACTCGTTCGTCCGTACCTTCAGAAGACAGCATTCCGTATCATAATAATAATAATAATTTGAACAGCGATACATTGGGTCAAGCTTCATCTATTAGTTCTCTATCAACAACGACACCTCCGTCTACACCTCTTCTAAACAGACAAGGCCGTAGTAAGTTGCGGTTTATTGAATTTTTGCTTCATGCCCGACATTTACTCTTTGCTCAGGCTAATTGACGGCTAGCAAATCTGAACATCTGCAATTTTTGCAGATGTAAGGCTCCCGACTACGCCTCCGCCGTGCAAGAGGCATCAAACTGGCCTACAGAGTACCGTAATCCAACCTGAAGTTTTCCCGTTAACTAAATCTAAATCTCACGAGTCTCAGCTGGCTAATCGACTTGAAAATGGGGAAACTGCGTCGAGGTTTCACTTCATTACTATCCTTTTCTATGAATATATCGTGGAAACAAATATTTCTCGTCACTTCTAATCTGACGTAATAATACTTCAACAGCGGTACAGATCCACCAGTGGGTAGCAGTACTACCAGAGCAAGGTTGTCTACGGAGCCAGGTCCTTGTAGCAGCAGTGCGGATATAACTGGTGACATTCTTTTGGGAAATAGTAACACGGAGAGCCCCATAAATTCTCCGCCTTATTCCGGCGCTAACAGTGACGATAACAGCTCCAAGGCCACAGGTAGGATAGTACCGTAATTTGGTTTTGATAGAAAAATCTGTAGTTCCAAAACTATCGATCGATGTTAAATTCTCAAACGTTTTCGTTCATTTCTTGACAGTTACGAGTCTTCAGGTGCCAAAGTCTCCCCGAACTCTAACGGTGACGCGTGGCATGGGGCACGTTATTGCACACCGTTTTACAAAAACCTTTAAAATGATGACAACTTGTGATTATTGTGATAAACAAATGTTCATTGGCACGGGTCTTAAGTGCAAAGAATGCAAGTACAAGTGCCACAGAGATTGTGAGTCTAAAGTTCCGCCGTCTTGCGGTCTTCCTCAAAAACTTTTTGATGAGTTTAAGAGAACATTACAGGCTGATGGTAAGTGGTTGGGTTTTTTTTTTTCTTTTAATATATTATACAAGAATAGGGTTATTTTTTTTTAGATTGCCACAGGTTTTATGGATGATTTTTTTATTTTTACGATAGATTGAGAAGTTATTTGGGATATGGCGTTGGATCGTCGTGAATTTTTTGAAGTCAAATAACTATTGGTGTCTTCTTTGATATTTCATTAATAAAATTGGGTGTAAAATTTCTTCCTCTGTAGTCGGTTGAATTCGTGTCAATTATTTTACTTCTTTTAATTCGATACTGTTTTTCTCTGTAACTCCTCAATTTGAATAAGCACGTAGCGGGATTAACTAAAAATTCTTCAAACCCCCATGGTGATTTAAATATTTATCCGTTAATTTGAAAATGCTTCTGAATGCTTGACTTGAACGTAAAGAGAATAGAATGGAAGTAATAGAAAATTTAGCTTAGGTAATATGAAAATAAAAATGCTAATAATGTAATTACGAGACACTGCATTTATTTAATCGCAATTAAAAAATAAAATATCTTCAGCTATGACGAATGTTTCTCCAATACTAACCAGGCCTGGGATAACATCTTCAAATCATCATAATGCAATTATATCCAGTTCTTTAAATCGGAAACGTACGCATCCTCATTCCTCAATGAATATACCCTTTCAGGTATGTAATTAGTTTCTCCATTGTTTTAATAACTATTTTTCATAAAGGTGCTAATGATAGACAAGACTCTCGAATTATCGAGGGACTTGAGATCGCTGATATTTAAAAGAGATTCTTAGTCGTTTCTTTCCCTTTTTTTATTCATCATCGAGAACTTTCAATGTAGCGTAATTCGCAGCTCTTTTTTCTTCGCGCTTCAGCTATTTCCGATTCAACCCTATCGAGCTATTCGAGGATAGAAAAGAAAAAAAGATTTTATTACGTAATTTGTTTACTTAAATTTCATCACTTTTACAGGGCGCTGATTCTAGTTCAAATACTTCGAGTTGTAATAGCTCGACACCATCTAGTCCGGCATTACACCCCGTTAATGCTAGTCAAACTTCCCAAGCACCTGCTAAACAGCAGTTCAATTTTCCAGGTAGATCAAAATTACCAGTTTATTCGGCTACTCCGCACGCAAATGCCCTCTGCCTTACAATAATTTTGTGTAAATTAATCAATCGCAGATGTGATCCTTCCTGAAAAAGGCGTAACGCTGGAAACGCACAGGTTGGAAGGTACTAATGTTTCAAGTGACAGTGAGAGAACAGTTAGTGTTTCTGGATCTGGAAGCGTGAGCACCGATTCAGAGAGAACGCCAGTGCGCGTCGACTCTCAAGATTCTCAAGTATCCGACGGTGAACCTGGTGATAGTCGTTGGCCGCGACAAAATAGCGTAAGTTTACAAACACCTCGAATAATTGAAAACAAACACAGCTGTGTTAACAGTGTTCCATTTAAATTCGATCGTAGCCATTTTTCTTGATCTGGAATCAAGCGAACAAGCCGGCTGAAAGTTCGAAAAATAGGAATTTCGGCCCTGTCACTAAACTTTGTCAAATCGAATTATGTTATTCCAGCTCTCGATGAGAGAATGGGACATTCCATACGATGAACTTAAAATTGGAGAGCCTATCGGGACCGGAAGGTTTGGTACGGTTTATCGAGGAAACTGGCACGGTGATGTAGCAATTAAAGTTTTAAACATGGACTACTACCTCGACGATGACAAAACGCTGGAGGCGTTCAAACTAGAGGTTTGAAAAAGCGCACGTTCTTTTATTTTATCACCGGGGTGCCGATGCTGTTTTCTTTATAATCTTTCCTTAAACTTTTTTTTCCCCAGGTAGCAACATTCCGAAAAACAAGACATGAAAATCTAGTTCTATTTATGGGTGCTTGTATGAAGCCTCCTCGTTTGGCAATAGTCACTAGTATGAGCAAAGGCATGACTCTTTACACTCACATTCATCTTCGTAAAGATAAATTTAATATGAACAAAACAACTATCATTGCCCAACAAATATCTCAGGTGATTTATTCTTACTTTACTAAAATTTATCGCTTTAATTGCGCTGTGGAAATCCGAATCTCACCTTGAAAAATATTCACCTTACAGGGAATGGGGTATCTTCATGCCCGCGGTATAGTGCACAAGGATCTGAAGAGCAAAAATATATTCCTAGAGAATGGAAAAGTTGTTATTACGGACTTTGGATTGTTTAGTGTAACGAAATTGTGTTACGGCAATAGGTAAATTAGATAAGATTATTTAGTTTAGTTTTTTTTTTTTTTTCTCCTCTCTTTGCCGTTATAATTCTATTACTAAATCCGAGTATGAATTTATACAACAGAAAAGGAAATGGTTTGAGCATACCGCCAGGTTGGTTATGTTATTTGGCTCCTGAAGTTGTTCGACGACTCAGGCCGCAGCAAAACAGGGACCAAGAAGAGTTGCCATTTTCATGCGCTTCTGACGTTTACGCATTTGGGTATGTTGAAAAAAAATCCAATCTTTGGGAAATTCAATTTAATTCGTTTTGAAATTACCACACAGGACTGTCTGGTACGAGCTTCTCTGCGGAGAGTGGCCGTTCAAGGGACAACCTCCGGAAGCTATAATTTGGCAAGTCGGTAAAGGAATGAAACAAGCCTTAGCCAATCTCCAAGCATCCCGCGACGTCAAGGTACACCCATATCTTTGTCAATCGCGAAATGATCCGAGCTAACTTTTTCATATACATTGTTAATTTTTCTTACTCTAATTTTTTTCACAGGACATTCTGATACTCTGTTGGTCATATAATTCAGAGAAACGACCAGAGTTTGCTAAGTTATTAACTACGCTTGAAAAACTACCGCGTAAAAGATTGGCTCGAAGTCCTTCGCATCCAATTCACTTATCTCGATCAGCAGAATCTGTATTTTAAAGAAAAAACAAAAAAAAAAACAAAACAAAAAAAAAACAGACAATTTAATATTTAATTATCATTTGCACGAAACTACGTTCACCGTGTATTATAAATCTCTACACAATCTAATTGCTCGAATAATTATATTTTCTTTTTCTTTTTTTTTTTTCTTTTTCTTTTTTCTGTTTGGTTCGTCTATTTTTTTTTTTTTTTTTTTCCCATTTTCATTTGCATTCATTGTAAAATAAGTGATGATAACATGATGGATTACTCATTCCATATTTTTAATATCCCGTCATTATTTTAATAAACTCGTCATTGGTGTGAAAAAAAAAACAAAAAAAAAAAAAATTCATTCATTAATCATGCAAATGACATAATTTATCAATCTTGGGATCAGACTTTTCGTAAACCTCATTAAATAACTGTAACAAGTATGTAAGCTGGCTGAGAATTTCATGAATTAATACGCAATAAAAAAAAAATGAAAAAAAAATGAAAAAAAATCCACGTGGAAAAGAGAAACGCAATATTTAAATGGTACATTGACCAAAGTACAAATCAAATCATTAACCCAACCAAAACCAGGATACAAATAAATATTCGTTGTTATAGTGTCAGAAATTGTTAAATTATAAAAAAAAATATTAAATGTCGTGTAAATAATTATCAAGTATGGCCTGTGGTCCGAATTTTGATTGATTGTGAGTGAAAAAAAATCGATTCGACGAATGGGACTATAGAGTGGTCGAGTAAATAAATTTAAAATGAAAAGTGAAAAAAAAAGAAATAAAATGAAAACGAAAAAAAATCAATAATATTAATAATAATATATAACTTCGTTGCACGGACTGTAAGTCACTTTGTAAACGTAAGTCGATTCTGTGGATATTGAAGTGTGTGATGTATATGTAAACGGTACATAGGTATTTATTTTTTTAAGCGTAAACGATTATCGATTATTATAGTTTGAATGATGATTGATGGATCTTTGTAAAATACGAGAAAAAAAACAAGCATTGAAAACGAATAATTTTCAACACCTAAATAACAACGGTAATTTGTCGCATTGTCTTTTGAAAATGTTGTATGGTCGGACACTTTAATTATTGTCAATGATTTTTATCTATTTGTTTATCATCACTTGAACCGTTGTTGATTTTTTCTTATCTTTGATTGCCTCTTTTTCTTCATTCTTATTTATTAAGTACTCGATTATTTATTTTTATATTCCATACGCGCAGGGCATATATTCTTAGCACCGTAAGAATTTGGACCCCTCTGTTTTGACATAACCTAATGATCAACAGCGAGCTAAACTCAACAGTCACCCTCCGATGCATGTCGCTCTTTAATTCGGCAATTCAATATTCAAAATTTATCTAAAAAAGAAAAAGGAAAAAAAAAATATGCCAATCGATAAAACTATATAGAACTTACATCTGAAAAGCCAAACTCTGTAAAATAATGATTAAGAAACATAAAATAAAATGAAATGATAAACATACCAAAAGCGTAATGTAATGTATTTATTCATTTATCAAAATTAATAATGCGTCCGTAGCATTTGAAATGAAAATTAGAAAATTATTTAAATAAAATGCAAAGCCTGTTCTACATTTTAACTTCAGATGAAATCGATGATCCGACTGATCAATTTTGTACTCAATTAGTGTAATCAATGAGACCATGTATATGTATAATCAACAACTCATTATTTCGAGAATTAACAGAAAAAAGAATGTATATCTGAAGTAAAGTGATCAGAGCAAATAAAATATAGACGCGCGGATTGCTCTAGTAATTTTAATATTCATGACTAGTGCAAGTATTCGACCTCAAGTAGCGACCATAAAATAATTGAAAGTGTTTTATCATCAAGATAAGAATTAAGATTTTAAGTTAATTAGTGTGATTTGAGATGTCTGGAGATCTGTTGCTTGCATCCTACAGACTTAAGTGCCTAAGACAAGCTCCGGAGATGAGGGTAATTATCAGTTGATTAGTAACTTTACAACTTGCTAGAAGGTAAAATTATTTTATTCTTACTTCGGCAAGAATGAAAGAGATTATTACAATTTCTCTAGTAATTTTAGGATGCTGTGTGAACGTAATTTTTTTGGAACTTCTGATCAAGTATGTAAAAAGATCTTATAGTTTTTCACTGAGAATATGATTTATTTGGTTCGATATGTTTTAGAGAGGATCCCGGAAGCGGTAATCTTATTACCTTCTCCCAGTTCTTCTTCATTGCTCTCGAAGGCTTCATATTTACTTCAAAATGTGGCACCGTAAAACCAATTATAGGACTCAAGGACTACATGATCTTAGTTGTTATGTTCTTCCTAGCCAGCATCTGCAAAAATTATGCTTTAGACTTCAACATACCGATGCCTTTGAATATAATATTCAGCGCTGTGAGTCTGAGACCTTATGTAATCAATTTTTAAGGACTAGTTGTGATATTTCAGCTCCCGATTACCATTTGTGTCAAAGTTTTGCCATTGATCGTGACAACTGATTCTTTTTCCCCCCAGGGTTCTCTCATAGCGAACATGATCATGGGGGTGATAATACTAGAGAAGAAATATGTCTTCAGCAAATATATTTCCGTTTGTATAATCACCTTGGGAATATCTATATGCACCACAGCAAGTGGAAAAGATGTAAAGTCGACTCGAGTCCTCCAAAACGATAGTTTCACAACCGAGCTATGGGGTGATTTTTACTGGTGGATTTTTGGCATTGCTTTGCTAACTGTTGCTCTATTCATCTCTGCTAGGATGGGAATTTATCAAGAAGTATTGTATGCTCGTCATGGGAAACATGCCAAGGAAGCATTATTTTATACGGTCTGTAAAACAGCTCATCATGGGTTTCATCTTGGTTTATGCAGCAGAATTCCATTCATAATCCAAACCAAATGCAATTTTGTTTCAGCACTTGCTGCCGTTGCCTTTCTTTTTAACTTTAGCAACCAATATTTGGGACCATTTTCTGATAGCCATTTATTCAGATCCTTCATCTTTGCCTTTTTTCGGCACAAATGTGCCAAAGTCAATCGTTTACCTCGTGGGGAACGTGGTCACTCAGTATCCTTTTGCTTCGATTAGATTCGAAAGATATTCCAATGTTGAAAAAGTTGTTCCTTACCGATATATTTAAGGTACATTTGCATCAGTTCAGTTTACGTGCTAACGACGGAGTGTACGTCGCTGACTGTGACGCTGGTTGTGACGTTGAGAAAATTTGTGTCCTTATTATTTTCTGTTATATATTTTTCGAATCCGTTCACCATTTACCATTGGATCGGAACGCTCTTCGTTTTCGTGGGAACGATAATTTTCACGGAGATGGTACCCAAAATTCAAGAGCGTCTGCAGACACCTTCAAAATTGAAAAAAGTCAAATAATTTACAGTGAAAATGGTGGAAGATTATGTGTCATTATTTATCAAGTTCAAAAGCATGCATGTGAAAGTTATGTGGACACTATGAAAAACTTCGATAATTATCTATTTTGATGTATTAGATCCTTAAGCATTTTGATCTCACAAGACACAAATCCTCCAACTCTTCCTATTATAAAAGGTAACTATTCCTCACCGTTTCAGAAGTGTCTATAATTTTCAATCTTTGTTGAAAAATAAGTAAACAACTTACATTGAATAGTTTAAAGTTTTCTACGTGTCAAACACGGAATGCAACAACTTTCATCTCCGGCATGTGACGCCACCTCTGAGGGGATTGTTGAAAGAAAAACCAAACGTTTGTTGTACAAAATAATAACAATAGTAATAACAATACCAGCGGCGATGAGAATGATTCATTCTGCTCGGCGGTGGTTTTCTTTAAAGAAAAGTGGAGAACCGTAGTGGGATTAATAATTTGTCGTTTGCCGGAGAGGTCAGAGATAAAGGAAGAAAAATATAGTCTAAAATTCAGTTCGGCCATCCAGTAAAATCTAATTATTCACGGTTTTAAAGTTTGGGCTGGTTGGGTGTCAGTTTTATTCGCCGTATCACCGACATACCACCCCGCACGCAGTTCTTGAATAAAATCTAAGTTTCGATTGATGCGCAGCTTTAACTCGTCTTTCTTATACATTCTTTTTTATTTCTTTCGTCAGTTTTCATTCAACCCAGAAGCCAGGCCGTTGCTAAACGCCGAAAGTTGTCAACCTAAAAATCAAGGGGATAAAATAAAATAATAATCAATTTCACAAACGCTACCGCCCGTTTAACAATCGAGGATATATCTCCGAAAGGGGGTGTTTTTTTTCTAATTATTTAAATATTCGTTTATTGAATTAAAAAAGAAGATTTTTTACAAGGATTATCGTTGGATTATTGTATTACTCTCAAATTCAACCGTAGGGCCATCAGCTGGGTCCATCCCACCGTTGATAAAATAATTCCGCGGTGCGGAATCAATTAACCTAAAAGAAGGCGAACTTCTAGTGCTCGATACAAAACGAAGAAGATATTAAAGTAACAAAATGTCAACTGCATTACTGGCCGTATTTGCGGTTATACTCTGCATTCTATTCCGCATATTGAATGTCAATAGCGCGGCTCGAAAGCCGGTCATGGTTTGCCACGACGAGGCGTTTTTAGCCACCATACTAAAAATTGCCCCAGTATTGAGAGACCCGTAAGTTTTACATTTTTTAACTAATTAGGCCTTGTTATTTTTCACAGTTAGACGCTTGTCAAAAATAATCAAATCTTGTATAAGTATAAAACAAAAAAACTACCAGTGATTTGACAGCTGATCTTTTTTTTTCTCTACTCGGTTCCTAATTTTGTCGTTCTTTCATTTCTTGTTATTTAAACGGACCAGTTCTAAATATTGTATGTTTAAAAATGGTGTGTCTATGACTTCGAAAGATTCTATCAATATGATTGCATGGCGATCAGCATCGTTCCTCCAAAAATTTATGCATATGCGAGTTGTATTGAATGACATCAACGGTTGATGTCATAATTAGAAAAGGTATTCTTCATAAGTCGAAAACGATAACAATTGTTTATGTAATTAAATTGCATTCGTGATTATATCTTTTTTCATGTCCGAAATATCAAGTCATATATCTTATTTATTACCATTCATGACGATTGTTTTCATTTTTTGATTGCAATCGATAAATTTATTCAGATAATAATTTTTTACAGTTCAAAGCGCGCGTTATGTATTTTCTCTCGTGTCACATTATTACTCTAACAGTTTTTTTTTTTTTCTCTGATGTTGAAATAGAAATAAAAATGTATAGAAATTAAATAAAAATTGGGTCGTTCTACCTCTAACTTAACATTGGCTTCTAAATATTCAAATTATAGTACTGACCTCTGCCATTATTGTTATTATTATTAATTTTTTTCCTGTCTAGTAGATTAAAAATTATGTTTTGTATTTTAATATTCGGGGTTATTATACAATACGCATATTGCGCGGATCTGTTTAAAATGATAAGCAGAAATAATCTGGAGAGTAATTTGAAAGCTTATCCGTAATTTGGACGATGTATAGAAATGAATATACGTACACGTATTTAAATATAATATAATGTGAATTTGTGAAAGGAAAATGAAGCGCAGTAATTTTCTCTCCAACTTTCGATTTCCTTTTATTGTTGGTCGTATTAGAGAAAATTATAGACGTTATAATGCTTTTCCATTATTCTCTACTATTGAAGTATTCTGAAAATAATTCACTAATATTAACTGAGAATCTCTGGAATCGATAAATTATTCATTTAGAAAGTGTAACATATAGTTCCAATGGATTCAGCTCTAAATAGTTAGCCTTCGCATGATTATAAAATGCGTTTTGAATTTTCATTTTGAGATGCGTAAAAATTTCAACGTCGAACGAACTTCCTCGCTGTCTGTTGAATAATTTTAATCGTTCAAAGGCTTTGGAAATGACCCATTATAAACTTTGGAACGAAAAATTTAATCAGTGATAAGAAAATTGATGTACTGAGAATGATATACGTATAGCGAAAATTCAAGGCTGTACTGTCCGCTGGGTGCTTGAAATTTTTTTTTTAATTGGATTGTCGTTCCACCTCATATGCCAAATTTCACCTCGTTGCTTTGGGTAAGCAATGGACTCGTGTCTCATAATGATTCTATATTTTTTTTTTAACAAAATAGGTACAAGCCGACCAGATTATGGGGATTCAGCGGACATGTCCAAACGATAGTGCACAGCATTATTGGAAGGGTTCGATGCCCATGGCCTATAGGAGAAAGAGTTTACATCACTTTATCAGACAAGACGACGTTAACTTATGACCTCTATCAACCGTTGACATCGGATCACCAAGGTACAAGAATTTAGTACAAATGAATAATTTAGCATTAAATTTTGCAAGGGAAAAAGTTGAGCCAAATAAAGGTGATCTGAAATAATTTATGGTTTTCAAAATGCTTTGAGAGAATAATCTTGCGTAAAAACTGCTTTTGCCAAACTGATTTCATTGCTCTTTATGTATTTCTTATATTCATATCTGCTTTTCGATGAAAAACCCTTTTAACTTGACACTGGAAAACTTGAAATTTGCAGCAGCAAATTATCACCAGTTGGCTCTAACATAATTTTCTATATCTTCGTCGTTGGATGTTTTAGTTATACTAGTAGTGAGTGGCCATTTGATTTGAGTGTTAATTGATATTTTATTAGTTTTATAATGCTGTCAAGATTACAATGGGCAAAACTATTACCAATCAAAAGTTTTTGAGCGCTGTATGTTGACAGTTGGCACGCAAATTCTCCTCCCCCACCCCCCCTCAATAAATACTTCTGTCCCACATTTTTATTATTTTATGTCATGATCTTCTAAACATACAACGCTCTTAAATGCGAGAAAAGAAGGCCACGCTAACATCAGATGAAAATCTAGCTCTCAAACTGTACAGATAGCTACGTTATTGAATATGGACTTGATAGGTTAGCTTTAAACTTTGCTGGAGCATGAAAGCATACAGAACGTATGAGTTGGTATGAATTACTTTGATATCAGGCAGAGTCGTCAAACCGTATTATGTATATGGTGTTTGCTGCTTGATTATAACTTGCCGCTTATCACTTATCACGTTGGAGAGTTGTCGATTTGAAACTATATACAGTTGGATGTATCATCGGAATTGATTCGAGAGGGATTAACTACTAAAACGTAACAAAGAATGTTGTTTCCAGCAGAATGGTACTCTTCTTCTCATGTTTTGGGAAGCTCAGTGAGAATTATCATCATCCAATAAGTCGGCTGTACGGATATGATCGAGACCAATAACTGAGGATTCCTTTCTCTGGGGGTACGTCAATACGATCAGGAATGCCTCAGACTTTAACGAATATTCTAGGTACTCAAAAAGGTTGCGTTCTCGCTTCTATGTCCCTCGCCCCTGTTTACCAGGGTCAAATATACGCGGTGTCTGGTTTATGTCACTCAAAAACGCTTCGCTCGTTAATTCGTGTGAAAGAGTCGTACTACTTCTTCGAATATGTTACAAATATCTTCTCCGTTTCCACCAAAGTTCAGAAAGAGCCAGAGTCTTTTCTTCGAATCTTGATTCGCAGTCATAATTCAAATTTAAGGACAATTCTTTGCAAGTTGATAGAAATTCTGAAGTAAAGTTCGCGTTATTACTTCTGGGGTCTTTGCAACTTTACAGAACATACAATTAGAAAAAAAGTACTGATGAAAATTGTATTTTTCCCTTCTTCGTTACGGATGGACAGTTTTTTTATTGGCATTCCGAGATTTTATTAGTGCCTTATATCCTTGTTCGTCGTCGATTCTTGGGACTATTTGATGTGGTACAAGGTTTCCGCTTTATAATGGAATATGTAATCGCCCTTTACCAGTACATACGATCTCTGCCATCCCCCTCGCATGTCAAAAACCTGACAAACAAACTCCGTTTTATCCGTATTGTTTTGGTTGTTCTTATTGGTTCAGTTCAGATTGTAACGTCTCTTGCATGTTTCCCCGTAAATTTCCATACTAATCGTAAGCAACTTATTCTTTGAGGTGGTAATCCTTTTTTTGCATGGATCTCAATATCCCGATCCTCATTATTAAATCACTGCGTGCTAATAATTCGGACAGCTCCCGATCATTCCGGTCAATTTCAGCTAAGATTACTCGCTTTAATGCTGCAATTTAATTTCGATTTAATGAACCCACTTGTAAAACCCCTTTAATTATCTTCGTGTCTCTTTTATACTAGTAGGCTGGATTGCTGATCTCATTGAGCTCCAAGCACATTTACCTGAATTCATCATGAATTGAACGCGTAATGAAATTCACCAGCTCCAATTAATCACACTGTTTTTTTAATTCAATGATTCAGATGATATTACGATAGCTATCTGCCCCGGGATTGGTAACAGCTCCGAAAGTGTTTACATCAGAACGTTCGTACACTTCAGCCAATGTCATGGATATCGTTGTGCAGTTTTGAACCATGTCGGTGCTTTGTCCAGCGTGGCCGTTACTGCTCCAAGAATATTCACCTACGGTAAGTCGACTTACCGATTGTTTCAGACGTATCATCTACGAAACATTAATATCCGCCAGTACAATTTTGCCTTTAATTTCAACAGGGCACACGGAAGATTACCACATTATGCTGCAAAGTTTGATCGAGAAACATCCCAGTACCCGAATAGTCGGCGTAGGGTTCAGCCTCGGTGGTAATCTGGTAACAAAATACATGGGAGAACGAGGCAGTAATAAATTATCGAGTATAATTGGTGGGATATCGATTTGCCAGGGTTACAACGCCATCGAGTGAGAATGATTTTCATAGTATCTGTAGCCTTGAAAAACTATACTTCTAATACTAACTGTTACCTAATTATTTTTCAGAGGCACAAAGTTCCTCTTGAATTGGCAAAATTTCCGACGCTTCTATCTGTACGTAATGACTGAGTCGGTTAAAAATATTATCCTCAGACACAAAAGAGTGTTACTTGCCGATAATGTCAAACAGAGACACGGCCTAAATGAAAGAGATATAATTTCTGCCGCCACCCTGCCAGAACTCGACGAAGCCTACACACGAAAAGTGCGACCAATTTCTAGACGATTAAAAAACAGGACTCAACAAGTTCGAGGCTTTTAACCTATAATTTCTTCTTTTTATAGGTACACAACTTCAGATCAGTGAAGGAATTGTACAAATGGAGCAGCTGCTTAAATTATCTTACCAACATTTCCACACCGATGGTATTCATCAACGCCCTTGACGACCCTATCGTTCCAGAGCCTCTATTAAATCCCATCAAGGACTTTGCATGTACGTTTTATGCGAGTGCATGAAATCGACTTTGGGGCTTAATCAATAAATTGTGCAATTTATCTGATTACAGCAAAACATTCCAATATCTTGTACGTAGAACTGGCACACGGTGGTCACCTTGGTTTCTACGAGGGAGGTCTGCTCTATCCAAATCCAATAACGTGGCTAGATCGTACGCTGGTTTCCCTGGTTGGTTCATTGGCATTAGCCCACGCAGATCGTGAACTGAAAATGTCTTAACCGCTTAGAAAGATACTTAACATCTTCTTTATCGTATAATCCAACTGACTCGTCCGCGATACTTTGACAGGTATCGATGGACGTACGATAGTTAGAAAAAACCGTTTAGAATTTGAATCTAAATAACAACAACAACAAAATATATATATATTGGCGGTTATATATCGATGTGGTTGTGTCTCAACGATTGTATTTATTGTTATTTATTTACCGTGCTATTTTATACATGTACTTAGGTACTTTTCAGAGTTTAAAGTGAATGTAGGTGTTTAGAATCCAAGGTTTATACTGCACAAGAACACACAAACACACCGCTCTATGTTTAACGCAGTTGTAGCAGACGACGTCCAGAGAGTTCCTCGTGATCATAGTGTAGACTATTTTCAGTTAAACTTGATAATATTAATTGCAGCTCACCGTTAGCAAAAACTAATTCTGAGAGATCGTATAATGACGATGAGTTATTATACGCAGTTTTTGGCTTCTGTATAAATTAATTCACATACAACTATTCCAAAATCGCATTTCTCTTTGATTTGAACATATTTTATTATGAGATTTTCTTTAATCTCTCACCTCTTAAAATTCAAAGCAAGGGATGAGAACATTATTTGTCGTTATGAATGGCATGATCTTTGTGCAATACTAGTTAAAAAAAAAAAATCGATTCAATGCAAAATTATATCTTTGCATCCGTCGGCTCTAAAGGAGAAAAACGTAAACGAAAAATCGTATTCATGAATGAGGATTTAAGAAATATAAATTTTCATATTCGTCATCGTCCGCGTCACAAATTTACCTATTTCTAAATCGAATGCGTAATTGAAAAAATGACAATAATTTAAAAAATTGTCTTGGTTTTTGAAACAAAAAATTTCTTTCACTTCTCTCTTTTCTTTACGCGCTTGCTGAATCATTACCCGATTTATTTCGTATTTTTTTAGAATAAATAACAATAATAAATTTCACTACAATTACGAAATCGATAAATTTTTTACAATTATTAATATCATCGGGAATTGTTGCTCAATGAATTTGTTTAAACAAATAATGAAAAAAAAAAAAATGAAATCAACAACAACAACAAAAAAATAAAGTATTACATTTTTCTTCTTCTTTCTCAATAATAGGTAATTAGATCTCTACAAAATCGCTAATGTATCAATTTATACATACCTGTCAAACACATTCTTGCGAATTATTACCATTATCATTATTATTATTGTTATTGTTGTCATCATCGTGTCATTTTTGTTATTTTATTCGTGTTCGATTCTTCTCATGACTTGACTATACCTATATTAATCAACAAGATTAACACAACAAAGACAATTATTCGGGAGCAATTAATGAAGTTCATTAATAAATTATGGTTCTATTTTTTTCTTTTTTTTTCTTTTTATATTCTATTACGAAATATCGTTGATTGGCTCTAGATATAAACAAATTGAGGGACGAATTTTTTTTTTTTTCTTCTTTTTTTCTACACAATCAGCTGCGATTGTTATCACGGTACTACGGTACGGTTGTTGGTTCCTCATCGCATATTATTATACATATACATATATTTATTGAATAAAGCTTGGAGAAAAATGAGAAAAAAAAAAGAAGAGCTTGCGTACGGTTAATGAAAAATGTGTAATTATAATATACGTTATATATTATATATATATATATATTATATATATTATAATTTATGTATTATTATGTAATATAAGGATTTGCAAATTTTATTTTGAGGCACAAATGCGATATAAAATATACATATAATGTGTATCTATACGATTATGTACGGGGTGTCGCGTTTTAAATGAAACGATGCAGAAATGGCGATAAAAAAAAGCAAAAAAAAAAAATATTCAAATATTTAAATAAGAAATAAAAAGATGAATCGATAGATTTCAAAAATTGTTTTCTTTCTATAATTTAAAAATGGATGCCGCGTTGACTCGAAATTGAATAAATTTTTTACGGTACGAGAAGAACGAAAAAAATAGTTAAAAAATAGTAAAAAAATTAATAAATAAAAATGTAAGAATCATTTCAAAATTTGAATTACGTTGTATTTTTTATATATTATAGTTACGGAGATATTATATATTGACGGGGATGGATAAGAATTAATTTGAAATGTAACACCTTGTGTAATATAGAAATATAGGTATGTACTGAATAGTGTTATATTGAAATATGCATATAGGTATAATATATAATTTAGGGGTTATATTCAGTGTTCGAAAACGAGGAAAAAAAAAAAATAATAAGAAAAGAAAACAGTACCGTGTGTATATAATATATATTAATACTTAAATAAATTATTAATAAATTTGACATTATCAAATTAGAATTGAAAAAATTATCATTATCATTATCATTGTACCTCAATTATCGAGCATACTTATATATATAACTATGTATATACCCGAAAAAAATGCGTTGAAAGAAAAAAAGAAAACACAAAAAGAAATTGAAAGGAAATAGATTGAAAAATAATTTCTACTCTTTTTGTTCAGTTACGGTGATTTTTCTTATGCATAAATTATTTTACGTTATTTCAAAATGATACATATGTTGCAGGATTACACGTATGTAACATTATAACGCCACGTATATTTATTACAACCGCATTCGTTCCACGAGCAGATCGTATTTAATTTTTTAATTGCACGGAAATTATTGAATATAATACACATGTTATACATTTACATATATATATATATATATATATATACATGTATACCTATATAGACGCTGCGTTAGCGGAAATCAAGTGCCAAAGCTCAACATTAAAACTTATACATATATACATCTGTCATCTATGCGTACGTAAGAGCTTTCGTCACCATCGCGAATCGACGTTCGATAAATTCTTGTCGTGTCGCCTATTTTTTTTTTTCTGTTATTTTGATTTTTGAGATTTTTTACTTTATTGTTTCTTTCGTTTCTTTCAACCTTTAATTCGAAATTTTGAAAAAAATATTCAATTTACAGGATAATGATACACATTTTACATTGGTGTAAAATAAATCTGTCATTCATGTTATAGATTTGGAATACGAAGAAGAGAAAAAAAACTGGGAAAAGAAAGAAGAAAAAATTACATGTGTACATCGGTTCGCGTGCACATTTTAATTTGTGGAGAAAAAAGAAAAGAAAAGAAACACAAAAGAAGAAGAAAAAAGAATTACGTTTGCGGAGGATACGTGCGGTTTTAGAAACTTTTATTCAATTTCGATATATGCACTCTCCAGTTGTTTCCCCATATCTATACTTATATCAAACCATACCGAACTCCGTATTAATTTTAATGACCAGTTAAAAAGATTTAAAACTATAGAATTTTATTACTCTTTTGCGAATCCGAGTGATTTTGCCAGTGCACGGGCTGTGCAATGGCGACGTTATAATTTTTTCGTCAATATTCAAGAAAACCGCTCGGCTGCAGTTGAGCGATAAGTTATAAAGATATTTTACACCTATATCTATACCGCCATAACTATACCTATATAAACACGGGTTGTAATTGCCTCAAAATATACCCTATATTATAAAATATGCAATTGCATACAGCCGGTTATTATTCTACCCTGGCGTGGCAAGTGGCGTTTATAACGATATTAATATATATAAAAAAACTCATATTTTTATTACAGATAAGAATTATCAATAATAACAACAACAACAACAACAACAACAATATAAATAATCGATAGAATTATCATCGTCCAAAAAACAATATAGATCAATGAAAAAAAAAATCATCATTTATACCAATAATGCAGATAATAGAAATTACGATTGATATACATATATAACGGAGACCCTGAACTCGGAAAGAAGAAGGCTGAGTTTTTCTTTGTTTTTATTTTATCTTTTTGAGAAATTCAAAAATAATTTTTGCCTCGATTATATACACGTTATATCTACGTTATTGGTGACGTACTTCGAAACGAAGCAAACAGCTGATATTGTAATGTAATGTATAGTATACATAGATAATGAAACTAAAATCGATTGTAATTTATTTATTGATTTATTAAATATCGATAATTTTTTTTTTTCTTCTTTCGTTTATTTTTTCCAAACAATTGCGATTCAGCGACGCGTTCTGAAATGAAATGAGAGTCCGCCATTTTGATGTACATAATTAAACTTTTAAAATCGCTGTAGAGAAAATTATCAATCGGCGTTATAATTCTTGACATCGATTTTATACGGCTTTATATTATTTCGTATAGTTATAAATAACGTATATTGTATATTATTATTTAAAAGCGCAGAAAAAAGAAGAAAGTAAGAGAGATTCTTTTTTTTTTTTAATTATTTTTCATTCTTTCTCCGCACAGATAAGAACCCCGCGCGCTATATGAACGCTTAATAAACCGCGCGTGCATTTACAATTGAAGAGAAGTAAGTTAACTGAACGAAGTAGCGATGATGATAATAATACAATAAAAAATTTATAGTATATCGTGCCTCGAACAAAGCGGTTATTTTTTCTAGAATTTACTCGATTAATAACTAATTATAATTACCAATTATATAGATAATATACATATTTATAGTAAAATTATTCATCTTCTTATATATCATACACATATGTATAGTACAACTCGTAATCGACTAGAGTTTAAAAGTCTCGGCGCGCAGCGATCATCGACAATTCGCAAAATGAATATAATAAAAAAAATTATAGTCTCGAACCTCCACCCGATATTACTTCCGACGACCTTGAAACGATCATTCGATTTATCCCGCGCTGCAGGTCACCGCCAAAAATCAATCGTTTTTGATTCGGCTTTTTTCTTTCTTTCTTTTTTCTCTTTTAATTCAACCTTTAAATTTTATCGATATATAACATAAGAAAATACATACCTATCTATACCTATACATATATTGACTGCAAATAATAAAAAACCAATTAAAAATTATAGATTAATTATATATCGATCAAGGTTTTAGAAAATTTGTTATCCGCTGCAGCACGGTGCAGGTCTTATTATACATAGGTATATGTATACTTTAAATATAAAATGACGCACGAAATTTAACCTGTGCAGCATGCGCATATTTATGCATTATCTCTTTATTTGCATAGCTGAACGTAGCAGCTATGTATAGTGTTGGATAGAAGTATTTTTGACGGGCTAGTCTGACTGACCATTAAGTTTATAGAGACTGTAGGACAAACAGATTTCAACGTCGAATAAAATATAAAACCAAAACGAATTATCATATACCATATACGTATAAGTAATATATATTAACAAATAATCAATATTCATAGAAATTTTTTCGTTTTTTTTTTCTTAAAAAATTCTTTTATATTTAAATATATGTACATACATACATATATATAATTATACATATATCGTGGTTATCGCACAACAATAACTTATTGTATAACAAAAGAGAAAAAAAAAACAACAAAAATAAAACAAAAATTACACCGTATAATTATAATAATATAGATTTCATATCGAATGGAAAATTTGAATTTTTTAGGGAAGTAAAATTGGTTCTTTTTTTTCTTTTTCTTTTTGAATTGGGAGAGAGGGAGGGGGGGGGGGGGGTAGTAATTCGGCGATAACCTGGTGATTAATTATTATGTAGATATAGAGGTCTTAACCGATTGAAAATCTCCCTTCGAAAAATTAGTTTCGGGGAATATAAATGGGCCTGAAGTGTTTTTTTTCAGAGGTATTGTAAAAAAGACAGAGAAAAAAAAAAAACTCCGCTCTAAAAATGATGTTACGATGATACACTACGGGGTTCATCTGCTGCAGTGCAGTGTGTGCAGGAGCCATCATGGGGTTTGAAATATATTTTTTTTTTCTTCTTCGTTTTTTGTAATTTTTTCAATATTTTTTTTTGTTTTCTCTTCGTCTTTTCTGATCTTTTTTACTTTTGACAGCTGTTCGCATGCGTGTGACCGACTTCGGGATGGGTTTTTTTTTGTTGGTTCTTTTGTTTTTCCTCGATAAAAATTTTTCAGCTCTTTCAGAAAATTTCTATATTATACTATACATGTATGTAATATACTAGGTACGATTATAAATGTCTGAAGTTTTTGGAAAAGAAAAAGAAAGAAACGAAAAGGAAGAGGAAAAAGAATTGGGAAAAAAGTACACGCGATCATATCTATACCGTGTAAATTGAATGAAACAAAACTTTTAAGTATGAACGAAAAAAAAAAACCACATTTTTTTTCGAAATTTGACAAAAAAAAGAAAAAAGAAAGATGGAAACTTTTTTCCAGGCGCCTGTATATAATATAGAAGCTTCTGGCTTGTAATTATTGTGAGTAAATATTTTTCATATAATGTGTGCAGTGTTCTTATACAGGCGTCATTAGTTTTTTTTAGTTTTTTAGTTTGCTCTTTCTTTCTCGTTTTTCTTATTCGGATTCACCCGAATGCTGCAGATGACCGAGAAATTTTTCTGAACGCAACTCGACCACCTGCTTAGCGTCGACTGACGACGAGTTTGCCCTAACACGATGCGGGGGGTTACCATAATGTAGCGGTTAACCAATCCAAAAACAAAAAAAAAAGGCACCAACCCAAAAAAAAAAAGCCCAAAAAAAATTTGTTAAAAAGATTCTCCCAGTGTATCTATAGGTATACATATGTATAGGTATATAACGTAAGCTCGTTATCCTATACAACCGTCCGCGATAGAAAAATAGGAAAAGGAACAATAAAATCGAAAATCCAAAATCCAAAAATCGTTCGAAAAATTCTCAGTTCTCTTTATACCATACCGCGCACGTTTTCGAAGTTTATTGTATGATATTTATATTTATAAATGTCCGTATTATAAAAACATAAAACTTTTTTCTTTTTTTTTTCGTTTTTTTTCTTTTCTAATTGAATGATAATGAAATTAATATTAATCTAGCGTGAATAAATTGAAGAAAAACGAAAAAAATTAATAAAAATCAACTATTAAATTATAGATAGATATATATATAGATATTATAATTGCGCCAAAAATATGTTATCTTATCGCGTTTGAAATTAGAAATAAGAGAAGTAGATGAAAAAAAGAGAAAACAAAAAATTAACGTCGAGTAACAATAATTTTTTTTCTTCTTTTAAACTAAAATTAAATTGAAAGAAAAAAAATGATAGAAAAAAATAACTCAGTAAAAATGTGGCTCTATCAAACAGAAGTGTTATAGGCACGTCGGAGGTGGAGGGTTTAATTAAAAACCAAAGACACAAATAATTGTGACAAAAAATTTCTTCTATGATTCGTGATGTTTTTTTGTATTTCTGCCGAAAATTTTTTACCTATATAAGTATAAATGTGTAAAAATAAATTTTTATTCCGTTCATCTCTTATACGCGCGGTATAATATAGTTATCGATATATGTAATTTTTGTTTTATTTTTTTTTATGGGATAGTATAAATAAGATAATGAAAGAAAACTATTAGATCTAGGTAATATGAATTATATGGTGAGTCGTTTGATTTTGAAACGTTGATACACGGTCGAAAGGAAGTTTGAATACGTTTTTCACTTATGTGTTTCGTTTTTTTTCTTTTTTTTGTTGTTTGCAAATGTGTACGAAGCGTATAACACGTACGTACGTGGAGTACTAGTTACGGATGATATACGTATGGAATATATGCAGAGAGGACCGGGTTCTTCTGACTCAGTGCTTGACAGGCCAGCAAGCTCATAGCATCCATCCCACTTTTGTCCACTTTTGTCCACTTGCCGCCTTAAACTTTTTGAACACCTAAAACGATCGTATTCGTCACTTGACGGATCAGCCCTTCTTTTTTATCTCCTTCTTTACATCCGTCTCTCTCACTCTCCCACGCATTTCTCTTCTCTCTCTCTCTCTCTCCCCCTCGTTCCAAACCTCCCTCCCTCTCCCTCCTCCCATATTCTCCTCATCTCCTCTCCTCTCTCTCTCTCTCTCTCTCGATTTTTCTCTTTCTAACGTGTCTGTCCGTCTGGTCCATCTCGCGCGTTCGCCGGGTCGGTCGTTATATGATATGATATCGCGAATATTTAAGACGTAAGAAGTTTTTTTTCATTTTTTGTTTCTTCTTCTTTTTCTTTCTTCTTCTTCTTCTTCTCTTTCGTTTCATTTTTTCAGTTTCCCTTCCTTTTCTCTTTTGTCCTTCGTTCTTTTTTTTTTTCTGTTTTTTTTTTTTGACTTTTCGTTTTTGGTTTTCCTTTTTTTATTTATTCTTCATATTACAGCCTTTCTTTCATCTTATTATAATAAGTGCGCCGTCGATTTTATTATTTGTAAATAATATTTCAATTTTCATTCCATTATTGTATTATATATACGATCGATTCTGATTCGATATGGTTTTTTTTATCACGTGTTCGATCGTTTTTTTTTAATTTTTTTTAATAAATAAATTTCTTCTTTCTTTTTCTTTCCAATGCCCTGTCGCAGATATCAGGCAACAGCCAGCAGCAGCGGAAGCTGTAGATGCGGCACCGACAGCGCCGGAAGAAAGTTTTTTTTTTTTTTTTCTTTTTTTCTTCTCCCCCCCTCCCTCCTTCGTTATCTGTACTATCGGTAATTCTGGCGAAACCAAAGAAAAAAAAAAAAAAAGGAAAAGAAATTCGTACAGTAAGTTAATTTTTGTATTCTCACTATTTTCGCGCACTCGGGTGCAGTTGAACCTTTTTTTTTTTCAAATAAAGTAGAACCTAAATAGAGAAGGGTGGGAAAAAAAATGAAAAGACATAATAAGCAGATCGTCTATTGAGATGGTGTGTAACGGGGATAATGAAATGTTAATTTTACCGGAGAAATAGAGAGAGAAAGAATGGAATGAAGAGAGAAAAGAAAAAAACACACTGAAATAAATAAATAAATAAATAAATTGTTGCTCAGATGCGTTCAGGTGGCGATAAGACGAAGAGGAAGAGGAATGAAAAAAAAAAGAAAGAAAGAAGATTTGTTGGGGGGAAAAAAAAAAAGCAAAAAAAAATTCGAAATAAAATTGAATCGAATAAGAAAGCGAAGGAAAAAAAAAAAAGTAATAAGGTTTTTTGTTGTTAATAAATAAAGTGAAAAAAAGTACGGTAGCCGTGCGTTTGGTGGCAGTGGTGGTGGTGGTAGTGGTTGGGTGGTTGGTGGTGGTAGTTTGTGTGCCTGCAGTTGTGTATAAAAAGTTACCTCCTTCAATCTTGCAGCGCGTTGCAAGGTTATAGTTTGTACGCGAAGTTCCTGCAGTTAGTAGTTAGCAGCAGCAGCAGCAGCCGCCAGCAGCTTCAGCAGCAGCAGCAGCAGAAACGGAAAGAGAAACGGAAAAGAAAGAAAGAAGAAGAATAAGAATAAGAATAAGAATAAGAAGAATAAGAAGAAGAAGAAGAAGAAGAAGAAGAAGAACGAGACGGAATACAAGAGAAAAGACAAACACGAGAAGCGAAGAAGAACAGAAGCAACAAAAAAAAACAAAAAACCAAAAAATTAACAAACAATATAATTGGTTAAACAATCGAAACAACCAAAATTAAATACATCGGAACAAGGAGAAGAATTTTGCCAAATCTTCGGGGGACTTTTCTCGAGATTTTTACGTGCAATTACCTAATTTTGAACAACTGCAGTTTCTTCTCGTTTATAATTAATTCATCATTAATTTAATGTGCAACGATCATCAATCGAACGTTGGAAAATTCGAATGAGAAGCGAAGTAAAACGACACGATAATTTCGTGTACATTGAATTATTATTCGGGAATGATCGAAAACGGATCTGAAATAATTTAAATGAACGAATTCAGTTTTTTGAACTAACGCACTGTTTCCGACGACGCTCTTCTACTCAAAACACCTACCAAATTGTGAACTGCAGCCGTTGAAGTGAATGGAAATTTTTATTTTTATAAACGGAAAACAGCGAAAAGAAAACGAAATTTTAACGAACAAATTGAAACGTATCGTTCGATATCGTGTGTAGAAATTTTTATTCGTCTCACACGTACGCGAAAAAAAAAAATATTTTCTTTTTTTTTCTTCAAATTATAGAACTTCTATAATCTGATTCGAAAATCAGATGTTGAAATTAATGAATAAAAAAACCAAAAGACTCGTTATACGTGCACAGTGATATTAATTTATCGGAAAAAGAAAAGAAATTTTTTTTTGGTTCCTATAATCATAAAATCAAAAAGAAAAAAAAATTAAATTGTGATATAAGGTAATAATGAAAATAATGATAATAATAACAATATTAATAATGACACGGTGAAGTTGATGACAATTTTTCGTGACAAGATAATAGCGAACAACTGCAGAAGAAGAAACAAAAAAAAGAAGAAGAAATCCTGATTAATACTTAAATTTTTGAAGAAACAAAAATAAAAAAAAAAAAATCAGAGAGAAGAAGATAATAAAACGAAAAAAAAAGAAAAGAAAAGTTTTTGTCAAATAAAGAAAGTTGACGGAGGTGCGTGTGTGTGTGTGTCTGTGGGGGGGGGAGGAAGAGTCGTTGGTTGATAGTTTTGTTGTTAGTTTTTTTTTTTCTCTTTTTTTTTCCCCTCTTTTCTTCCCATAACAATAAACACAAGTGCGTAAATGCAAGTACATATAATGTACCGTTGTTGCAGTTGATATACATATATATACGTATAGATATATATATGTATATATATAGTTGGTGGTGAAAAATAAAAAAAATTTGATGCAGTTGCGAACGAAGAAGATATTTTTTCTTTTCTTTTTCTTCCCGAACCGAAAGGGATAGGAAAGAAAGAAAGAAAGAAAGAAGAAGAAGAAAAAAAAAAAGACAACATTTTGTTATAAATTTTGATTGTCGACGTGCGTTGTGATAAAAAAAAAAAAAAGCAAAAATAAATAAAAATAAACGGAATTAATAAAAAAAAACTCCGAAACGATAGAAATCGGAAAATCGTTGTGACATATCGAGTGAGAGAAGAGATAAATTTTGAAAAAGAAAGGACGAGAGAAGGAAAAAAAAGAAATAGAGAAGAAAGAAAGAAAGGGGATTTAATCGAAGGATAAGAAAAGAGAAGTTGCCGCAAGTGCAGCGGCAGCGGTAGCGGCAGGTGCATTTTATATATATATCTGTACATACGGAGTGGAAAAAAAAAAAAAATATAACCGAAGAGAAAAAACTGACAAAAAAAATAATTGAAACAGTTAATCGTGGTGAAGAAGGTTTGCCGGTTGACCATTAAAATGAACATCATCGATCCTCGAGCAAAACGAGTTTCAGTGAGTTTAGCGAACCGCGCTACGGAGGACGTTATCATCGTACCAGTTTGAAAATAAAACGATTTAATACAATATACTTTATACGTATCTATACATATATATACACACATATATATATACATCACGTTACATTATTATCATTATTATTAAAAACATTATATTCAAGTGCTTCGAACATTACACATCGTTTAGGTATATATAACATATAAATATATATATATATTTATTATACGTGTACTCTTGTTTTTTTTTTTCTTTTTCATTATCTTATTTCATTTCATTTCATCTCATTTCATTTCTTTTTTCTCTCTCTCTCTCTCTTTATTAATTTATTTAATTAATTATTCATTTATTTTTTTTTCCAATCATTCTCTCATTTCTAAAACATCTATATCAAAAGTATTATATATATAAATACATATATTCGATCGAAATTTGAAAAATTAATTTGACAAAAAAAAACAAAAAACAATTTTCAATCATTATTATAATTATTATTATTATAATTGAATAAATTAATTTTACGTTTCGCAATATTCTTTGATTCGTTCAAAGGTTCGAAATCGGAAAAAATTTGTTCTCAATTTTTCATACATATTTCTTTTCTTTTATTCCAATCTTTTGAAAAGTTTTTTTTTTTCTCAGAGATACACGCGCCAAAAGGTACTTCTCATCGTCATCGTCGTCGTCGTCGTCGTCATTATCGTTATCATAGTTTTTTTTTTTGTGTTTTTTTTCTTAATCATCATCATATAAAAAAGAAGTGTTTTATTTTATATACATAAAAAAAAAACGACGAAAAAAAAAAATTGTGAAGGGTGATGTGATAATAAATAAACAAAGGAATAATTGAAATAAAATGAAATAATAAAAATTTCTATACGAGAAAGGATAAAAAAAGAAGAGAGATTAACAAAATTTTGTGTAATGTGTACGATCGATTCTTATATCATACGTGTAATAATAATTGAATTGCAAAAGAAAATTGCATAAATAAATAAATAAATTTGACAAAGTAAAGGAAAGGGGGTAAAAAAGAAAATAGAAAATAAAAAAAGTGAAAGAGTTTGAAAAGTGTAACTTGCAGTTCGTTGATGATATAATATTTGTCTATATACATATTATACGGATTATATAGTCGTGATCCGATATAAGATAACAGAAAAAAGGTAAAATTTGAATCGAAAAAACTATGTCGAGATTATTGGTATTGGGTTTGGTGCTTCTCGGAGCATTGGACGGTATAAGTTTGAGTAGAAACAGCGACAAATCGTCGTCGAGAAAAACTACATTGGTGGCTTACGCGGCGGGAAGTTGCAACGCGTGTCGTATGCACGAAGACATTAGAGCGCTTAGCTTGCAGGCGATAAAAGTACAGATATTATCTAAACTAGGATTAAAACAAGCACCCAACATGACCGGCAGAGCCTTACCAAAAATACCACCGATATCCAGGCTCATGGATATGTACGGGATACAATCCGATCAACCCGTCATGGATCAATTAGAACCGGGAATATCGAGGCACGAGGAAGTCGACGAATACGCCGCTAAAACCGAAAACGTTATCGCCCTCGCACAACCACGTGAGTATCCCGTCGATTCCATTTACATTCGATTTCGACTTTTTTCCTTTTCTTTTCTACATATCACCGTTCGATTAATCGACGCCTGCAGGAAATCCCAAGTTTCACGGGTATGACAAAATATTCATCATAGAAATTACTCGTATAATATTGTACAGAAAAATCTGCTTTGCCGCAACTACGAGGCAAGACAGCCATCTATATATGCCTATGTACATATGTACTATATATATATATATATATATATATATATATTAGTCGGTGTTTTCTCTTATTAATTTTCTTATTATGGAAACTGCAGCGGTGAAGCCGACGACGTGCGGACCGCCGGCGTCTGCAGCAACAGTATCGTAGGCGCCTGCTGACCAGTGGTCAGTCAGGGCACACAGGACGAGTTTCACGACCTGAAACCCCCTCCTGATTGCACCCCCCTGCCTCCCCCCCACCCCTCTCATCTTCGCCCCTCTTTTTCTCTATTTATCTCCGCCATTCTTATATATATCTTATAGTATATATTCTAACGATTCGCACGAGTTTATAATAAATCGTATACCTATAACGGATATCGTTGGGTGCGAAACTTTTTATTTTTCTTTCTCTCTACATTTTCATTTTATCGAATAGAAATCATATAATATAAACAACTACATCGGTTACGCACTCCACTCCACCTCTTTCCGTGGAAGAAGAATTGAAGAATAAAAAAGAAATCAAGAAAAAAAACACTTGAAATTTTTCAGTTAAATTTAATTATTATAATCGGTTATCGCTAATCGAGTCAAAGTCATGTATGTACTACATATATAATGCGAAATCATGAAAATGATCGCGTGTAGTTGAATTTCATATTATAAATATAATTCAATCTATACATATAAGTATATATCTCGTCTGCGTTATCGTAATCTCACATGGTGAGTGATTTTTTTGTTAAGAAAACTATTTCTTGTTTCTTTTAAAAAAATCACTTCGATTTCCTTTTTTTTTTTCTGTTTTCTCTCTCTCTTCTATACACGTAGTACATTATAAACCAATTGCAAACATGTAGATAAGTATTTTGTATATAAATTTTCTAGAAAAACTTTATTATAATGTGGAAGACGCATAACAACGATCAGGAACTGTCAAGGGGTTATCTCGATAAAACTACACGTGGCAATTGCCGTCTAATATATAATCTGTTTCATATTCTATACATTTTGCTACTATCTATCCCCTCATGTTTTTCTATTTATTTATTTATTTTTACTCTATTTTTTTCTTTTTTTTTTTCTTTTCTTGCCTGCTCTTCTTCTTTTCTATTTCGTTTTTCCAACACTCGGATCTTCTATTAATTCTACTTACTTAACTATTTCACATCGCATCTTTTTACACACTGCTCTTTTTCTTCATACTTTTCTATATATTTCTCTTATCTTTTTTTCATTCATTCATTCATTCATTCATTCATTCATTCATTCATTTATTCCATTGCTATTCGGACAGTTTTGTCTTTCCCACGTTTATACTATACAACCAAAAGATCGTCACAGTTTTGAATCAAAAAAAAAGAAAAGAAAAAAAAATCTTCCCACGAATCTCTCGATAAAATTGTCCCCTTTCCTCTCGTTTCGACGTCAGAATTTTTGGGAAAAAAAAAAATAATCAGACACGTAATACGAATAATGAAAAAGAATGCGAGAGAAAAAAAAGAAGGAAGAAAAACTCATCGCTGCACGATCGAGTATGAAGAGGTGTCGCGAATCTATTATATATCTAGTGGTAAAAATGAGAATACATATCCTATGGGAATAAAAGTGAAAAAAAAAAAAGGAAAAGTAGAGAGAAAAAGTAATATATATATATAGGTATATATAAAGTTATACATTTGTAATAGACACGAGACGACTAGACGCGTGTGCGGGGACTATTTGGTCAAGGTCACGGTCGTTTTACAGCCTAGGTCAGGCCCATCACTTCATTATCGTATTAAGCCAACATTATACAAGGCTCCCGGTGGCTATCCTGGGGAAAGAGGAAAGAGGAAAGAGGTGGCGAGGAGGGTAGGGGGGGGGGGGGGGGGGGGAAGGGGGACGACGACCGGCAGGAGGGCCACAGATTTCACACTCTAGTATCGTCATAGACATTGCGCTTCTAGACTATCCGTTATTATTATACCTATATAGAATATGGTATACGAGATTGTGTATGGGACTGTACGTGCGTATTATATTATACCCACATATGTATGCAGCGGACCTAATACTGCAGAATTGTCAGACGTTTGAAACCGATAGGATCAATTCGTCGTGTTCGACAAATATATTTCTTTTTCTCTCTCTCTCTCTCTCTCTCTTTTTTATTTTATCTTTTAGATTTTTTTCAGATTTTTTTTCACCGTGAAAATTCGAAATCAGAATTGATTCGATAAGAGAGAAAAAAATTTGTTGAAAATTCTACAATAATTGCATCTTTTTATATCGAATTATATAGATACATATATATATATGTATATTGGGAAAGAAGAAGTGTGTGTGTGTGTGTGGTTAATAACGTGTGCATATATGTATTTTTATTGCACACGATTTATTACGAAACGACGCGTGTGTAATAAAATTAATTTTGAAAGAAGAAAGAAGAAAGCAAAAAAAATCAAAAAAAAAGGCAAAATTGATAAATTGAAAATCCGAAACGTAATTAAAAAAATTTCGTTATATATTTGTTGTATTATACCAATCAGATTATAAGGCTAAAATGCATCATTTAAATTGTGAATATCTCAACGTCACATACGTAATTAAATATGTATACATATATGTATCCTATGTATGTGTATATATGTATATTTAATATTGCACATGGTTACGTATTATACGTATAACGTATATAATATTATATTTATCGTAAAGTTTTTGCACGCGGAGAGCAGCTGCAGCTGATATTTATCAAATACATACGTATACACAATTTATTTAAATATTTCAATCAGAGAATTTATATATACATATATATGTATAATACATATGAGACATTATGTAATTGCATTTATACGTAAATATACTACACCGAGAACACACAAAAAAAAAAAAAAAAAAAAAAAAAACAAGAAAAATATCCTGCACTCGCGAAATCATACGAAGATACATTAATTAATTGATTAATTAATATACAATACAGGGTGAACGATGAAATTTTTCATTATTTCTTCGGTTATAGAAATATATATTATATCATATTATACTTAATTTTACGTAGTACATAAATGACTACACTCCACATGCACACATGGTATATAATATATTATGTATATATATATATATGTATAGTCTTTTTTACCTCCGAACTTCCATCGAACGGGGTGTATACTTTTATTAATGCGGTCTGTTATAATAATACCATAGATACACATAACGATCAGTTTGATTTTTAACGCGATCCGAAGAGCACTGAAACAAGAAAGGTCAAGGCTTTCGATTCAGGTCATAACGTCCAGTCTCTCCCTCTCCCTCCCCCTCCCCCCATCTTCCCCCTCCGCCCCTCATTCCCTCTTACCTCCCTCGTTCCTTCTCTCTTCTCCTCTTTTTTTTTCTCTCTTCGCAATTTAATACACGAGGTAATACGTGTAAGTATATAATATTTCACGTTCGATCGATCATTGAGTATTTTATTTTATTTTTTGTTTTGGTTTTTTTTTTTCACCGGATTTATAAATTATCATTGTTCTTATTATTATCATCATTATCGTTTACATTTCGTCGTCGTAGCTGCCAGTAAATGATCGTCGGAAAATACTTCTCGCGAACGTGATTCGGTTCCAATTTTTTTCACTTTACTTTTCTCTTCTTTTCTTTTCTTTTCTTTTCTTATTCAACTTTCAAACGATCGAAGTTCGAGGATCGGTCATGGAGAAGTCTATTGAGTCTGAGAATTTTCCTATAATTGAAAATAAATTCCAAGATATTGTGGAAATGAAAAAAATTTTCGTAGCGCCTTACTGACCGCAACCCGCACAATATGCATTTCGTGTAACGCGTGTCACTTGGGTCGCGGTCGGTCAGGCGCTACGAAAATTTTCCCGTACACGTAACGTACGCCCCCCGATTAAACGTGAAGGAAAAAGCAAATTAAGTGAAATGAAATTAAGAATCTATGAAATTCAGAGCGACTGATTATTTTCGAAATTGATCGATAGGCACGTCAATAATCTGTGAGGTACGATCGAATGATTTTTCTCGAGGTATATTTGGGCGCGGTTTTCATAATCGGCAAATTTGTTTGTTAAAAATGTTTGAAGGGTTGAAAAAAGTAGACGAAAAAAAAACAATCGGCCGATCGTGCAGGGATCGTGGATGTCAAAATGATCGGAATGAAAAGTGTAAGAGTTTTTTTGAGAATTCTTTGAGATTTTGGAAGAGAAAAAAAATTATCAGAGATCATAAAAAATATAAACCATTATTGTAGGAGAAAAAATCTGAATGAAAAATTCACTCGTGCAGCGTTTTACGAGATCGGAGAATTGCGTATAGAATCGAATGCTCAGCGAATGAAAAACTGGTGAGTGAAAATCATCGGTCGAAGTGACACGGAATGCCCCATGTATGATATATGTATATATTTGTTATGTACAAATATTAAGGTATATATAATCTATATATTTATTTCGATGCAGGCAGCAGGCGCCGTATACCCCATCGCGGTCTGACCGTGTAGAATAACATAAAATCACACAGTGGTTCGCATTTCCAATTTTATGTCGAATAAAAAACAAAAAAAGAACAACAAAAAAAGCAAATACCGTGCAGCTGAGCAAAAGGGTCGTAACCCACAAAAAAACATTGTATAAGTACAGAAGAAAAAAAAAATAAAAAGAAACATCGATGAATCTAAAAATGATTATTAATAAATCAATTGAAATTCATGGAAAATTATTATTCTTGTTATTATATATACTTTGTTCTCTCATCGGGACGACGACGAAAACGACGACAAAAACGACGACGACGACGACGACGACGAAGTTTGCTGTTGCTGCAGCAGCAGGTTGGTTGACTACGTTAATTTTGGGGTTCAACGCACTAGGAGGCGGGCTGTTTGAGGTCGGGTAGTTTCGCTAGTCTCACGCAACGGGCTTCATTTTGTTCTTTTTTTTTTTTTTTTTTCTATTTCATTTCGTTTTTTTTTAGTTTTATTTGCTTTATTTCTATTTTTATGTTGTTTTTTTTTTTCTTAATTTATTTGCCTTTTTTTTCCCTCTCTCTCTTTTCGCCCGTCTGGCTCTCTATATAGTATACCCGACCGATATAGTCGCGGCCGTTCTTCACCTCAACCTCTTAAAAAAACCCTCTTTGTCTTGCGTTTTTTTTTTTATTCGGCAGTCGTTTTTTGCTTTTTTTTTTTTTTGCATCAACTTTGCAACGTTCGCGAATTCGTTCGCCTCTGCGGCTCCACCCCCCCCATCCGTGCACCACGAAAATGCATGTTGCTCTCCCCCAAACCAATTCAAAACTTCCACGAAATCGCGCGCGCCTTTCGCTTTATATATACGGTTTATTGAATCCACTTTTTTTCTTTTTCATTCTTTTTTTTTCTTTTTCATTCGGGTTTTTTTTTTTGTTTCTATCGTCGACACGATGCAGAAAGCGTCAGACACGCGTACGCTTCGTACAACACATGATACGAGCGTATTATTCGCCAAAGTATACATATCGACTTTTTAGGACCCTCGACATTTTTTTAATCTACGAAAAAATTGCTTTCTTTTCCCCCTCCCCCCTGTTTTTTATCTGCGCAAGCTTTTGTTTTAATTGATATAATTAAATCAGAAGTGTGATCGAAGGAAAAAAAAATTAGAATTTTTCGTTCTGATTGAAAGGCGAAAAAAATAAAAAATAAAATAACGATCACGCGATTACATTGCATTAAAGCGTGACTCAATTTTTTTTTGCCTTTTTTTCTTTTGTTTCTCAATTTGGATCGTCCAAAAAAGGTTACCGCACGTTATGTAACACGAAAGATACGAAGGAATTGCAGGCGTTAAGTAAAAAGAAAAGAGAAGAAAAGAAAAGAAAAGAAAAGAAAGAAAGAAAAAAGAATAAGATTTTTGTATCAATTATACGATAATTAGAAAAAAAATTCGACGTGCATGGAATTATTATGGTTTTGCTATTATTATATTAATTAACATTATACGTTACATGTAACGTGTAATGTTATTTAAAAAAAAAAAAAGAAAGAAAAAAAAAAATAATAAATTTTGCGATCGTATAATTGCGCGCTTATATATACGGAGTGAAAATTCCACCGCGACGAGGTCAAATCGTATCAATTATTCTTCACTTATTTATAGACAGTTGAAGTTGAATATAATATAGCGATAACCAATCCACCCGTTCTCGTACACGTACCTATATCGCCATTGTTTTCTCACGAGAGACAAAAATTCAATGATCTTATTAATTATTTATATACAATTATATTATAACAATTGTGTGTGTTTCGAAAGTTCATCGTTTTTTTTTCTGGTTTCTTTTTTTTCTCTTTCCTCGTACAACCCTTACGAGAAGAAAACAGAAGTCGAATGAATAATTGTGCGAATAAACAAATGAATCAAATTCACTCGAATCAATTGATTAATTTGTAGAGAGAATGAGAGAGAGAGAGAGAGAGAGAGAGAGAGAGAGAGAGGGAAGAAAAAAAACTGAAAATAATTATCTCGTAGTAAGTGAGAGAAAAAGAAATAAAAAAAAATTCAACGAATCGATTATACAGTTCAAGAAAAGAAAAGCAAATTAACGAACGAACGAGAGGAAAAGAAATTTCTCGCCGTCATTTTTTTTGTTTTTATTTTTTTCTTTTATGAAAACTCGAAGACTCGGTGAATTTAACGCGTGGAAATGAGATGAGTTTTTTTCTTTTCTGCTTTTTCGTTTTAATTCTTTTTTCCTTATGTATGTACAGTAAAAGTCTACGTATACCGTGTGTCCCGGCGTCTACATTACGGTATGACTGGTTGCCTGCCGCTAGGCGTTCGGCATAACCAGATCCTCCAGCTGCGTGACCGAGCGCCTAGCGGCAGGCAACCAGTCATACCGTAATGTAGACGCCGGGACACACGGTATATGCATAGGGATACGAAAGCGAACGTGAGAATAAAAAGAGAGGAAAAACTTAGATGGAATAAAAAAAAAGACAAAAGCGCGAAGAAGGTAAAAAAGGCGCGAAAAAAAGAAAATGGATCGGTATTCGTTTCCTGGTCATCCGAATAAGTTTGAACTATACGCCGAGGCGTAAGTATATTTAAGCGAGTGTGACCCGAGAAGTAACTTACTGTAATGCTCGTAGGTATTATACTATATTTAAACTTATACGCCTCTTCGTCACTTCGCCTCGAATAATCGTCGTCTCGCGTTTTGTGTCTCAGTAGATATTTCTCGCGCGAAATACCATCGCCGCGTGCGACCTATATAGTACACTATAGTACACGATCACATATTCCTATACAGCCGCCGATTTTTCTCTCCTTTTTTTTATCCTTCGAACTTCGTCGGCCGATGTTGAAACCAGCCAAAGCGACGTATCGAAAGTGAAAAAAAAAACTTCGATACCAAAACCTATACGTGTAAATTTAAACAAGCGGCGAACGTGCTTCCGAATCAACCTCCCGTCACGTATACCTCACCCGTATTCGCGACAAGTTTTCAAACTTAGCGATTTATCGTAATCTTTGAGGAGAAGAAAAAAAGAGAGAATAAAAAATTGTCAACAAATCTAAACGAGAACTCCGTGACGAGCGAATTGAAACGTTCCATTTTCAAGGATACGCAAAATTATAGATAAGATGAAGTAATCCGAGAAATTTTCTGTTCCTGTTTTGCAGATCCGCGACTGAGGCATTCCAAAGGTAATCTGGACGTTCTTTACTTCAAATTTTCCGACAAGATCGTTCAGCATCGTGTGACGGAGGCTAAATTATCGTTATGGATATGGGGAGGAGGGGGAGGAGGAGGAGGAGGAGGAGATTCTTACGATAATCCTGCGGAGATAATGAGATCAGGTTTTCAGGAACAGGATAACGTTAACAAAGGTCCGATAACCGTAACGTTGCAGAGAATATTAAAAGGTACGTCGGAAAATGGCGGCCCTCTTCTTGGCCCCCCGTTGACGACGAAGCATCCTAGACCCGAAAGAAACGGCGGCGATTGGATAGTGATCGACGTTAAAAGGATGGTGGCCCAGTGGTTCAAACATCCCCGTGAAAATTTAGGCGTCGCCGTAAAACTCGGCGGCGTATCAAACGCCGGAGGTTCGACGTCGCTCCAACAACAACAACAACAACAGCAACAGCAACAGCAGCAGCAGCAACAACAGCACAGGAGGAACAACTTCAAGTTGCTCGAACTTGACCCAGACGCCGAACACACGCCGTATTTAGACGTAGAGATCGAAGATGTCGAGGCAAGAAGAGGAGGACGAGTTAAGAGAACCGTTGGATTAAATTGCGACGAGGCTACTCAGGAGTCCAGATGTTGCCGGTACAAACTGACCGTAGATTTTGAAAAATTTGGCTGGGATTGGATCATCGCCCCAAAAAGGTTAGCCCTTAATTCCTTATCACGTTATACCTAAATAAATCAAAAAAATTCAAATAATCCGAACGCGAGAAAAACAGAAAAAAAAAAAACCAATAGAGAGATTAACCGATATTTGACCTCTTCAAAAATTTACATCAAATCCTTTTGTTTTTTTTTTGGTTCCAATTGAAATATTTGAATTCCGGAGATAATAATTCCGTGCTGTTATATCATCATTGTTATTAAGCTTGCGCTAACTTTGTTTTTTTTTCTTTATTTCTTAACTGAAAAATATTTCTTTCGATATAATTACAGATACGATGCCAACTACTGTTCCGGTGATTGTCCAATGGCTTTTATGCCAGAGTATCCGAATACGCACATAGTAAGTTTAGCCGAACCACCAAATAATTCTGGTCCTTGTTGCGCCGCCCGTAAATTATCCCAAATATCAATGTTGTACTTTGACAGCGAGTACCAAATAGTGTTCACTAAAATTCCTGGTATGGTCGTCGAACGTTGCGGATGTTCCTAGTCCTAATAAATATATTATACTATACATATAGATATATATAAAAATTTGAAATTTCTTTTTTTTATTTTTTTTTTTCTCCAAAATATAAATATATAAATATAATTATTGATAATAAAAAAATTAAAGCTAGAAACAACGATACGAAAAAGAAAAAAGAAAAAAAAAAAAATTAAACTAAAATAAACTGAACAAATAAATCACACGCGTTCGTCAAATATTTTATTATTATTACTAGAACAAAAAAAAAAAAAAAAAACATAATGAGATTGATAATAATAACAACAACAACAACAACAACAACGTACCATCGATTAAATCATAACACACATTTTCATTTTGTCATCGTCATCCTCATCGTGGTGGAAACGAGGAAAAATTAAAAATTAAAAATTAATAATTAATAATTAAAAATCAATCAACAAAAAATACCTATACCTACCACATCCATTAAATGTCATTGATTAGGTATACGCGTACATTTAATTATTATTATTATTATTGTACTGATAGTATATATAGAAATGATAAAATCAAAAAAGAATAAATTATTGGAAAGAAAAAAAAAAAAAAACAACAGAAAAAAAACAACAGCGAAGAAGAAGAAGAAGAAGAAGAAGAAAGAAAATAGAAACGAAAATTTCAATTAAATGAAAAATAATTATACACAGCTATTGGACAAACTTGATAATTTATTTTGTTTTTCTTCTTCTTTTTCTTTTGCCCAATTACTATACATTGCATATGTATATTAGGTATATATATTATAGATTAATTAATCTTTTTAAATTTATAAAATAAAGAGAAAAAAAAAAGACAAAAAAATGAAATAATTAAAATGTAGTTAGTTTAGAATTAGTTAGTTTAATATAAACACGATAACGATGAAAAATGTATAATTAGCTTATTTACTTTATATATATAAATATATATATATACTATTTAGTACATAAAAAAAAAGGCATTCGCGCGATTAAAATCGGGCAATTAATTAAATAATGACGAAAATGTTAAGTTCCTATATTATATAGCGTCCCGGTATTATAAAAATAAAGAAATATATATGCATATATATATGTCATATAATAAATATACATATATATATATACATACATACATAAATTTCTTTTCAAACGAACTATAATAATGCATCATTTTCTTTTTTTATACGCTTTTCTTTTTTCTTTAGTCATAATGCGTATTATAATAATATTAATAATAATAATCGTAATATTAATAACAATAACAATAACAATAACAATAATCTGTACAGTTTGCGCTCTAACGAGAAAGAAAGAAAAAAAATTTAAAAAAAACCACGTATTTTTTTCTTTCTCTTCAAATTTCGAAGTAGTATATAATATAAATTAATTGTAGCTTTAAGAAAAATAAATAAATTAATAAATAAATTAATAAACGAGTGAATAAATAAATAAATAAATAAATAAACAAACAAACAAACAAATGACTAATCCAAGAAAAAAAATTTTTGTTTATTTTTTGTTCCATCTTCTTTTTTTCTTTTCTTTTTTTTCACATGTTTCTCATATCAAAATCTATTCGTGCACCGATACTCCCATCGTATATATATTTATACCTTTATATATATATACCTATAGTATATACCTATACATATATAGTTATAATAATCATGAATACATAGAAGTACGTGTTTTAGATTATAGATACGTATTTCATAAATTTATATAATCGATTTCTCACCAATTAGATATCGTAATTATCATTTATATCATTATCGCTATCATTATTATTATTATTATTATTATTATTATTATTATTGTCATTGTTATTAATATTGTTATTATTATTATTTTATCATTAAATTTGAAATTATTAGCTAGGTATGTAATATGTATTATGATACTGCAATATATGAACGTACGTATACCTATACATATGTACTTTAATATTAATTATATGCACTACTATACATGTAATAATAATATTAATAATAATAATAATAATAATAACAATAATAATTATATACATACATTATAAATATGATATAGAAATTAATTTATATACACATCTGTAAAACGAAGAAACATTAAAATATTTATATTATTAAATACATACGTACATAATAAATATATATATATACATATATATGTATATATTATTATTATTATTATTATTATTATTATTATTATCATTATTATTATTATTATCATTATTATTATTGTACATTACACGAGAACGCGACGTTTTGTTGATTAGCAAAAAGAAAAGAATAAAAAAATAAAAAAAAAAAAAAACAACACGACACAACAAATAAAATGAAATAATTGTATGAATAAAAAAGATTTGGAAAAAGAAAAGAAAAGAAAAGGAAGAAAAAAGAATTATGAAAAATGAAAAAGGAATCGCGTATAAATATAATGTGTGAAAAAAGTGATCGATCTGTTCGCATCGGAATTATTGAACTGCATATATATATGTGATTTACATATATATACAATATATGTAATTATATATACCTATCGTTATACTATACATACGTACGTTGCTTATTTTAATCAAATCAGTGCTCTCAATTTCATGGAACCGAAACCGATAATAATAATTTTCTTATTATAATATTATATGTACGTACGTAATGTGCATATTAATATACTTATGGGTATACATATATATACATATGTGTTATGTACATAAATTATATAGGTTATATTCAAGTATAAAAATAGATTAAACCTAATTGCAATTTACTACGTCATAATATACATATAGTATAGACGTATACAATTGATTCGCGAGGAGGTTTTTTTGTTCTTTTTTCATTTCTCTCTTGTTTTTTTTTTTGCACGAACGAAACGTGACAATTATTCAAAATATCGTTCCTCCCAATTATATGTATGTATATTCGAATATCCGCACTCGTTAAATTTTTTTCTTTTTTTTTTTTTCTCTCAATCTTACCAAAATTTCGCGTATAAATCGAAAGGAATTTATATCAATTTTGAAAGTAAAAGGAACAAGAAAAAAAAAAAATTTCTCATGGTCTTCGATTGGGGATATTATATACATCTTACTACATATACCTATATATATGTTACATATATATTGCTTAACCGAATGAAAAAGCATTTTTTCAATATGAAAAATTGTGTTTTTCTTTTTTTTCTTTTTCAAATATCGCAACGTACGCGTGTTAATAAATAACCGTATAATGTGGATGTCGATATGGACGTTATATACATATATATACATATGTATGTACGTACATAGCACATATGTATATACGTGTGTATATAAAAAAATGTTAACGAAGTGCAGCGAAAGATCATCAGCTAAGGGTCGGGCATTCCTCACATCGGGCGAAATGTCATCGCGTGTAAACCCCGCGGTATCAATAATTAAAAACGATTAAAGAAATATATATACATATATTTATGTGTATATATATAATATGTATATTACATACGGGTGCAAACAACTAATAATACGATATATTATCTGCATATATATGTATATTCTATTCGAACAATTATATTATACATATAGATTATAAATGCAGTAAATGAAAAACGATTTTTATAGAACAATTTTTTCTTTTTTTTTTTTCTTTTCTCCACATCCGCGCTGCCGCCACCCTCGACAATTTTTCTTTTTCTTTTTCTTTTTCTTTTTTTTTTTAAATTTTTTCTTATCGTCAACGATTACAATATATTGAATTGAAAAGAAAAAATTATAAAAATACATATAAAACCTATAGTAGAATTCTCTATACTGCAGATAATAAAATATTCCTTTTACATACTATATATATAGTACATTATATATATGCACACGTGATAGATAAGCGCTGCGTGCGAAAGAGGCAAGAACTTCGATAAATTGTAATCGATTTTATTTTTTTTTCTTTTCTTTTTCAAAATTCGAAATTGTATAACGTATATTAATGAAGAATTTCATTCCCAATTTATTAATCGGCTCTCCGTCACACCTCGATCGAGTTTTCTTTTTTTTTGGTTTTTTTTTCGATTCTTTTTTTGAAAAATTATCAAAGAGAGATGGAAGAAAAGTTCCTCTTCTGTTTTTCAATTAATCGAGCGCGCGATGAGGATTACGAAAAAAAAAAGAGAAGACAAAAAGAAGAAAGAGAGGAAGAGAGAGAAGAAAAAAAAATGGCGGTCCGACGTACCCGCCGAATAAACGATTTACTTTTAATGTATATTAGGTCACGTTCAATGGTTGGTTATTTGTTCCAATTGACAAATTCTCGATGACAAACGCGAAACGAGACGATATCGTCTGTTATGTATAGTATAGTTGGCATATATATACCTATATACCTACCTATATATACACAAAACTATTCTCGTTGCAAGCACGAGTATAAAAAATAGAAAATTAAGAAACATATATACTATATACATAAATATATAGATTATCAGATAAATCCACATAAAAAAAAACAAAAGAAGAGAAATACGAGCACGAAAAAAAAACTTACACTCGAGAAATCAAAGGTCGAAAATCAAAGAATCTGTTTCTCAATTTTTTTTTTACCCATTTTTTTTTGCTTTTTCTTCCCCTCCCCCTCCCGTTCAAATTTCCGCCGAGTCACTACGTTAATTCGTATGAAGTACCGTGCATGGAATGGGAGAAAAAAAAGGTGAATCCGTACGGAATAAATTTTTTGGTAAAAACAAAAAAGAAAGAAAGCGAAAGAAAAGTAACCCTTCGGGGATAAAAGGGGGTTACCATACGCGCACGATGAGGAAGCCCCATTTCGCACTTTTCTATAATACGTGAAAGGGATATCCTCCTTATACGTATGTATATATCGGAGTCAAAGAGGATACGAGGAGAAGTTTCAACGAAAAATATGTATAACGGGGAACGAAAAAAGGAAGAATTGAAACGAAAGAAAAGAAAAAGAGATAATGATAAGGAAATTCGAAATATCATTGCGATCGTTTTGTTTGTTTCTTTGTTTCATCTGTTTTCTTGTCTATTTTTCGTCCCTTAGGGTTTTTTTTTTCTTTTCTTCTCTTTTATATTTCTGCACGGCTAGAAAAAACTATGCGAAGGGGCCGGGGGGCGGGGGGAACGAGAACGGGGAAAATGGAAATTATATTGTAAACGGAATATAGATGAGAAATGAAAGAAAAAGGGTGTGATAAAAAACGAGGTGAAATGAAACGAAATGAAATGAAATGAAATGAAATGAAAAAAGAAGGAAGGAAAAAAAATGTTGCAAGTCTGGCGTAAACGGAGAACCCGAGACACGAGACTCCGGCTTGGGTTATTTGACGCCGTTCAACTTGCGGCGGGCGTCATACTACACCTGCAGCGCGTAGGGTTGCACCCGTCGTCGACACGCACCCGGGGGCACGTAAGGAAATGGACGAAAGCAACAAAAAAAAGTAGAGAATGAAAGAAGAAAAAAGAAAAAGAACCAGCAAAAACGAGAAAAAGAGAAAGGGAAGAAAGAAAAAAATGTCCATTGTTATAGAAGATAACGAAATTGGAAGGTAACAAGGAAATGAAATGAAATGAAAAAAATTGTCGAGAGATGGGGAAGGGAGAGAAAATAGTGAAAGGGAACTGCGGGAATAATATATATATATGTATAGGTATACACACGATTTACATATATATAGGTATATAGATATTGTATAATTAGCTACGCACGATGATGGAAGAAAAAAAAAAAAAAAAAAGGAAAAGGAAAAAAAATCGAAGAAAAAAGAAAGAGCGTAAAAACAAAAGGGAAGGGGAAAAAAAAGGGTCGAGAAAAGAATAGGGCGGGTGAGGCCTTACAATGGTACGTTAATAGCTGCTCTAATACCCTAACCCTCCCCATAACTTACGGTGTTTCCTCAAATAGTGATCCTCTAACAACGATACAACGATATGTGTGCAGCTTTAGGGTGCAGGTGGTAAAGGGTTACTGGATTACCAATAATTATAAAACGCACGCCATATATATACATTATTTCCATGTATAGTGTGTATATACATACATAATGTATCGTATGTACGATATCACATGAACGATATGCGAGAAACACGAAAAAAAATGTATCGACGTAGGTAGTAAAAAAATGTTATGTTTAAACAATTATGGGCGTAATCGATGCGATGATAATAATATTGCTATGTATAAGTATAATATATTTACGCAGTTTACGTATAAATTAATTTATTAATTCGTATATAATATATATATTTTTTAGATAGTACATATAAATATATGCATGTATATATACGTGGTGATTAATTTATGCAGCTACACACATGAGCGAGATGACCGACTTTTTGAGGTGAAGATCAACGGTATGTATACTATAATAATGAATGTTGAAGGAGAAGAGTAAAAAAAGAATGAGAAGAGAATGAGAAGAGAATGAAGGAAGAAAAAGAAAAATGTATATATCTTGATCGTCGTCGACGACCGTTTGCGGTCGGATTCTTCTAACCGAGTAGACAATATTTACTTGTTGTCAATCGTCGGGCGAGACGGTGGCTAGACAAGGCAATGATCGATCTAATTCGCATAATCAGACGCAATCATACACGAGTTTAGAAATGCCGTAGCGCGGTTACTAGACGTTTCGCAGCGGCAGAAGGAGCAGCGGCGATGATAACAACGTTTCCGTTTTAGCAAGGTAAAATAATATAATATTTAGAATAAAAAGAAGTACGATAAAAAAGCGAGATGAAAATCAACGAGAAAACACTCGATTTCCCATGAACCGACGAAACGAAAAAAAAAAGCGAGCAAAAACGTCGTTAAACGAAAAATCAAAAGAGGAAACCAAAAAAAAATAAAGGTTTTCGACCACCTCCGGAAATCCAGGTTCCCAGTTTTTTTGGCCTTTTTTATTATATCGAGGGGGCTGGAGAAATCGTTCGTGTGACACAGGTTACGATAAATTTAACTATGAGAAGAGATGAAAAAATTTATTACAATAATAATGACAACAACAACAACAATGATAAATAGTTATTCGATGTTGATAACAATGATAATGTTGGTCGGTAACGTCGTTGCTTGAATGGTAAAACAGACCGTGAGTAAAAAAAATAACTACCCTCAACCCTTACCAAGCTCAGTAAGTAAAGCAGATCCGAGACACGGTTTATAACTTTAGCCGGTAAATGATTTTTTTTCTCTCCAAGTTATCAACCGGAACAATTTTAAGGGTTGACTTAGAAAAAAAAACTCAACGAATGACGCTATGATAAAGAGGGGAGAAAAAAACAAAACTCACATTTAACTTTTCAAAGTTTTTGGTTTCTATCTGCGAGGAATTTTCAATCGGTATTCCGTAATCGATTTATAAAATTGACGATTGGAAAGGATGAAGAGAATAAATGAGATTTGCAGATCCTTATTTTGTGAGGAAAAATATTATCGTGCGGTATTATCGAAAATATGGCAGAATAAATTTTTAGGAGAAAGTGTTTTCGATGAATAAAATTAAAAAATGGAAAATTAGGAAACTGAATATGTATACATAGGTATATAAATTCGACGTGAGTGAACAAAAATTGTAGAATTATTTGAAAAATTGGTAAAAATTGGTAAAAATTCCGTACGTTATCTTTAGATACACGTAGATATGATGTATGTTCGAACACGATATTGAGGTGGCGACGCGACGGTTGCAAAGAGATATAGAATAAAAGAAGCAATATAGGAGAGGTCGGATCATAATAAGGGAAGGAAGAAGAATAAGAATAAGAATAAGAATAAGAAGAAGAAGATATAGAAGAAGAAGAAGCGGCTAGCTAGCTAGCTGAACGACGAATTTCGTACAGAATCCCCACGTGGCATGTAGCCAACAACCATTCGCTGATCAATATGCTTCGCCAGCTAGAGAGCAACTCCTAGCAAAGCAAGGAAACTTAAACTATTCCCTCGCCTTCCGATCATCCACATATTTTTCTTATTTCCCTTCTTTTTTTTTTGTCCACAAACTAAATCCAGACGACATCGTCATCGTCATCGTCGCGTCGTTGCGATCCACATAATTATTCTATATCTTTACATTATATGATAAAAGACAAAATTTCATTTTACAATCAGTTAGAAGAATAAATAAATAAAACGAACGAACGAACGAACAGATCGGAGAATAGGTTTAATTTCACTCTTTTTTCCTTTCTCTACTTTCTTTCTTCTTTTTTTCCTACAAGTCTTTTTTCTTTCTCTTCCATCTATCGGTGATATTCATTATATGGGTGCGCGCGGATTCGACATAGGATTACACAGGGGTGTCTTTATATGCAATGTTGCAGCGAAGTGAAATCAAAGTGGATTTGCATCAGCTTACAACGTATATCTGATTATATACAGAAAATTTATTATCATCATTATTATATATCTAAACACGTTACAGGTGTTGGAAATGGAAAGAATTTTCTTTTCTTTTTTCTTTCAAAATTGATAATAAATAAAATTAGAAATTTCGAAAAAAAAAAAAATCGAACGAATCAAAATCAAAATGAGACGAACCATAAAATAAAACATACATACATTTATATACATATTTTTGTTGTATACTTATGTAATAATTTTTTTTCTTTTTTTTTTCGGTTCTTTTTTTCATATACCACATATAGGGTTTGGTAAGAATCACCCTTCGCGCATGATATCGTACATGTTACATAGAAAAATTTTCTCTAGGATTCTCGACTTTTATGTACGATAAAAATGTATATACATATATATATATATACATTTATATACAAAGAGCGCTTGCGCAAACTATTGTCGGGACGACGACGACGAATAGATATATTCTATTCCGTATCCTATCCTATCCTATCCCTATATATTCCAGCCAACTTGTACATAGATAAATATATATATATCTAGATCTATATACATATAATATATATATACGTATCCAGTTCTACACCCCCTCGTATTACGCAGTATAGCGCGAATCGCGATATCGTTCGCGAGACTCTCCTCACCGATTTTCATCCCTCACGCACACATGTACATAAATATAATATATACATATATATATATATATATAGATGTACATATATACTTATGTATATAGACGGATTTTACATACTAATACGAATATCGCCATTATATAAATAAAATACAGAAAATTTTTGTTCAAAACTATAACGTTTTAAAAGAAGAAGAAAAAAAAAAAAAAAATCAAGAAACGAAAAAAACGTTTCAAAAATCTGAATTGGAACAAGAAAAAAAAAAAAGAAGAAGAAGCGGGGGGGTTGGAAAAAAAAATAGATTTTTAACAACGATTAAAAATTGGTTTTTTCTATCAACTAAATATTTCTTTTGGGAAATTGTAATTTTGTTCAAAATTTTTTTTTGGTTCCCTGTTTCGTGTGCGCGGGGGCAAATCGGTGAAGTATTATACGCATATATAGGTATACGGATAGATAGTTTTAGCGTAAGATACATGCATTAAATATTTGTAAATGTGTGTATGTATTTAGGGGTGTGTATGTACATGGAATAATGTAGATAGGTATATACGTAGCGGTAGTTGGGTTGGGTGTTCCACCGTTGGTTGGTTCGTTCGGTACGTTCGTTCGTATACGTCGGTTCGTTCGTTGAATTCGTTCGGTTTTATACACCGTGGTATACGTACGTACATGTTACAGTATTATAATATTCAGTGCCCGGTGCGTCTCCGGCAGGCATGCCTCGTTGCGGTAGAAAAATTAATAAACATTTATCATTATCATTATCATCGTTAACGTTTCCATTATTATCATCATTATCATCGCCGACTACGTCCTCGTCAACGTCGTCGTCGTCGTCGTCGTCGTCGTCAAACTCGTGGTCCTTCGCTTCTTTATCCTTATCATATTTTATAGATAAGAATCATTTGTAAAATTTCCGCGATAAAATATATATATATTTCAAATATTTATCCATCCTCTTAATAAACCTCGATCTTTAAATTATTATTAACACTGTATAATATTATATTATATACAAAAGAAGAGAGGAAAAAACATTAAACAAAACTTTCGAAGAAGAAACCAAAAAAATTAAAAATTAATAACCAAGTGTTAACGAAAGAAATTGAATATAAGAGAAGCGAAACAAAATTATTATTCAATTTCTTGGTACGAGAAAGAGAGAAGAAAATTTTTTTTAAAGAAAAACTCCATATATATATAGGTATATTATACATATAATTATACGACGTGCTCAAAAATACGTATATATAAAATTTATGTACACTTATTAACGAACACTTTTTAATTATACACTTTTACATTATACACATATATACGTGTTAATTAATTGATTAATTTTTTTTTTCGGTTCCTTTTATTTATATTTTCTTTTATTTTTGATTCGATTCGGATTCTTATTTCGCGTTTGTAAATTAAAAAAAAAAAAACTGGGCGATCGTTTTGCTTTTTCGTTTTTTTTGTTTTTTTTCGTTTTTTTTTTTTGGCAAATGTTAATTCATCCTCTTCTCGTGGTAGTGATGGTGGTGGTGGTGTGGTTATATGGTGTTCTATAGTGTTGGTGTGCCATGATTTTTTGATCGTTTTTTTTTTTGTATTTTTCTTCATCTTCCACTTGTTCTTCATCTGTTGTATTCTTCTTCTTCTTCAGAAGAGACATCGGCGAGAAGTGGAAAAAATTTTGTTCACAACGGAAGGAAGGAAGGAAGGAAGTGAGGAGGAAAGGATGTGAAAAAAATTAAACGAGGAAATAAAAGAGAGAAATACCGAAGAGAAGGAAAGGGGAAAAAAAAAAAAAAAAAACGGGAGGAGGAAATTTCTGCGATAAACAGGACTTGATAAATTTATATATCAAAATCTTCGCCACGTATAATTTAATTGAGATCCGATTGAATTAATCGTCTCTTTCTCCGAAATTTTCATCAAATTCATATCCACATATGTATATGTATAATCCATCAATCTCCGTACGAGAAATAGAAGAAAAAACTGATTCAAAAAATGAGAAAACTAAGTAGATAGAAAAAGATAAAATAAAAAGAAAAAAAAAAGAAGCGAACGACGAAGAAGAAGAAACGTAACGCGCTTCTAACGGCAAGGATCCGCAGCGTGCACCGCACCCCTCAAACTCTTGTAAAAAAGAAATAGAGAAATTTTGGAACGAAAAAAAAATAGAAAAATAGAAAGAAAGAAAGGAAGAATGAAAGACGAACAAAATTAAATCACGTTTTCGAATAGTGACGGAATAAGAATTAAGAAATAAATCAAAAAAGAAATTACATCAATTATTACTAAAAATTGTAATCACCAGAATTCGTGCGTCTGGAATATAATAATAATTGAAAAGGACAAGAAAAATCAAAAAAAAAATTAAAAAAAAGGGTTATAGATATCCTTACGAATTCGATGCCGATTGTTCTTTTTTTTATATCCATATACATGTACGATATGTTATAGGAACTCTTGGTTAGAGAAAAAAAAAGAAAGAAAGTAAAAAGATAAAGTGAAATAAATCAAATTTCTAATGAAACAAATCGAAATAAAAAATAAAATAAATCTATTTCTGCGACGTAATCCCATTTTATAAAGCGAATGGAAGGATCAGTAGTGAGGAGTGTATTTTATTTGATAAAAAAAATCACGACAAAATTACCATATAGATTAATAAAATTATCAACCGCGGGGGGTTATTGGTGATGGGTGATTTTATCAAGGATGCATACCTGTCGAAGTCATCGTCGTTTACCTGCATTTCTATCATCAACGGTGGAAAACACTGCGATTATACCCCGTCAGTCTCTCGTAATTATAATAATAACAATAATCATTATTCGAAGGTGGAAAATTCACGGTGTGATAAATTATTGTATTGTAATAAATTTGTATCGCACGGGTTTTGTGATCGTAATAACGTTAAGAACTTCGGAAGATCAAGGATCGTTGAAAGAATACCCAACGATTACACGATCGATAAATCATCGGTTAGAAATCAACGATATTTCGATTGTAGCGATCGATCGACGTCCGCGGGAGGAGAGGAAGAGGATAATACTGAAAAATTATTTAAAAAAATTGAAAATACAGTCGAACGTAGAATCGAATATCTCCAGGAGGAACCGCAGTCGTCTGCAGATTCGTCGAAAGGATCTATCGATCATAATTACCATTGTTATTACAACTTTATTTATTATTTCAACCAGAAATTATACCAAATTATCATACTTGAGAAGGAGTGCCTTTTTCGAAGAAGGGAGGAGCTTTCGCTACCGCTGCTGCTGCTGCCGCTGTTTCTTCATCTCCTCATCCTGCTGCACTCGCTGCAGTTTATTAATATTTATAAAATTATTATTTATTATAAACTTCACGAATATAATACAACGGAAAGGTGACTTTTTTTTATCGTCGCGATGCAGTACGACGTCAAAGAAATTTTACAAGATCTACGTTGTTCAGTAAAATTAACTTCGAAATTTTTTTCATTCATCGACAATAACAAAAACAATAGTCATAATATCGATAGCAACGAAGATAACTGCAACAACGAAAAAAGATCTATAGATCGCCTGGATTTTTTTTACACGAATATAATCGGTGAATTTGATAATAATAATAACAATAATAGTTATAATTGTAATAAAAAATTGTCCTGCTGCAACGCTAGTTTTTATAACTATAATAATGATAATAATAAATCGGACAATGATTATAATGTTAATGATAATAAAAACAAAAACAATAAAAATCGACGTAGGATATTGTACGATGATAAATTATTCGTAAAAATTAAAAAAAAATCGCCAAAAACTACTACTACTACTACTAATAATAATACTACTACTACTTATAATAATAATAATTATAACAACAATGATAATAATGATAAATTATCGCTAATTAATAAACTAAATGATATAATAAATAAATCGATAATAGCAAGTTTTTTATTTCAAATAATACGAAGGATAATATTCTACTGTAAACGTACAAAATTAAATGAAAATCAAAATAGAAATAATAACAATAATAATAATACTAATAATAATAATAATTCAAATAAAACGTCGAGATCGTCGTTAACGGTAAATTGTGGAGGTTGGTTAGGGTGGATCGGTGGTGGTGGTGGTGTTGGTGGTGGTGGTGGAATGAAAAATAATATATCGTTGATTCGTATTTTTTTAATAATATTTTTATGGATTATAATTTTGCCAACGATATTCGCTTACCATCAGGACAACGTTCATCTGCACGGTTGTCCCGGATGTCCCAAGGATCGTGATCATCATTTGATAAATAATAACAATAACAACAATAACCATAACAATAATAATAATAATAATCATCATCATCATCATCATCACAATTATCATCACAACAATAACAATAATAACAATAATAAGCAACAACAACAACAACAGCAGCAGCAACAAAAAATTTATCAAAAGAACGGTGGAGGTTTTGAAGAAAAAAAAAAACAAATTAACCTGAATGAAAATGTATTAGATGATAATTCTTACGTGAGAAATAATGAACCTAGTCAAGATGATTTGAGATTAGAGGCTATAAAACATCAGATTTTAACGAAACTTGGATTAAGGGGACGTCCAGATGTTAATAAAACGTTAGCTAGTGTGCCGAGACATTTAGCATTGAAAACGCTTTACAGAGCAGAAGCACAACCTCAACCGTTGGCACCGTCTTTTTCGCAATCGGCTTCGGCTTCAGCTTCTTCTTCTTCCTCTTCTTCTTCTTCTTTTTCTTCGAGCGGTTCGACAAGGAATCATCAGCAACAGAACGTTAACAACAATCAGCTTCATTCGAACCCGGTTTATCGACATCGTGGTATTTACAACAACGAAGACGACAGCCACGATAGTTACGGTGAATATTTTTACGGCAACGACGAATTCACCTATAAAAACATCGAACAATCGACGGAAAAAAGTACGACGATATTGAAAGAGGGCTCATCGTCTACGACCCCAGAAAATTCTTATCCTAGAATAGATAAAAATGGCGACGATGATGACGACCACCGTGACGGCCACGTTTCCGAAGGTGAAAATTCCTCCGGAGATTCGATCGATCAGAGATCGAGGGACGAACAACCTCAGGAAGAACTCGATGACTTTTACGCAAGGACATCGGAGATCATTACGTTTGCCGAACCTGGTGAGTGACGATAACTTATTTATTTTTTTTCCCTCTTTCTTTCTTCCTTTCTTTCTTTCTCTCTCTCCTTCTTTTCTTCGTTTCGTTTTTATTCAACACATTTAATTATAAAACGGGTATATTTGTAGCTATAGGCGCCGGCGCCGCAGTGTGCATAATTGTCTACGTCCGGTCTCGGTGCGGGTGGCTAATCTTCTTTTCCACTACTGCAGTGCTGCATGTCGCGGTAACTGCAATTGCGTTGCATTTCATTTCATTTCATTTCATTTCGTTTCGTTTCATTTCGTCTCATTTTATTATTCCACCGTGTAAGTGAACGAACCTTTTTTTTCTGTTCTTTTCTTTTCTCTTCTTCTCTTTTCTTTCACGTGAAAACTACCTTTCTTTCTTTCTTTCTTTCTTTCTTTCTCATCCCTTTCCTTTTTTTTTTCTTCCTTTTTCCACCCGTCTTCTTCATTAATTCGATCGCACGTTTTAACCACGTGATACGCAATTAAGTAAACCTGATATACGTTGCGTCTAGCGCCTAGCCGCAGGCAACCAGACATACTGCGGTGTAAACGCTGGGACACATGGTACATGTCCAGGGTGCGCTCTTTTTTATAATATTCCTTACGAATTTTCTGTTTTTTTCGTAAATTCTTTTCCTTTTTTTGTGGGATTGAAGTTAGAAAAAAATGCATTCGATCGAACTGAATCGTTTGATCAATTTTTCTATCATTTTATTGTACGTGTATAAAAAATGAGAGACGTTTCATTTTCGAAATTTTAAAACCAGATTCCCCAAACAAAAAAGAAAAAAAGAAAGGAAATTCGCACGGATCGAGGCATTAAGTGTTTTGCTAATATTAAATCAAGAACGAACTTCAGCAAGTGCACTATACATGTCTACCATCGCGATACTTTCAGTTTGCATGCATTAAAATAAACTAGGTATTGTATAATGTATTATACAGCATTGTGCAAAACTTCCAATATCGCATTTGTTGTTAACCTACAATAAAAAGCCACACGTTGAATGCCACGTGGCTTAAATATAACGTAATGCACTTCACTCACGACACATCGATGTAACTCGGCTTGCCTACCCTTGCGACGAACCCCCACCCCCCACCCCCGAGGGGCCATTTTAACGACCCGATTCGCGACCCACGAACACAATTAATTAATTGATTCATTAATTTGAAAAACAAAATTGCCTGTACAGTATACATATACATATGTGCAGGGATCGTCGAATGATCGATCGATCGTTGATCAGTTATTTAATTTTATCGATCGAATCGTGGATGATGATGATAAAATAAATAAATTCATATCTCGAGAGAAAATTAGGTAAGAATAACGGATCGAAGGTGGAAAGAAGAGCGACCGGTGAACGTGAACGTGAACGTGAGAGTTTCGTCTAGACGCTAACTTTGCGGATTTTATCATTGATCAACAGAACCATTACCATTCCCGGAGGGGCGGGGAAAGGAAGGTGGGCTTATACCGTGTAGAAAAAAGTGCCGGTTGTAGTATGAGGAAAAAAAGAGCAGTGACGGTTGGGGGGTGGAAGGTAAAAGGGGAGGGAGAGAATTTATCCAGGATACTTTCGATCGAGTGTACATTTTCGGTTTTTGTTTTTTTCCGATATCATTTGCTCGTCGAATCAGATTCCGTTCGAAATTATAATTGTGGAAAGACAAAAGGTAAAAGGAAAAGTGAAAGAGATCAAATGGAAAGAATAAAAGACGGTTGAGTAAAAAAAAAGTAATTGGTATTAGATGTGTAGAAGTGAAATCGCGTCATTGAAAATACAACGAATTTTGTTATCCGACAATCGATGATTTTTTTTCTTCTTTATACTTTTTGGGTTTTGTTTTTTTGTTTTTCTTTCTTCCTTTCTTTCTTTCTTTCTTTCACCGCGTCAGAAAACTCGGCGCCCTGCAGCAGACGATTTTATATAAGTTTCGGTACGTTATACCGTCGCGGTCGTCGTCTGATATATAAACTATAGGCTCGGATAGTTGGCACTGATCGAGTAAAGCAAGTAACCCCCCCCCCCCCCGGATAATTCCAGTATAACCCAGGTTTATTATTACATAGAATTATTGGCGAAATTTTACATATAGAGACGCGTACCGCGCACGAGGTAACCGTAATAATATTAACTATAACCACTCAATTCTTAGCTTTACACACATTAAATTGCATGTACGTATGAACATCACCATACAATATAAACGGTGTTTCATTTAAACCGTATCAGCTTCAAAAACGATTCATTTTAAAAGAACAAAAAATCCACTGATTTTGTCATTTTTCTTTGAGTTTTTTTTTTTTCTATTTTTCCATTCTCAAAATAAAATCCAAACGTATCGGATAATTTTTTTTGAGACACGCGTCCGAGGTGAAAATAAAGAATTACTCCAAAAATGGTTGTTTTTTCTTTTTTTTTTCAAATTATTATCGTTTGAACAAATGTTGAAATTTTTTCGTTTTTTTTTTCTATTCGTTTTACGTAAGTTTCAGCGACCGCGGAGATTTTTGGAAAATTTGACACCCGGTATATGGGGTATGTCTCGTGTTCATGGATACATACATATAGTAAGGATAGTTGGCATTGCGTGGAATGAAAATGTATACGTTTTATATATATATATGTATGACGATATTATGGGCATGTAAAGGTACATAGGTATGTATCTATATATGTACATTATATGTATACGTACATATTCTTCGAGGGGTTGACTCACCCTGAGATTATCCCCACCGAGCGAGTGCCGCGGTACATATAACGGTTCTTTATATCGAGCTAAAGGGTGGTCCATCAAATGGAAACGAGTTCGGACAAAATAAATCCAACTGTAGTTATTTTATCATGGGTGTGTCTCTCCCCTTCCCCCAATTTTACTCAGTCCGTGTTTTTTTTTTCTTTCTTCTTCTCTTCGTCTGAATCACCCTTTCTCTCTCTCTCTCTCTCTCTTTCTCTCTCGCTCCGTATCTGCGTCTCGAAAAGTCTCCAGTTTTATTTTTTTTTCTTTCTTTCGTTTCATTTTTCTTCCATCCCTAAATTATTCCTTCCTTCTTTTTCTTTTTCTTTTTCTTTTTCTTTTTCTTTCTTTCTTCTAATTTTTTTTTGAACACGCTATAAGTCGTCTACGGATTCGCTTGATTTAACTCGTATGAAATTTTTACTGGCTCATAAAACTAGATCGGTATAACAGATCATCGAAGTAATTCGGTAGCCGATGAAGTGGATAATTTTTTTTTTCTCGTCAGGATTAAATAATAATATTTTGAATAAAAATGGAAAAAAAATGTACTCAAGACTATCGAAAAATTTGTACATCGATCGGAATTTTTTGTCTGAATTTTATTTGTTTCCAAATTCAGGTCACACTTTGAACGGACAACCCTTACTGGAGTTTCCAATGTCAGCTGGAGAGCCGGTTCTCGGACCATTGAGAGTAAAAAAAGCGACGTTATGGGCTCGAGTGGAATTGAGACACGCGCATCATTACCAACATCATCGACCGGGGCAAAATCATCAGAGAAATATCACCCTCTGGGTCTTCAGGGTTCGTTGTGGCAACGCGACGCATCTTCGCGGCAAGGTAATTCGCCAGTTTCCACATGATTTCGAATCGATTTGCACCGAAATGAAGGAGAGAGTCCGAATGATCATTTTTCGCATCGCAAGAATGTACACCTGATCAGGTTGATCCTGTCGCGCTTCGCGGCCAAGCTCGTTTGGACAACTTTTCGTAGGCGGCTCAGCAACACGAAAAAGTTGTCCAAACGGAGCGATACGGAATCAACCCTACCGGGTGTATTTGAGTATGGAAAATTTGACGTACGCGTTTCTTTTGATTCCAGGAATTGGGCCAGCATCTCGATATGGTTACGTCATTAGGTGTGAATATAGGTCAATTAGGATGGCAGAAATTTGACGTATCCAGTGTGGTCATGGATTGGTATTCGAGCGGCTCGAAAATGCAAAAGGAAAAATTAACGTTGTTAGTCGATTGCACCGGATGCGGTTTACACGTTCACGTATCAACCTTTGGTCACGCACCTCATCACGATATCGAACCATCGATAAACACCCAAGGTACAAATACTATAATCGAACAAACAAATCCAACCGTCATTACATTTTCATTCATTAACTAAAATTCCTTTGCAGTCATATTCATTTTCTATAAATTAAAAAACCCAAGAAAAAAAAAAAAAAAAGAAACATATCCAAAATTATACGCGGTAATAAAAGTATTTCAACTGCGGTATAATTTTTCGGACGCTAAATCATTATTATTATTACTATTATTATTATTATTATTATCCACGAAAAGGTGATTTTTAGTACCTCGTAATATGCGCAATAAAAATTCATAGTAAAATTTATATATTACTATCGAATAGATTTTACTACATACATATACCTATATGATCGGTGAACCGATTGAATTTTCAAATACGTATAATAAAACACGTATATGAGGTCGGAAATATTTGATTCACATCGTTAATCCCCCGGAATCCTCGTTGCTCTTCCGAAAAATCAACCGATCGCCAATTTCTGGCCTGGTTTTTTTTTTAATTTGTTCTTTCTTTTTTTTCTTTTTTTTGCAAAAATTACGTCAAATCAATTTCCGATTTGAAAGAAAAGAAAAAAAAAAACAAAAAAACCACTTCGCCGAATTTCATTGCCGAAGGTATTGTCCTTTTTCTTTCTTCTTTCATTGATATAAGGACGATAACTGTCATATTAATGTCCTTGAAAAATGTCCAACCCTGCATATATTATTATACGCAGGTGCCGACGATCCCGACCGTCCATTTTTGGTTGTTCACACGGATCCAACGGGAGTAAAAAGAATACGGCGAAGGGCCGTCGAATGCAGTGGTCCATTGATGGGTCAATGTTGCAAGCAAAGATTTTACGTAAACTTTACCCAACTTGGTTGGGACGATTGGATAATCGCACCTCAGGGGTAAGTGTTTGGAAATAGTTAAAAGAGAAAGACAAAAAATAAAAAAAACTAACAAACAAACAAACTAATCTTTCGTTTAATTCTCTTTTCCACGTCCTTCGTGACGCACAGGTACTACGCTAATTATTGCCGTGGTGATTGCGGCACGGGTCACAGGACACCCGATACTTTTTTAAATTATTATACCCACGTTATAGAAGAGTATAGAAAAATGGACCGACTAGCCGGTATGCAACCGTGTTGTGCACCGTTAAAATTTTCATCTATATCTCTCATTTATTACGGTCCCGATTCCAATATCATCAAAAGGGATTTACCAAAAATGGTCGTTGACGAGTGCGGTTGCCCTTAGTGATACAAATTATTATTACCAGACAATTATCCTTTTTTTCTCCTTCGTTTTTCTTTCAATTTCTTTCGAATTGATGGTTTTTCACTTTTTTTCCCTCTTCCGTTTCGTCTTCAAAAGTTGACGCGAAAGATAAACTTCTTTTTCATTTTCCGAACAATAATTAACGAATTATAGAGACGAATGAAAGGAAAATAAAATAAACAAATAAATAAACAAATACTAACAACGATAATAATTATACTAGTAATAATAATAATAATAATAATGATAATAATAATAATGATAATCATAATCATACGCTAACAACAATATTAACGATAATAATCAAATTCTAACGATATAATGTCGAATTTGTCGAACTGTTTATTTTGGTTTTTGAGAAAAAAGAAACGAGTGCTAATAAAATTTGAAAAACGAAAAACAAGAACTAGAAGGAAAAAGAACAGTCAACGAACCGCAAGAAAATAATCGGAAGCGAGAAGCAATTATATATAAATAAATGAGAAGAGTAATAAATGAAAAATTGATTGAAAAATAAATAATTGAACGGTATTTGAATGAAAAAAAATAAAAATATTATACATTATATATATTATGTATGATAAATAATAATAATTGTAAATCGAGTATAGGAAAAATTGATTGAATCACGGAAGCCTTATGTAGATATTTCTCTCCGTAATTTTCTATAATTCTGCTGGATTGTTTATAAATTAAGAAAACCGATACTTATATACAATTAAATAGATATATACTTATTAATTCTTTATCGTAATTAGGTATACATATATACGCGCAAGGTGTAATATGGTATGCCGATACCTATACAGAAAATATTTATTATACAGGGTGTCCGGATTAATTTTATTCTTTAACTTTTGTCCTCCCGTATGTTTTTTTTTTTTTTTTCACTTTGGTTTTTTCATTCTCTCTGGATTTTTCTCCATCTCTTAAAAAACATTTTCTTCTTTCCGTTTTTTCTTCCAATAATTTGGTTTTTTTTTCAGTCACGTACAAATTTATAGATTGTTGTATATTTGAGAAAAAAAAAAACACGATACCATCGACACCCTGAAAACGAAAAGTACACAATTATATTCTAATGATCTGTATGAAAAATCACAAGACGAACCAAAAAGAATAAAACAACGGGGGAAGAAAAAAAGCAATTCAAAAAGTGACTGGGGAAAAAAAAATAATGAAAATCAATTACGAACGAATGAATAAACAAATGAACAAACAACACGTGCGAGTACAATATGTATGTAGTAACGTTGTATGATATGTGTTCGAGAAAACAAAAAAGGAAAAAAAAAAGAGAAAAAAAAGAAACCAAAAAGAAAAAACTAAACCAAGGCGTGCCATTGCCTAATGTATTGAACATTATATACTTGTAACTATATATGATACTTATACATACCTAACATACGATATATATAAATATATATTATATATATATTTACAAAATTAAACAAAAAAGATGCCATTAAATCTGCGATTATACACTATAAGATTATATTATATATATTAATATAAATATTTTGTTTCTGACATTTTTCATCTGTATTTTCTTCTTCTTTTCCTTCGATTCTTGACAATATTATATACATACAATTATATACTATAAGTAAGTATATACCGTAGTAAGTGTATATAAATAAATTGTATACTTACTACTAATCATACCAAACAAAACTATTAAAATATATGGCCTACAATTTTATGCTAAACAATTATTATATAATATTCTAATTATTATGTTGCGTCATAATTGTATTATTATTATTATTACTATCATCATCATCATTATTATTATTATCGTTATTGTTATCATGCGAATGATGATGAGACGTGCACTTCAATTGTTGTGGAAATAACAATAATAATAATAATGACAATAGTCACAAATAATTATTAAATAACGATTAATTGATTGAATCGACAATTGATTGATTAGCTAGAATAATCAGTTTAATACAATGAAATGATAGGGAATGTAATAATAATGATAGTAATGATAACAATAATAACAAAAATAACAATAACAATAAAAACAACAACAATAATTTTTAGTTTACTCTACCTATATGGATATTGCGAACGTAATTCTAATAATATTATTAATGAAAAATGTATATGTAATGAGAATTGGGCGTAGCATACAACAGTAATAATAATAATAATAATAATAATAGTATTAACAAGAAGAAGAAGAACAACAACAAGAACAATAACAATTATAATGATAATAACGAACGGTAAACGTGTACAATAATTATTTGTATAGTTGAAGCGCGCTTTATATTGCAAGTATACAATAAATTTAAAAGGAAAATAATAATAATAATAATAATAATTAAATTAACGAATAACGAATAACGATGATAATAACTATGATAAAAACGACAACATTAATAATAACAACAATAACTATAGCGATAATAAAAAGATTGAAAGTTACTTACATCTCTCTTCATTTATAGATGATGAAAGTTTTGCCATTTTCCAATGTAACGGGAAAGAAAAAGAAACGAAGAAAAAATTTAACCAATTACTAATTAAGAGATATTATTATAAATATTATACCCGTAAATAATAAATTATCTATAATACAATTACGTGAAGCGTGCAGCGCGGAGTAAAGAAATCTAAAAATAAAAAGTGATAAAAGAATAAATAAATGAATAAAAAAAAAAAAAAATAAATAACAACGAAAGGAAATAAGGAAAACAAAGAATAGAGCTAACTTATTAAAATTCAATTGACAACGAAAGTATTAATATACATATGTACACGTATATGTACATGTAATTCATAATGAACATGTGAAAGTATTATTTATATACGATGCGACGATGATAATAACGAATTTGTATATTTGATTAAATAATTCGATCCCACGCAATGAATAAATAATTAATTAATTAACGACGATGGAAGATTTTTTCTCGGAAATTGCGTGTATTATGTATATGGGGTATTTCTGCGACTTAATGTCGCGCTATATATTAATGATAATAATGTTCGTAATGATAACACGTAAAAAGAAATTAAATTTTGAAAGCCTTACACATTACAATATTATATAAATAATTACCTATAATAATTATATAGAATTACCCTCATGACTTTTCGCTTTTTTCTCTCTCTAAATTTCTCTCTCTCTCTCTCTCTCTCTCTCGCTCTCTATTTCTGTCTCCCTTTTTCTCTTAAATAGTTATTATAACTTTGACCGCCATCTTGGTATTACATAAAAATCGAGCAAACATTTAAAAGAAAGAAAAGAACAAAGAATGATAATCTCAAAAAAAAACGAACCGAGATCCTAACGAATAAAAAAAAAAGCATGTTACAAAAACGATAAACTAAATACATAAATAAGTAAAAAATTAATGAAAAAATTAATGAATAAAAACCGTGAACAATAAATGATATGGTTGATATATATAAAATATACGGTCAATTAATTAACGTGCGCGTGCGACTTTGATATAAGAAATAAAAAGTAACACAAAAAAAAAGAGAAAAAACCACCAAAAAAAAAACAAAAAAAAGAACAAACTATATTTCATGCAGCTTTATATACCGATATTATATATTATACATATAATATAATTTAATATGCATAATTATAAAATATTTCTATACATCTACTATAATAATTATACATACATATATACCTAAATTATATAGCTACCCGCGTTGCCTTAACTGGGCCTTAATTATTAAGGAACTGCCGCAAATATTGCCGTACGAAATTATGTAATAATTATACATTACAACGATGATAATAATAATAATGATAATAACGATAATAATTACAATCCATAAATAACAATAAATAAATTTCAGAGTTAAAAAAGTAAAAAAAAAAACACATTTAACAAAGATAAACAAAATTAATAATAATAATAATGATGATAATAATAATAATGATAATAATGATAATAATACCAACAACAACAATCATAATAACGATTTTAATAATAATTAAAACATTCGAAGGATGGAGATTATATATTATAGATATATATGCGTGATATGAGTGAGTTATGGACGAATTTGTTGATTAGAGAAAAATTATTAGTAATGATTGGATTTTTGAAAGACAAGGATCGTATAAGATAATGACAAATGAGAGTAGGTGTTGTAGAAAAGTAGAGGGAGATAAAAATTGTTAAATGAATTGTATGGGAAAAGACGAGAAGGAATTGTAATGAAATTAATATGTATGACGCTCGTGCTGAAAAAGATAATTATAATATTATTATTACGACAATATATTATACAAATATTACGATGATAAAGTTGTTATTATTATTGTTATTATTATTATTATGAGTATGGGTATTGTGATTATGGTTATTGTTGTTATTATTATTATTGTGAACATTATTAGATAGAAATTTCATAAGAATATATATATATATTATAATAACAACGCAAAACTTGAAATAATGAAAATAAAATTAAAAAATGAATAAAATAAAATAAAATAAAAATTATGATAAATAAATAAAAAGCGATTGTTTCAATTTAATACGTATGATAATGAATATTGTATGAATATACAGGTAATATTACACACCTGAAGTGTATGTCAATTTTATTACTACTACTATTATTATTATTATTATTATTATTATGATATAATTGATGAGCCAGATAATAAATAATTACATACTCAGATATTTATATAATATATATATATACATACTTACTATTACGTATGATGCATTATAATTATGTATAATTCATATACTATTATTAATTTATATGCATGTTTTTTTTTTTTTTCTGTTTTTTTTTTTTGTATATGAAACATAAAATTGATTCTTTGTATTTTTTATTTATGTCGTCATTATAATATAAACGAACCTTGAGATGGATCTGATCAATATATGTATATAATTATTGTGGAGTTTGATAATTAATAATATTGTGACGAATCGCAGCAACGCGTGACATCCTTTTTTCGATTTAGATGAGAAGAAGTTACAAGAGCAAACCTGAATCCGCAGACTGGATCATTACTGCCTGTTGAATATTTACCGCCCGCCGTTGTTCGTATGAATATTTATTTATTTATTAATTAGGGATGAATCGATCCTGTCAGAGGGTTCGTGTTTTCTGAAATGAAAATAGAAAGAATATGGCAGGAGAAATAATTTTGAATACCAACCCATAATCAAAATGTTTGAAAAAAAAATTTTACCCCTTACGATGCCTAACTGTATGCAAACCCGCATTGCACGCGTGTCAACATCTCGGGGTTGCTTGAATTCGGGGGCTCGAACAAAAATTTGGGGTTGCCGACACTAGCGTTGCGAAGCAGATTCTTCACGAATATTACTTTTGTGTTATTTTTCCTCCAGCACCGAGAAGTCGTGATGTTGTTCGTTGAAGATTGTAGCATGATTACGAACAATAAGGTAATTGGAATATCTACACTAGATAACAGGCTGTAAAAAGTGGACCGTCCTAGTGCAGATGACATTCATGTATCACCGTGTAATTACCTCCAAGCTGAACGTGCGAAATACCTCGCAGTAGGAAGAAGGTAATAATACCGGCGGTAATTAATAAAAAATAAATGAAATAATCAAAAAGAATACAGAAAAAACGAGAAAAGAATCATAAAGAACCTTGACAGTGCGACAATGTTCTGCATTTCGACTGAGGAAACAAGAATCTGATTACAAAATTAAACTACGACTAAAAGCTATGCAGATATTTCAATCTTTTTGTTTTTCACAGTGGCAAATTTATTTTACAGGTAAATTAATTTGAATAGCATATTCGCATCCCCGAGCTCAAATAATACATGAAGCTATCAAGATATTTCAAATCCGAAATGCGACAAAATGGCGACAGCGTGCGAAATTCGGTCCAAGACGAGTGCGTAACGCAGACTTGCGAAGAGCTGTCAGCGAGGTATCGTCAACCACCGGGGAAGCTCTACCGGTTTTTCTGTAACAGGAAACGTTGAGATCTCTATCAATCTATATAATCATGTATTTCATCAGATCAGAAACTCACACTTCATTCGATCTCACTTAACATTAGATATGGATAATTTGATAGTTCTTAAATTAGAGAGACAGACAATAAGTATACAGGAGGATCTATGTATATCATAACTTATTTAGACAAATTATCTACGCCGAACATATGATGATTAGCCTTGTAGATGCCGAGGATAGTCTTGACTTTCCGATGAGCGTCCGAACTGATTCGTAGGCTGCTCGTTTGTCTCCTGAAAAAAGAAATCAAACAGAGGTGAGTACACATGATAAACGTACATTGTAGCTGTGGAAAAATTGGGTCATCTCAGAAAATATAACGCCCAGCATAATTTACTTGACGGATTCAGCTTCCTCAGGTCAAAATGCATTGGATAAGCGTCCTGCAATCAATTTCAAGAATACTTCGATTTTTACCCCAAAAAAACACCAAGACTATGGCCTTAGTTTTTTTTAATATCAATTATTAATAATTAAAAGTAATTAAAAATAATTAATTAATATTAATAATAATTTTAATAATATTAATAATTATATCTATACGTTACCTTTTGGTGTCGCATACAATTTATTATTATACTTGTTAATACCGAATAAATATATTTCAATGAAACCAATTCAACGAACAATATTTTCTAATAAGAACCTTTCTGTTGAGGATTTATAATTGGTGAAGAATTGATCCATAATGATAGGAAACACTTGGTTCATTATATTTTCGAACTGGCGACGCCGCCGTCGATTTTTTTTTTTGGCTTGTGACGGGAGAAATTGAAGTAGAGAAAAACAATAATGCCGGTCTTGGCGTCTGGCGTCGTTTTTCCGACGAATTGAGTCGTAAACTTTAAGGTTGTGTTCGACTTCGATTTAGAGGCTATACTCTGATGAAACGTCAAAGGTGTGTTATGAGTGTTTAATTGGTAGGTTTTTAGTAATTGCATTATTAATTATACGATATTTTATTGGACTAACAAAACTAGAAAGTATAAATTGATCTTCTTTTTAACAAACCGTTAGCATGGGAAACGTAATAACAGTTTAAATAAAGTATAGAATGTTTCTCTCTACCCAACCCAATCTCAGTTTGAAAATTCTGATTACTGCTCCTGTAACATTAGTTATTTATTTATTTTTTCACTCATCCAAAATCAGGGTCCTATTTTGAAAGCCGATAACTAAAATAATGTCTGGTGGCATGCTGTACGGTGGTGACGAGATCGGTGCTCTGGTCTTTGATCTTGGTCATCATTCGCTGCGGGTTGGTTATGCCCAGGAAGATACACCAAAGGCAGAAATTCCAGCTGCCGTTGGAATTGGGGAAGACACAGGAGATGGCCCAGCAAAGAATGATGCTATGGATATCGACGATAAAAAACCAGATAATAATGTCACGCAATCTGGCAGTAAATATTATGTCGATACTACGATACTCCACGTACCTCGGAAAGGTATGGAAGTTGCAAGCTACATGAAAGATGGCATGATCGAAGATTGGGACCATTTTGAAAAGGTAGGTGCAAAATGCTTTTGAAATAAATTTATCAAGCTCCAAATTTCCTGGGGTGAACAACGTTATTGTTAAAATTTGTACACAGGTTTTAGACTACACTTATGCAAAAGTTATACGATCAGACGCCGAATACCATCCTGTATTGTTTTCTGAATCTCCATGGAACGTTCGTAGTAAACGGGAAAAACTTACCGAACTCATGTTTGAAAAGTACAATGTCCCGGCGTACTTTCTTGTAAAAAACGCAGTCCTAGCAGCATTTGCTAACGGCAGAGCTACCGGAATTGTCGTTGACAGTGGAGCTACACACACATCGGCTGTTCCTGTTCAAGACGGTTTTGTCCTGACTCAAGCTATCGTCAAATCTCCGCTCGGTGGGGATTACATAAGCATGCAGTGCAGGCAGTATTTACAGGTATGTGTTCAGGAATATTTTGAATCTGTATTCCAGATTCATAATACCCAGGGAAAATATTGTAAAAATTAATAATTCGATTCAGGATCAAGACATCGACCTGTCTCCGTCGTACATGGTTGGTAGTAAAGAGGTGGTTAAAGATCACGAAAAACCCAGATGGCAGCCAAAAAAAGGGCTCCCAGAGGTGACCAAATCGTGGCACAATTACATGGTGAAAAAACTAGTCCAGGATTTTCAAGCGACTGTTCTTCAAGTTTCCGAAACACCGTACGACGAAAAAGTTGTCTCGTCCGTTCCTGCGGTGCAGTACGAGTTTCCCACCGGGTATCACCAGGTAAGACTTAACTAAAAACAAAACATAAAATTCATCCGCGAGTTATAATTCTGCCAACTTCTGGTTCTTTGATTAATTTTCCAGGATTTTAGCACCGAGCGATTCCGAATGCCAGAAGCACTTTTCGATCCTAGCGTAGTACAGATACGAGGTGGTATGGTTGGCAACACGATGCTCGGGGTTGGACACATAGTAACGACGAGCGTTGGGATGTGCGATGTAGATGTGAGACCTGCCTTATATGGCAGTGTCGTTGTAACCGGGGGTAACTCGTTCATACAGGTAAAGATTGTTATGTCTGACACAGTCGAATGATCCAATCAAATTTCATCTCCGTTCTGACTAAAATATTTTTATTATTCTCCAAGGGATTTCCGGAGAGGCTCAACAGAGATCTATCAATGAGGATTCCATCTAGCATGAGATTAAAAGTGATAAGCGCCAACGGATGTGCCGAGAGGAGATTTGGCGCCTGGATCGGAGGATCAATCTTAGCGTCCATAGGAACCTTCCAACAGATGTGGATATCGAGTCAGGAGTACGAGGAGAGTGGGAAAAGCCAAGTGGAGAGAAAATGCCCTTGACTCGATGGCTTGGATTCCAAAATTTCATTAATTACCTCTTGTAATTAGATACACGATACACCGTTGGAAATAGCGCGAGTAATACAATGTCACCGTTGCGTACAAGAGTTTTAAGAAAATCAAGACTACAAATATATAAACTATAAAGCAAAGAAGTAGACTTTGAAAACTTCTGATTGACACTGTGTTAATTTAATGAATTCATCCGATGCACCTAATAAGAAAAATGTCCGTATAATCGAGTGCAAAATGTCTATACTACAACACCGTATTACAACTTTGGGTCTTTCACGGCCTCCGAAAGTAATGGTTTTTGTTTTTTTACCCACTTGTAAGGACCACTTGTACGTGCAAATAAAACTGGAAGAAATATTTTTAACACATGGTGTCACGCTGTCAAGTATTCCCAACTTTCGTGTCTCGTGATTAACGTTTTTTCTTATTTTTTTTCTTCTGGATTTCGGGCCAGGGGAACCCTCGATACTTCAACACGTCCATGATGTTGTGACAGGTATAATAAGCGTTGTCCATCATTTCCTCGTTAAATATATCCATCCCGAATCGAGATTTTCCCGCGCTCTTCTTTGAGCTTCTTGAACTTTTCTTCGGACCTTTTCCATTTTTTCCTGACGCACCGCCAGACTTTTCTTTATTCTTACGATCTCCACCTTTCTTCTTTTTACCCTTACCACCTTTTGGCTCCATAAATGAAAACCAGGTACGTCTCCTCGGTAGTTGAACGATAGAATAATCCTCAGCAAAAGTTGGATCATGAGAATTGTTAAATCAATAATCAACGCGGTTGTTACTGTTGCTATCCAACAAAGATAGAAAAATGTCATCCATTTATTGGTATAGGGTTGAAAAAATATACGTTATTCTATATACAACTGTTTAAAAAAAAAAACACCAAGAGAAAAATAGAAAACAAAGATCGATATGGTGCCGAGTTAGCATTGTCTGTACAATTTTTTCTTTTTTACACATCTAAGTTCACGTCGTATTGGTTGTTGCTTTCTTGACGTCGTCTTTTTTCGAGAACAAGTTGAGGTATTTTCGAAAAACTGCAGGGCCGTTCCAGCGACCTCTGAAAATAAGTGAATGTGAAAATGAGTAATAGAATAAACTTTCATATGCCGAGTACTTCAGACTCTATGCTGGACTAACTTTAACATCCAATTCCAGTATAAATAGGGGAAGAAATCTTTCTTCATTAGGTACATAATGAAGTATTCCTTGGCCTGGTTTATCGGAAAAGTCTCCGTAGGCTCTAGTTTGTAATTGAATTCAGCCAAAATACATTTTCCATATCCGGTAACTAGCGGACATGATGCATAACCATCGTATGTTTCTTTAGCTTGTTTTCCGCTCAAATCTGACGTAATATTTTCAAAAACTACTTTGGATTGAGCAGCTGAAATCAAAGAAATGAATCGGTATCTATGACTAGTCAATCGAGTCACACCAGTCCAATAAATTGGCAAATCAGAAAGACACTGACCTATTGCTGCCATGGTCTTGGAATTCGGAGTATCCGTACAGTCACCAAGCCCGAAAATGTTCGGATATTTGACATGACGCAACGTTTGAGGATCGACGGTCAAAAATCCTGCCTCATTACTGAGTCCGGAGTGACTTTTTAACACCTCAGGTGGGCCCATCGGCGGAGTAACGTGCAGCATCGAAAACTTGGAAAAAAGAATGATCGTGGAGCAAAAAAAGTTCTGCGGGAAATAATTAGATCCTGGTAAGAAATTGGAGTACCTACTGTTACCGTCTGAAATTCATTAGGGTTTTTCAAATTCTCAAACACCGCCTCATTCTTCGAAGGTATTACTTTGACTAAATTAGTCTGTAAATTAACATCGATTTTCCTTTTTTCGCAGACTTTCCACAGAGCGTCCGCGTACTTTTTAACACCAAAAATAACCGGCAACGCTGTGTTGTAAGTAACTCTGATATCTCGGAGCTTTTTTTTCTAGCAACAAATTATCGATCGGTTAGAGAAGAGTCTATCGTTGAACAAAATACTGGATGCGAAAAATGATATTCTTACATTATGCCAGTAATCTTCGGCGAGATATGCAATCTTCTGCGGTGCGCCTGGGCACTTTACTGGAGAATTTGGGAACGTGAAATATGCCGTTCCACTTTTGGTATTCTCAATAATTTTAAACACCTTTTCAACCGTATCTGGACCGTATATTGAACAGACGGGAACTTTCTGGTCTTTTAGAGCCTCTTCAAGACCAGGGATCTGTATTTAAATACCACTCGAGTTTTATGTTTAATTTTTGAAGTTAATCAAACTCAACAAATCAAAAAAATTTTCAAACCTTGTCCCAATTCAGCTGAAGACCGGTAGCGACGATTAAATATTCGTACTCAATTGAATCGCCGTTACTAACAACGACTGTACTTGATTTCGGATCAAATTTCGTCACTCTATCCTTCACCCACTTTGCGCTCTTCGGCAAAACTTTTTCCATCTTTTCACGGCATGATTTAAGAGGCTTTATTCCACCACCGATCAGCGTGAACATCGGTTGGTAGTAATGCGTCTGAAATCACAAGTGAGTTTTTGACACATGCCAGATGGTAAATCATCTCAGATTGCAAGCTTTTAAAATTCAGGCAAGTACCTCGCTGGGTTCAACAACGATGACCTGGTCCTTGGCATTCTTGAACTTATTTGTAAATTTTGCTGCCATTGTGCAGCCCGCCGTCCCTCCACCGACCACCAAAATCTTGCAACTGTAATATTTCAAGAGTTAATTTATAATCCATTCATACTTTTTTTTATTTATGAAAGAGGATCAGAGATTTCAATCTGACCATAACTTTCTGTGTATCGCAGAGGCAATGAATAATATATAACAGAATTTAATCACCTGTGATGAGCTTCTCTGGCAACATTATAAATGTTGAATGATTTAGCCAAGGGCGGAGTGAGGTATCTAGTGATCTTATACATATTATGCCCAATTCAGTCTCACGATTCTGGATGTACAGTTAACAAGATTATTGTCAGAAAAATATACGCAGCGAGTAGCAGAAGAACAGAAGCAAAGTTACAGATGGTATATTCTTAATCTGCAAATGTGTGATAAGAACAGATTAATCAATTGAGAATATAAGATTACGAAAGTAAATTCCTTGGAGAATTTAAAAAACTGGAAATCTCTGAGACAGAGCTCAAAGAAAGTACAGAGTTTAATGTTAACTTTTTTGTCATTTAAACGCCAAAATGGGATCAGTTTTAATTATCAGTACAGCAGTAAAGTATTTTTCGTCATTATCATGTAATTATACAACGATTAGAGATAGCACTCTGCGACGATATAATGATAAACTTCCGATAATTTTGGCTTCTGAAATATCCGTCAATGCAATTTCTCGCCTCTAAGATACGCAGAAAATGAACTTGAAAACCTACTTGCCTTTGATTCGCATTTTCGAATGTCCTATTTACCGTAAAAACAAACAACGCAAATAACTGTGTCGGATATATCGTTGTTCCGACAGAACACGAAGTTGACGGCAAATGGCGGTTCGCCAATTTAAATCGAACTGTTTAAAGTATCGCAAACGATGTCTGACTTACCGCCTGTTGAATTTCAAATTTAAAAGTTCAATTTGAATTAAAAATTTGTACAAAAAAGAAGAGACGTTATCTGCTTTCTGAGCGTCGTTTTGAGTTACTGATACATTCCTCTATTAGCAAAACAGAACCATATTATTTTGCCATTAATTTACTGCCATATAAAACCCGCTACGCCAACTGTCTTTCGATACGTCGGCACAGAATTAGCAATCAGGATAGAAATTTACATAAGATGTGCTGGTGGAAGTTCATCGTTTATTAAAAACATGATGTACAAAGTGATAATCCCTCTTTAGAACGGTTATTTATTTGTGGTCGATTATTGGCTCGATGGTGTCCCCTCCGCGGATTTGACCCCATCCGATGAGACGCCAATGTTTTTCCACACGTCGTGAGAGGGCTATCTTTTCGTCAACCTCCGTACAAACTGGATTGGTTAAACTGATTTTAGCGAGATCAGCACGAGTCGCCAGTACTCGTCCTCCGGTCGATAGAGAACCGATGTTTACCAGGAGCACTTCATTTTTCGATAATTTTTGAACCTGTAATTACAAAGTTGTGAAATTTACATACTGTTTCCATTCCCCCGGACAAAATCGGTGGCTCTTTTACCCCGGATCTATTTTCCTTCTCATTATTTACCTTAGCTCCTTTTTTGTCTCCTTCCGTTCGCACTCCTAGCAAACGTTTCAACAAGTAATAAGATATTTCCAGTTCAATAAAGATCTTTGGAAGAGCTCCAACGGCTCCCAAGATTTGACCGACTAATCGATCAGCACGACAAAGCGTAGGCTCGATCTTGGTTCCGACACCTAAATGATCCAGTTAAAATAAAGATTGTTAATAAGATTCACTTCTACCTATTTCTTTGTCTCTGGTTTCCAATCTTACCAATGAGTCCTCCAGGGACAGCAAACTGGAGTTCGTTTTGCTCAGCGAACAGAGAAACAATGCGGGAGAAAATGGGACGACAGGTAAGTTTACCTTCTCCATCTTTAGATACAAGTCCCGGTCGTACTTCGATCTCCATACCGACCTTGAAAGATGGAATCATCCGATTACACTCTGATATCGGTCGACTATTTAACTCGACTAAATTTAAGCCGAGATATCTCTTTCCGTAAAAACAAAAGTACCTTCAAAACACCCTTCAGGATACTTCCTCCCGCCACTCCTCCTTTCAGATCGTCGACCTCGCATCCAGGCTTATTAACGTCGAATGATCGAATGACGATCAGACGAGGGTCTGAGGTGAAGTCGCGTAGCGGAACAGGAATTTTCTTCATTATGTACTCGCATAATACTTCGATGTTGTATTTGAGTTGTGCGGATATGGGCACAACCGGAGCACCTTCCGCGACGGTACCTGAAAGTAAAAATAACCAATTGTGACTTATGATCGAAAAGAATGATGAGAAATAAAATGTGGCAATAATCGATGATCGATTACCTTGTACGAATTTTAAAATCTGCTCGTACTGTTCCTTGGCTTGACCCTCTTTCACGAGGTCAATTTTATTTTGCAGAATTACGATGTGCTTCAGTTTCATGATTTCTATTGCCGCCAAGTGCTCGGAGGTTTGAGGCTGCGGGCAGGACTCGTTACCAGCTTGTAAATTAAGCGAATTTTATCGTTAGTCAGGTATTACGCAGGATATTAGGTAGAATTTTATAGATAGAGAAAATAATAAAATATTCAATCACCAATTAGCAAGAGCGCAGCGTCCATTACAGCAGCTCCGTTAAGCATAGTTGCCATAAGAATGTCGTGACCGGGACAATCCACGAATGAAACATGCCTGACCAACTGGAATCTGCCTGAACAGGCAGGTCGAAAGCATGGGAAAGAATCGTCTTTGCTGGATCCTCCGGATATGTAGCAGGCTGGTCGAGGACATCTATCATTGTCGCACTTATAAATCTTGGCATTGGCGTATCCTGAAAATGAATTAAATGAATATTTTATCTCGGTCGATGATTAACGCGCAGGTGGGGTATGAACACCAAAAACGAAGCACGAGAAATATTGGTGATAAATAATTTTTTATTCAGCTATTTTATTTTACCTCAACTTCTACAAATAATCAGAAAATATTTATATAAGATAATAAAAATATACTAAGGATTTTCTTCCAACCGATTGTGAGCCTTCTTCTATCGGTAAAACATCGGAGATGTGATAAAATGAAGAAATTATTTAGTTCAAGCTGACTCTAGTCAGACGCCTTAGATAGAGTAATATTATTTCAACACGAATTAAATCGACTGCATAAGAACAAGGTGCATTTTTTACATTCCTCAAATTTCATTTCTAAATCTAATTTCAATTCATTGGGCAACAATTGATTAGTTACTTATTCATCCAATTGCTGAAGCGATGGATAAATTTTCTGTGAAATTAAAATCTACGTAATTAAAAATTTTTCGCAAACTACATTTAAGTTTCTTCGATTACATTCACGAAAAAAATATGGTACGAATCCGTTTCGTTTTAATACCAATCGATAGAATACTTCGTAATTTAATTTCATAGTCAATTAAATATTTACAAAATGTTAATAATGTGTCATCGAGTCATTCTAAAATGGAACAAATTGTCCTTCCATTATTGATCGTATGATAGAACATCGAGTGAAAAAAAAAAAGAAAAAAAAAAAAACTTTGGTGATAATTTATCGGGAGTATAAAATAATTAAAAAATATAATTAATCGATTAAAGAGAGTAGGTAGTATAATAAATAGTAAAATGGACAAACTTGAATGGAAGAAATCATGCAATAATTAGTTTTTGTAATATTGCTGAAAATTTGTAGAAAGAACTGTACTCTACTATTTAAAAATATTGTAGTTTTCGGTTTGAAAAAAAAATTTGGCCAATCTCATTAGCCAGGAACCGATCGCACCGTTCTGTTAGATTTGAAGATAAATAATGACGGTATGATGTAAATGATCACACACACTTTATGGGTAATATCAATAAGTGAAACTTTTGCCCAAAGTATTTTAATTGAATGTTACATTTTAATGCAATGAATAATTAAAGTATTTTTTTGATAATACCATAGGGAATATATACAATTATTTCTTACTCATGTACCGGTAGGATTGATTGGATTAGAAGAAAATTTTCATCGAGGCTCAAGTCTCCAATAAATGTTCGCGGACTGCGTTATCCAACTTTTGAAACTTCAAGATTCAAAGTAGCGTTGAAAATAAGCTATATAATTAATAAACCAGCCGTAAAGTCGGCCAATGGAATTCCGTAAAACAGGAATCACGGTCACGAAAAAAAGAACCATGTTGGGACAGGTCCCTTGGATCGAGAATCGAATCAAAATAAATACTGTCTGCATGTTTTAGCACCACATTTACATCGCGCCCTGGATTTAATCGAGGCATTATCTAATGAGGGATGGTCTTGCGGAAGCTCTAATCGTTGTCGCGGCGATGATAAAAGCGTCATATTTGCGGCTTGCGTTTGATCCTTCTGCGGTGTGACGGGCGTAGAATTTCTCAACGACTGACACATGTAATCGAAGGTGATTTCCTCCCCTTTATGTATGTCTTTTGTCGCAAAAAGTGCCAGTTTCGGTAGATTAGGGTCCAAGCAGTTGATCCAAACTGCGTAAACTGCCAAATTTGGATCGCAAGAGTGATTGATAAAGTGCGAAATATTACCGTACGACGCAGCGTCCACCGTATATGGACACTGTTCGAGCTCGTTGTAGTCGAGGTCGAAAAGATAAGTCCTGCCAGCTGCGTCGTATGCTTTTCCACGCTTTTCAGCTTCGTCGTTTGTTATAACTTCTCCGACGTACTCGGTTACGAAGGTACCTTTCTTTATAAGCTGTAAACTTTTAATTCCCCAACCGCAACCCGTGCTGGTTCGAAATATGCAGAATTTTATCGACGATCCATGCTGCACCACTCGGTTCTGACAACTATAATCGCAAGCGCATCTTTTGTTGCATTCGTAGATCGGAGTCCCAAGAGGTACTCGAATCCTCTTTGCTGTCGTATAGGCAAACGAACCTCCCGATTGCTTTCCACAGCAATTTGATTTCAATCCGCACATCAAGCATTCGCAACCAACCGGTGGATCGTCGGGAATGGTGACTCCTTTGCCCGACAAATAATCGTCGACATAAGTGAAGTCCGTTGGTGGTCCCTCGAAATCTACAATATTTTCTACCTTGACGACTGGTTTATTTTTGGTTATGAATCTTATCTTGTTTTCCCATTCTTTGAGTAATTTTAGTTGCGTAGATCTCTGAATATGAAATTGATAGAACGCAATATCTTGCTTTATACTTTCTGATAACTTGACAAAAGCTCTGCTTGGTCTTCTCATGACCGTTCTTATTTTGTTATTCATCTCCTCCTTGCTGGGAAGAACGTATTCCGCTATACTTCCATTCTCTACGAGCCTCGCCATCACCTGTTCAACGTCACTGCTGGATGGCTGGTACCCGGTTTTTCGCTTAAACGTTTCAACTAATTCCAAATTAAGAGAATTTTCATATTCGGCTAAAATTTCGGCGCAGTATTTGAGGTGGGCTAGCGGCTCCCAGGTGTTGTAGCAATCGTCCCATCCCTTCCACTTCACCAGATACATTGCAGTATCTTTCCTGTATCGTTTCTTAAGTATTTTTTCAACCTCGTGAAAATCCTTACTACGCCTCGACTCTTTGATCCCAGATTCCGATCGATCGATTTTCTTACCGATGTCTTCTAATCTTATCACTACCTCTTTCAAATTGTATTTTGTTATATTTTCGGCTAGAATGTTCGTGTTAAATTCTGAAATCCTTATTTTGTCATGATTCTCCGGCGGCGCATCTGTAACAATGCTCCTTGATATTTCGTTGCCATTTGTATTCAACCCGTTATCATCCAGCCTCATTATCTTGGCAGGAGGTTCTTCGTCTGAACTGCGGTAAAGATGACGTTTTTTAAAGGTAAATCTTGCTGTCGTCAAACCGTTACGAACAAACGGGCTTTTATCTGCATCATCTTCAACAGAGTTATTTCCGTTTTCATTGCTGGTCTCCGCTGCGTGCCGTGGCTCTGTAATGCCAAAGATTTAAGCGGCGTAATTCACCCGTTATATTTGAAGAGAAGAGACAGAAATTATTTTTCTCCTTTTCCTCAGTTTATATAAAATTGACAGTTTCACCATTCTTTTAGTTGAATTGTAATTATCTTTTGTGCCTCTTTTGAACAATATTTACTCCTCTTCGGTCTTCTTTATTTTCGTCATATGATAGGTCCTCTTTTATCCCTGATTTGTTAAAAACTCTCTTGCACTGAATCGTTCTTTTTTACTCATTTCATTAAGGTCATAATTATTGCGGCTGCATCATCACTTCAGTCATTTGCTTATCGGGAAAAACAAAATTTCAACTGTGGAAAATTGAAATCTCTTGCGGCAAGTTCGCGGAGGTACGGAAGACGAAAGTCTTCGGCAAAAATGACAAGGAAAAAAAATGTATGCATCCCTGTTTAACGAGCTTAAAATTACGCGGTTTTTGAAAACGAAATCAGAGAGGAGATTTTGAATCGGTGAAACTTGGGTTTTATACAACTGAGAAAAAGGATTTTGAATAAATTTATTTATTATTATTATCCACAATGTCCGCCAATCGAAGGATATTTTCCAACTGCATAAAAACCGAGTTTCATCGTCAGACTATATCTTCTCTCACGTGATTCCTAAATCCCAAGATTCTATAACACAGAGCTGCTAAGCGGGACGCACATTCTGATCTTTGACAATCATTTGAGCATTTTTCAATTCAAAAAATGCTGATGTGTGAATCAGTTAATTACGGATCTTGCTATCTTAAAACTAAATGTCAGTAGTGTGAAAACGTACCTAGCTTGATAGTGATGTTTCTCTCCAATTCATTTTTAAAACGTACAGTCTGTACTCCTGAAATGGCTTTAACAATGGTAGATTTCCCGTGAGCCACATGACCTATCGTACCTGTATAAAAATTTACAGCATATATGAAGTAAGAATTTATAAAAATAACTGATGCAATCTTTGTCTCAATTGCTCTTTTCATTCTTACCAATATTTATCGTCGCTTGTCTGCTTATGACTTCCCGTGAGAGGGCTGTCAGTTTACCGACATCCTGAAATAAATTGATCTCTTTCAATATAAGTCGTAAATTACAACGTTTCAGTTAGTCCCATAGCATATCTGCATTCGACTCTCGAACAGCTTGAAACCAAACTCAATCAGGTGGGAAAGACAGAGAAAAAATTACGAGAGAGAAGTGCTAATAAACTAGTTCAGCTTTTTAGAGCTCTGTACAACAATAGATATATTAAAAAACAGATGAATGGCAATGTCATCATAAATTTTTCTCTCGTACTCATTTATTCTACTCGGAAAGTCTCCGGAGAGTGATGTAGCCATCGGAGTAAATGATCGATAGAAGATGTTGTAGGTCAGTGTGCAATATCTGAGATTCTTTGAGTGAGGTTACGTCAAAATGCCGTTAATTGACCGACGTGTGGTTTGTTAATTAAAATGTGATTCGATTGTATGCGGCTTCTTATTGATAATCGAAATACAAAGGTGGAAATAATCGTATAAAAATACGAGGATCGGCTAAAATATGCGCTACGAAACTTAATAATATTGGTGATGCATCCCGCCGCCGAAATATGCTGCTTATAAAGCGGTTATTCGAAGCAGCAGCAGGCCGTCAAATGAATCAAATTTAGCTGAAAACTTACAAGCTTTGATAAATCCTGTTTGTATAAATTTGGCTGTCCCGTAGTGACCCCGATTCCTTCATCACCACCCATATTTTTAAATATTTATTTTTTTTGCCTAATTTACTACAGGATTAAAAAGTAAGAAACTATCTGAATCGGCTCGTTCCTCGAGCACGGGAAGGAAATCTAGAATTGCTAACGAGAGATTCCTTCCCAGGGTCAAAAAATCAACCCAGAATTCCAACTATCAGTTATCTAAAAATTGAAACGACGCCTACCACGCTCGTAGCGGCCGTGTTGTAGCGTAATTTTTAACTAATTAGCTGGTTAAAAAATATTTCGTCAAAAGCGAAGCTGCGGGGTTGTTTGACTTATGATTTTTGATCATCTTCGATTGTGAGCTCATTGCATACGTCGCAAAATTTCTTTGTAAAATGTAATGCCCCAAAATCTTGCGGTTTCTTATTTTTGATGTCAAGGTTCGCCGTCCGTGACGCGCCTGTCACCGATTTCAATTCTGGAACAGAGTTGCCTTACTACGCAACTCGCATAATTTTGGAGTTCTTTTCTGTTCGGGCATGGTTGGCTGTAGGTGAGTAAATGGATCTGTTTCTCTATTTCTTATTAAAATTAGTTTGGAGCAGTAAAATTTAACCCTGTCTCGAATCTCAACTTCAATGGAAGCTCCGAGGGCCCTGATTGAGAACAATCTTGGGAAACGAAACACAGATTTTTACATGGGATCTGGATATTTCCTGACATTAGCCACGTTTTTCTCGCCCGCCTTAAAACCGACCGCGTGCTCAGCTCATGATGCCTTTCATTCAGCAGCTTACCATGGTTTCAGTAGAAGTTGAAAATTACCGAAAATGTACAATTTCAAAAGCTAAAACGTCGTAGCATCATCCAGCTGCAATAAAATGAATCACTAGTGACTTGGCAATTCGAAATCATGAACTTATTATCATGACTGCTAGCTTATGTTTATAGTTAATGACCATTCGCCTTTATATTCGAAGATTTGGGCAGTCTGGTTTCAGCTGCTTTCGTTCAATGATACAAGATTTTTACTGACGATCGGTTCAGTATCAATTGTGCTTTAATTTCTCAATTTGGCAGCCCCGAGTCCCTTGTCAAGTTGTATCTATAATATGTCCAAGCAAAGAAACTATCAAATGTAATTTTTCGACGTCGAAGACTTATTCCAAAGATCAGGTAAGTTTCAATATTCCAAAGTATTTGAAATAAATTTCTGGGTCGTTATTCGTTACGAATGAAACCAACTGTCCAAATCTTAGCATTAAAAAGCTATTTAAACCCTTGAGTAATTCTCTGTTTCAGTGTTCAAGAGAAACTGAAATAAATAACCATGCCACAAAACGAGTATATCGAACGTCATCGGAAGCTGTATGGGAGAAGGCTCGATTATGAAGAGCGAAAACGAAAACGGGAGGCTAGGGAGCCTCACAAGCGTTCTGAGAAGGCCCGTAGTCTTCGTGGTCTCAAGGCTAAGATATTCAACAAAGAACGCAGAAGTGAGAAGATACAAATGAAGAAGAAAATCAAGGCGCATGAAGAGAAGAAGGTCCAGAAGAAATCAGAGCCTGTCGCCGAGGGAGCTCTCCCTGTTTATTTGCTTGACCGAGACGTGTCTTCAAGAGCCAAGGTCCTGTCTAATATGATAAAACAGAAGCGTAAAGAAAAAGCTGGAAAATGGGACGTTCCAATACCCAAAGTGAGGGCGCAGTCGGACTCTGAGGTGTTCAGAGTAATGCGAACTGGGAAGTCCAAGCGAAAAGCATGGAAGAGGATGGTGACAAAGGTGACGTTTGTTGGAGAGGGTTTCACCAGAAAACCACCAAAATTCGAGAGGTTCATCAGACCAATGGGACTCAGATTCAAAAAAGCCCACGTCACACACCCAGAGTTGAAAGCAACATTTTGCCTGCCAATAATTGGCGTTAAGAAAAATCCTAGCTCAGCTATGTACACGACGCTTGGAGTTATTACTAAGGGAACAATTATTGAAATAAATATATCAGAACTTGGACTTGTCACACAGTCTGGTAAAGTTGTGTGGGGTAAATACGCTCAGGTTACAAATAACCCAGAGAATGACGGCTGCATCAATGCAGTTCTATTGGTTTAATTTTATCAATTTCTTTTTCTATGCAAATATTACTTATTTTTGCAACCGAATATGTTTATATGTATAATCCTAATTTAAGTTATGTACCCGAGACGACTGAATACCAAACGTGAAATAAAACCATTTTTCAAACACCTTAGCTCCTTGTGCGAATATTTATTTATCTCCTGACCTTTTCATTCGGGTAATCTTTGAATTGATCGAATCATTTTCCATTTTTTGCTCAAAAAAATAACACCTATTGTTAGTGTTAGTTTGAAATTGATTTGTGGATATAAAAGTAATTTTATACTCTGATTTATTTGTTGCAGCTAGTCTAGAGCGCAACTGGCTTCATCATGCAGATATTCGTGAAAACCTTAACTGGCAAGACGATCACGTTGGAGGTTGAAGCCTCCGACACGATCGAAAATGTCAAGGCTAAAATCCAGGATAAGGAAGGTAATTAATTTCGTGGTTAATTGTATTGTTACACCACCACGAATTACGAGGTACAAAAACGTACTCGAAAAGAGTGAATCTTGAGAGTTCTAGACAAAAATCAATGCATTAAAGAATATAAAACAAGAATAACTGTTTTATACTAAAGAATAAATTCTTTTTGTTGATTGTAGGGATTCCCCCTGATCAACAGCGGTTGATTTTTGCCGGCAAGCAACTTGAGGATGGAAGAACTCTTTCCGATTACAACATACAGAAAGAATCCACGCTTCATTTGGTGCTGCGCCTTCGTGGTGGAGCCAAGAAGCGCAAGAAGAAGAATTATTCCACCCCAAAGAAGATCAAGCACAAGAAGAAGAAGGTCAAGCTTGCCGTACTCAAGTTTTACAAGGTACGAAACGATTCGTATCAGCTTCAATATTTCTTGTCCCTAAGTCCCCGACATCCAACGATACTCTGTGATAACATGGGTAATGTTAACCACATCTTTTCTTATTCAGGTCGACGAGAATGGTAAAATTCATCGTCTGAGGCGAGAATGCCCATCCGAACAGTGTGGCGCCGGAGTCTTCATGGCTGCCATGGAGGACAGGCATTACTGTGGCAAATGTGGCTACACTCTCGTCTTTAACAAGCCCGAAGACAAATAAATCTTGTCTTATCATGTACCCATAACATCTAAATAAAGAAAATTTTTAAACTGACCTTTGTCGATTATACCTTGGATAGTTTTTTTCAAATTTACTTCATATCTGAATTAAAAAATCTACTGAACTTAATCACCTAAAAGTCAGCTAAATTTCAAATTGGCTGCTCATATTCATGCACGAGTTCAACAATGAAAGCAATTGTTGGACAAGAAATATATAGCTAGAATCGATTGTTGAAACTCGGTTTTCATATCGAGAATTTGTGGAGTTGACCGTCGACATCTTTAAAATCGTAGATCGTACGATCGTGACGCGAGGAATAGAAAAAAAAGCGTTGAAGGAAAAGTGGTGTGTATGTATACAATTTGTACCTTATGCACACCAGATACACGAGCAATTGTATAAAAATAGTGCTATGTGTCTTTAATTATAGTTCTGCGGTGATAACCAAGGCATTAACAACTGGATGAATCGCATTGTTAACTGGCCCCAGTTGACGCATTATTGTAAAGCTATCTGACACAAATGTAAATGTCAAATTGATTATTGCAACGGTCGCTGCCCTCGCAGAAATACGACGACGTCGAGTTTTTCTATCTTCGTTGATAATCAAAAACCAATATTAACTGTTGACGTCAAGATTAGAATCGTTTACGATCAAGAGAAGTGTAATTCGATGAATTTCGAATTTCGATAAATTGAAACAAGGACGGGCTATTGAATAGATAAGAAAATAGTGACAATGAAAAAAATAATCGTGTTATCACCAGAAATAATGTCGCCGATTGTTGACGATAACGACAACGGTGTTATTTATGGCTGAGAGAATTTGTTGATAATGTGGCAGCAGATGGCAGTTCACATAGCCGATTTCGGTCCTGCTTCTAGAGAGTTATTGTTGTACGGGAACGTTATCGTTTCAGAAGAACCAACCACCGAGAACTCCACCTCCATTATGTAAGGGTTTGCTAATAGATTTAAGTCCTAGTTTCGTTATCGTTAGCTTAGTGGAACGAGGACTCTTGTGTACACCTGCGCCACTCATGACCTCTGTTCATCCGATGGACTGCAATGGGCTTAGAACTTACGATGGACTTTACCTAGTAAGAACCACTCTTTCATGAATCGTGTCCAGAGATATCATGATGAATCTCTATGACAATCCCTTATCTCCAGTCAATGATCCTTATCTCATGGAAAAACCATTGGCTTACACGATAACTTTGAAACTTAGGTCTAAAACGAACACAACGGCTCACTGTCAAATTTATAACAATGACTACATGGTATGTGGACAGTAACCCGAATTTAGTTAAAAAATTGACCTCCTTTGTGAAGTATGTGCAACTAGTTTCTTTGGTTTTTGTGATAGATGAAAATATGCATTAGTAGGTTTAATGTTTACTGAGATTGTTTGGAGGGCACTTTGATTTTCAGGAATAAATCAACAGAAAATACATCGTCTAGCCATGATTTGATTACTAGTAATAATTCGGGACAAGGAAATATTGTCAGTCCCGGAATAACGGCAACCGACATAGCCAATTCTAATTCAATTGATACAAATCTTGGCACGGGTTCCGATTGCAACAGCCCAACGCCTAGCCCTACACCATCGCCATGGCCCAGCCCCAGGCCTTATACTAAGAGAGAACACGTTAAACAAATCCATTCAGACTCCGGTAGCTTGACTAATAGCAAGGAAATTTCTCCGATTAAATTAGACGATCTACCAAGTCAGGTGAGTTCCCAAATTCTATTCAGTTAGGAGAACCTTCAAGTTAACAGCAGTTCTAATCGAAAATTCTGACTGGTTATTTGGTGGCTTTCACAGGATTTGGTTAATCGTTCATCCGACTCAACTGAACCTGCGCGAAATTCCGCGAACGAAATAAAGAAGGAAGCAAGAGGTAATGATCGTTCGAAAAAAAAGTCATCCTGGTACAACGTACTATACCCAACTTATAAATCAAGATCTGAAGATTTCAAGAGAATTTTCAAAGACGTTCCTGATGACGAGCGGCTTGTTGTAGGTAAGAAGTTTCTAACATTTATTTTATTCAAAGTCACATCTGTTTATTTGCTTTAAAAAATTACATTTATTTATTGAATTGCCGCTCAGAAAGATTGCCGATATGATTCCAATGAAATGTATCTTTCACTCGGTTTACAGATTACTCATGTGCTCTGCAACGGGATATATTAGTTCACGGAAGATTATATGTATCGCAGAATTACATATGCTTTTACGCGAACATATTTTCATGGGAAACTTCGGTCTCGCTACGCTGGAAGGATGTCGCTTCCATTACAAAAGAGAAGACCGCCCTTGTCATACCTAACGCGATACTAGTCTGTACGGAACAGGATAAATTTTTTCTAACTTCCTTTGGTGCACGCGATAAAGCGTATTTGATGCTATTTCGAGTATGGCAAAACGCACTAATCGGACAACCGATGAGCATGGCGGAAATGTGGCAACTCGTTCACACGTGCTATGGAGATGAACTTGGATTAACTTCTGACGACGAAGATTACGTTCCTCCGTTGTTGTCCTCTGGTGACAATAAAAAAGTCACAAATCAAATTTCCGTTGAATCATTTTCAGAAGTAGAAGGCACTATACCCACAGAAATAATGATACCTCTGACGAGCAATTCCACGAGCGTGGAACTCCAGAGACGCTCACCCGCCCGAAATGAGCCAACTCTTGATCCCACTGACCTTAGCGATACCACAGAAAGTGAGGCAGAGAAACATCCATGTAAGTTTCACGATTCTAGTACGACGATACTATGTTTGAAATTTTGCTCAACTCCGCAATTATTCCAGTAAGAATTTCCCTACGGGGCAACGCTGTTTGCTCTGCTGTTCACGAGGGACGTCAAATTTGCAAAGTAACATTGGCCACCCATATCGATCAGTTGTTTACGTTGTTGTTCACCAATTCAAAGTTTATCCTGGATTATCAAACCGCGCGAAAAACTACCGGTAAGTTGGACCATATTTATTGGAGTTGATAGTTTTGAAGACTGTTTAAAATCTTCATCGAATTCCTACTTTAAGATGTTGTGCAATCGGCTTGGACGCAGAACAGTCAAACTGGTGAGAAATCCCGGACGGTTTCTTTCACAGTTTCGCTCTCGCAATCGGTAGGACCCAAGAGTACCCAAGTAACGGAGACGCAGGTAGTTATTTTCAAGTCGAACATTTTTTCTACCATGTACAATTTGGTGTATTAAATTTTTTTTCGTTTCACAGATAATGCTTCCCTGCAGCCGACCTGGACATCTTTATTGTATAGATATCGAAAGCACTAACGCAGGTATTCCTTATGCCGATTCGTTCAGCGTTCATACGCACTACTGTATGACGAGTACTACTGACGGTGAGACAAACTTTGAAGTATATTCACAAATTAAATACAAGAAGAGTGTATGGGGTCTTGTTAAAAGTAAGTAAAATAAGATTAACAACTTCCAAAAATATCGCGACTTATCGTAGAAGGCAATTATCTTATAATTTTTATTCGCTTCAGAATTTGGTAGTCGTTGGGTTTTCTTAACTCTATTTTTCTTCACTTTACGTTACAATCGCCATTGGTCAAGTTCTTTGCTTTCATAAAATCACATTCCATCAATAATTCCCTTCTAATGGGAGTCGAGCTGATAAAAATTATGGAAAAAATTATACCACAGCGATGGTTACGACGTACCCAAGTTAACCCACGTCACCTATTCGATTTCAGGTTTTATTGAGAAAAATTGTTACGCTGGATTAGAGGAGTACTTTAACAGTTTGATAAAAGCATTGAGCGTAGAATGCGAGGAAGGTAGCGTGGGCGTCGGATTGAAACGCAAAACAAGAAGAAGAAGACGACTAACCGGAGCTGCCGCGACACTTCAGACCCATCCGGTTGACCATTTACAATCTTCCCATCAAGCAGTTGCCACAGATTTGCCACAAGTTTACAGTAATAATGGTAAGAATATTAGACGTCACTCTTTCGTTCTGTGACTCGAATTTCAATCGCAACTAATTTTTCCTCCGCCCTTCAGTTTCAGGCGTTCGAAATGAAACAAGCAACATTGTCAGCTGGGTTCTTCTCTTGGCGGTACTTTGCCTGATGCTGATAAACGGTCTACTTTATTATAAATTATGGGGCTTAGAAGAGGCTGCTGCGTACACAATTATGGATCTACATGTTCTCAAGTGAGTTCAAAATGTCGAGAATAAAAATTTTAAAAACTTTTTATTTAGTGTGCTAACGTCGTTCGACTGACGATTGATTCAATAATCGTGAGCTGGCTACATTTTTAATCCTTTTATTTTTCCCAGAAGCACACCAAAAACGGAGGAGGACTGGATAAATCTTTTACAACAACAAGAGAGTCTTCACAATATTGAGATGAAAAAATGGCAGAGGGTTTTGCACACAGCCGCTCAATTGTTGAGACAGGTAATTATTTCATTCTAATTTCATTAAAGAAAATTGTTTGTAAAAATGCAAAAATTTACAGACAGAAGAATCGTTGACCGAGTTACAAATGAGTATTCATCCAACGGTGACGGACAATGTAATATCAGTTTTAAAAACTTTATCTTCAAATACTAAATCTTCTGATTCCGCTTCAAGAGCAGATCAACGGAGCTCCGAAATGTAAATAACAATATATGGTCATAGGGGTTTATAATTTTCAGGTTTTCTTTCTTGCAATAATAAGTCATTAATAATTAGAACGAAGAAATAAGAGAACAAAAGTCAACCGAGGTTACAATTAAAAGTTATCACCAACGCCATCTACGTTATTTCCTTATAATTTTATCTGATGTATTAAAACAAAAAACAATTACAAAAATAACCTACCGTCTTGCACGCAATAGAATCGATTATGCTCAATGTGAATTTAAAAGATCTGATTGCCTGTATAGACGTGTAAATCTCAAGATTACTTAAATGAGAGTAAAAAGTAGCTGATCGTCTCATTCATATATTTGACAGTACGACAGGGATTGAAATAGTTTTCCATAACTTGCGGGAGTCACTGCTAGTGCCAATCCGTGGCAAGTGAAATAAATTTTAACGAATTTGAAAATATGGATTCAATTTGTAAATATTATTATTGTTATTATTATTATTATTACTACGATTATTATTATTATTATTTCATTGAAGTATTCAATTTGCGATTCCTAATGATCAACTTTCTTGATCAACATTTTACCTGTCATATTTCAATAACGTTACACATTATACTTATATATTATTTAACAATTATTGATGATGCATTTTTTAAAGATTTGTAAGTTTTTTTTTGATCATCATGTATCGATTCTGTACTATAAAAAAAAAAAAGAAAAAGAAAAAGAAAAAACAAAGCGCGTGCCTGAATAGTGGAGTTGAAAGAAAGAATTAAGCAAAAGAATGAAAAACGCGTCGATGATTAATTTATTCAAACACATTGTGCATTTACGAGAATAGATTGATTGATTGATTAAAGATAAGTATGTTGACCCTGGAGCAATTGCCCCCATAGAAAGGAAGAGAAAAAAAAAGAGAGAGAGAGAGAAAGACAGAATTTAAAAAAAATCAGAAAAAGGAATTACGCGGACCAATTTTATTTGGTCATGATAATGTGAGACTCGATGATAGTTTATTGAGAAAAGACTATTATCTATCCTCTATTATCGATTAATAGTCATCGTACATTATGATATTATATACTACGTATAGCACAATAGAATTGTAAAATGGTGATAAATATTATCTGATATTAGAAATAAAAGGAAGGAAAAAAAATTGTAAAGAAAGGAACAGAAATTAAAATGTAGAGGGATATTAAAATTGCTATTCACAATTTACATATTAAATTAATATTTCTTAAGCGTATTGTAGCGGCAGGTACTAAAATATTTGGTAACAAATATTATGATAGCAAAAAAGGTAATTTAGCAGAGCAAAGCTGAAAAGTAGAAAAAAAATTAAATGAATCGAATCAATTGAAATAATTTCAATTTACTGGAAACAGATAGATAAATTGATCTTGATGGCACTTTTAATTTTAAATATACATATACCTATATTTAATATACCTACATTTTGAAAGGGATTATTTATGTACCTTGATTAAATTTTATCTAGGCCTAGCGTGTCGGATTTTGATTTTTATAGGTATAGCGGGCTCCGTAATGAGAATCAAAATCCAACACGATCGGCTACATAAGTAAATTTGATTGAGTAGGTATTGTACATGTATACGATGAAAGAAAATCATTGTAAAATTTGTTTTTTGTCTTCTTTTTTTTGTACTATGTAAGTAGGAGTTATACGAAAAGTTGAAGTTTCAAGTTATGCGCATACACAATTGTATAACGTTGCATACATATGTTATTGGTACAACAATCGATCCAGTGGATCGGTCAGTTGATAGGTATACATTATTCAAGGTGTATTATTATATTTTAATCGCGTTGTAGAAATAACCTGAATCAAAGTTTTGTACTCAGGGGCATCTGTTAATAAAAAACAAAACTCTCCGTTGATCAATTCCTGAAATTTTATTTCCACATCGTAGAAGGTAAAAAATTAATAGATTTTAACCGTTGATTCATATCAATGAGAATTATAGAGCGATAAGAGAAAAAAATAACACATGGTTATTTTCTGACTCTGTGTGAAAGAGAAAAATTTCAAATCAAAAAGTAGATACGCCCTTACCAAAAAATGTAGGGTTGAAATAATCCGCTCCTTTAAGTTTGGGAAATCGTAATCAGATGGCTCTAGATACCTCATAATTTTCTTGGGACTCGTATGAGCCAGGGGGTGAAAAAATGGCCACCGATCTAAGGTTTAAAAATAGTCGTCTCCCTACCTGCTGAAAAGTTTTTGGCAAGACATGTGCATATGGTAGCAGATAAGTTTTCTTCTCGAAAGGGAATTAAGTAACCTCGTGTGAATTTAGGATAAAGGGTGAAATTATGGCCTCAAGAGTAACCAATTCCCAAGCGCTCGGGACGGATGGGACTGATTTTTTACATAGACAACGAGTCGCTGCACAATATCAGTTTAGGTATATTGAAAATTTATGCTCAACGTCAGTCTTAAAATCATCGAAATCACAAAATCCCCCGCGCCCTTTTTTCTGTCAGCCAAATACTGTCCTTGAAATATTTCCTATGTTTTTTCACAGTCGTTTGTCACATCAATATTTTCTATTTTCCACACACCTAGCCTGTATAACAGATGGCCTTAACCTAGAATTTTCTGACCAATCGAAAATCAACATCTCTTGAATTTTGTATAAAAAAAAATGCCCGTATTCCTCGACCGATGAAAACTATTGATCAAAATTTTTCACCGATGGAGAATTCCTGCAAGTGTCTAATTAATATTTTCCATATTGATAATTTACAGCGCAATGAACAAGTCGAGATTAAAGTACTGCATATTTTTCCACTATCTATTATTCTTCGTAATGCTGGCCAAATTATCCGCCGATATACTTGACCACTTGGATATTTTTGTCTTAGAAATCGAAGAGCTACAGATACCTGAGGTGACTATTTCATTCACCAATTTGGAAAACAAACGATAATCAATCGATACTTTACCTCTATGTTTTTGTTTTCAGCCCCTTTGGTGGGAGTACATATGGTGCACCAGTCTCCTATTATCTTTTTTGGCCTTATCGGCCATACGTTACAATAGAATAAAGACAATACAACGGTACATGATAGGTATCGTTGTTCTCGGATATGGTCCTCTGATCTATGGAGTTGTATACTATTTCAGGGATGTATATGGCTACTTAACTACTAACGAAAGGGAGAATATCCAGATATGGCAGGTGCGCAGTTGGTGTATGATAATCTAGCATGCGGCAGTCAGAATCATACCATAATTTATTTATTCACATACTTATTATTATTATTGTTTGCAGGGCATGCCATACGGATTATTATGGTATGCGTTTTTACTGCTTGCCTCGCAAGTACACTTTTTCTCTTTATATTTCTCATGGAATTTGCAATCAGCATGGAAAGCTCGAGGTTCAAGAAAAGCCGAATAACCTTAAGTCCGATACCTATTTACACATAGGTAGATCAACAGACGAGAGAGTAATGTGTATATCGGATGTATGTACATAATGGAAAATGGGGTTTATTATTATTATTTTTTAAATACTTGTCTCCTCTCATCTGTCTCAATAATGTGTATATGTACATGAATTAAAAGAATATTCTTGTATGGATCTCGAATTATTTGACCTGTATTGTCTTTTCTGTCAACGGATTTTCACGGCCATTGGTCTTTCTATTCCCTGTGCGTAGACTCATTTATTTAATTTTAGTAAGTTCAAGTTATCGATGGTGATAAACGATCCATGATTTGAAATCTTTGAATTTTGTGGATAAAAACGCCTGAATACTGACAATCCAAGTTTGGATATCGACCAGAAGTGCGCGCTCGTCACGAGTTCAGCTGTCAATTAAAGGTTATCCAGAAATTCCGACCGCCGAAGTCGCAAATGTCAACTCCTCGTGTTTTTTCATTTTATTGCCGGTAAAAGCCTGGTGTAGTTTCGATCTTGTGAATTGTGACGGTGTACGAAAGTTATTAGAAAATAATACGTTTGCTATATTCTCTGAAAAAATTTTAGAAACATTTTAGTATTTCTTTCCGTAAACGATGACTACCTACACTGTAGTAACCTCAGACTTTGTCAATTTGAATATTACAAATTCTGGACAGCAAACTTGCTGCGTAGAAAGAAGATTTCAGAAGGGAATCACCCTCAATGATTTCAAGGTATTCCACCTTTTGTCACATTTTTTATTCTCTGGCGATCAAGTCCAATCTATTGCAAATTCGTATGTAACATATCTGTCAAGGGTAAACTGGAACTTCTTACTGGCGGGAATTCGGCCACAATGAAATTGGAGGTCTACGATAAAAACAACAAACTTGTCTGCAAACCAGATGAAGGCGACCGTTTACTCGGCTCATATCCGATCGACGATGGAATGAGAGTACATGTTAGTTTTTCTGTTGTAGTCAAAAAATTATGTCAGGACCATACCTCTTATTATTTCTAAATTCCTTGCAGGTAATAGACAAGTGCATTCGGCCGGATGATGAGACCGCACAGGTAGATAAGTTTGAACTGTCCAGTACAGAGTATGCCCAAAGATCTGGTAATTTACACAATTGTATTTGGAAACTGATCAACCATTGTCAAAGAAGTATAAGTGTTTGATAAAATTATGATGTTAGATACCGTCAAAGCATTCCTGGAACGAAACAAGTTGGGAAAATATAATGAAGAAGAGATGAAACGTAGGGAAGAAGAAAAACGGCTAGAAGAAGAGGCAGATGAAGCTGCAGCAAAAGCTTGCAAGGTCGGAGATCGCTGTGAGACTCAAGTACCAAATCAGCCAAAGCGAAGGGGTACAGTTATGTACGTCGGTGAGTTTTTTCGGATAGTCTTTGAATGCCTTAATTCATCATCATCGCATCTCGTCTCTGTCGTACTTCACTGTCTATTAATTTTATCAGGTACAACTGAATTCAAAAGTGGATGGTGGATTGGTGTAAAGTACGATGAACCCTTAGGCAAAAACGACGGATCGTAAGTTTCATTATACAAATACTGCAGGAATTGGTAGCCCTTGACATCGCTACATGTATTTATGGTGCTTTCCGTTTTCAGAGTCAAAGGTAAGAGATATTTCGATTGTCTCCCAAATTATGGTGGATTTTTAAAACCGGCGCACGTGAAGACTGGAGACTATCCAGAAGAGGATTTCAACTTGGACGAGGAACTTTAGGAACAAATGAGGCAATTGTTCGTAAGAGTTGGAGATTTATTTACAATTAATAAGTAAATTATCAATCATTGTCGTCGCTTCGATATAATTGTCAGAAAACGAGGTTGCTTAATATATTAAATTCGTTAATATTTCCTGCGCTTGATAATGTCGGGCCGCCAATTAATCGGATGACTTTCTTCGGTCTGTAACATAATAATCAAGTTAGATATACTTTAAAATTGTCATTCCAGAAATCTTTACTTGTAAAAACCAGCTAACGTCAATTTTTTTAAAAAGAATTTCTGTCTAGACTCGCTAAATAAGCTTTTTTATATGAGTAAAAAATAAAATAAAATAAACTGTCCGCTTGTATAAAAAATACCTTTTCTTTTGAACTAAGTTACGAGAATGAATATTACTTTGAACAGTGCTAGAGGCTTATTTGTGTCAAGTATTATTTCTATTTGAAAAGATGTCACACGTACCGCTGTATCATCTTCCTTGTAAACTTTTATAGTCTTGTCAGCTTCAGTGGTGATCATACGAGTCCCAGACATGTCAAATGTGATACTGAAAACTCCAGCTTCGCTGTCCATTGAACCAGGTTGAACGGGCGCCTGGAGCCTCTGGAAGTTATACCTGCAATAGAATGCATAACGTTTAAATTATTTTCATTTGGTAAAAAAGGACTGCATGAGTTAAAGATGAAATTCAAAGAATCGGGAATCTTACCCGGTTCTCCAATCCCAAAGTTGCATCGTTCCGTTATCTGCGCCAGAAACCAGCACACCGTCAGGATTCACAGCCAAACAATTGACAATCGCGTTATGTCCGGACAGATTCTGTATGAATTTTCCTTCCGGACATTTCCATTGTTTTATGTTATCCGGAGAGGCCGAAGCGAACATGTACCTGGAGGCGAACAAAATTCGAAATAATTATTCCCGAAGTCCAAAAAAAAAAATGAAACAAAAAAAGTGTAAAACTAATCTGGAAATACGTACAACGTCGGATGGAAAACAACGGATCTAACGCTTTTCTTGTGATTGGTTAAAGTTGCTCGAGATTTTCCAGCAGCCAAATCCCACAAACGTATGGTGCAGTCGTGGCTACCGGTGATAACCTGAAAGGATGGTGTAGTTTTAGATCCTTTACTCACACGAATTTATATCGTTAAATTTACTGGTTTTCTATATCACCTGTGGCTCTGCTGCCTGACATATTACGCTAGCCACCGTATTAGTATGACCCGCCAGTGTGTGAACGTTCGCTTTTGTTCTCATGTCCCAAACTCGGGCAGTAGAATCTCTTCCCGCGGTGACTAGCACATCGATATTAGGATGCAACGCCATGGAATAAACAGCTGACAAATGACCGTGATAGTGTCTGATAACCTGTTTAAAAAAGTTAAGTATTTGTTTGGCATTGGTCGGAGCAAATTTAAAAAGCCTGATGCATCCAAAATGCATCGGAATTCTCCAACTCTGTATTTTTTACCTTGTTATATTCTAGATCCCAACATTTAACCTGACGATCCTCTCCGCAAGAAAACAAATACGGATGTCTGTGCGAGACGGCGAGTCCTCGGACGCTACTTATGTGTCCGGTGAGGGATACTTTTAATTTACCGCTAGCAAGATCCCATATCTGAAAAGGTCCGACAACTCATTGCTACGAAATCAGATGGTTTGATTTTTCTTCTCTTACCTTAATAACTCTGTCCGCCGATCCCGTTGCAAACCAATCATTTCCTGGTTCCACAGCGCAGCATCTGACCCACCCAAGATGCCCGCTTATCACTCTGTATAATTTCCAAGGCGCGTGCCAACGGGGTTTTGCTATTGCCGGAGCCTTTTTTGGTGGCAAGTTCAGAACTGCCGATGAAGTACTATTAGAATTATTTGGCATCGCTGAACCAGAAGTCATAGATCCACCTATTCCAGGCGTGTAAGGCACAATTGCTGAAGAATTGTTACTGCCATTGAAACTGTCATCTGAAAATATCAAGTTCCGTCAATATCTGGTTCTAAAATTTAGTTGGATGAAGAAATAAATATCAAAGCGATTACCTCCTGGTGGTGGAGGGTCCGAGTTGTGATCATGACTGAGTTTGAGATGATTATTCTTTCTAACACGATCAAAAACAAGGGCATAACTGTCTTTGGATTTTATACCTTTTTTCATCGATTCCCTGTAAAGGTAAATTGATATTGAATCACTTAAGTTTCCAGAGTATTGCTGGGCGGTGAGAGATCGAAATAATGAATAATTTCCAAATTCTACTTACGTTGTAGGATCGATGGGAGGCAGAGTACCTTGATTAGACAGAAACATGTCGTGTGTGCGTTTCAATGATCGAAAGACCAGTGTATGGACCGAATGGCGTTGGACGTCCTGCATTAGAAAAAGTACAATTTTTGTATGTAAGTAAAGTATCAACGCTTATCGGTGGCTGATTATTCTATAATTTCGTAATTAGTTTGTTGATTAATCTTTATCACAGTAAATTAGGTCCAAGTAAAATTAGCTTCATAGATAAATATTTTTCAATAATCTCATCCGAATGATTTTATCTCGACACTTACCATGGTCATGGTTTTAAAAACAGAAACACCGCGGAGAGATAATTGTGCGTTGATTTTTAGATTAAAAAAATTAATCACTTGACAGCGGAGACGCGTTTATAACCAAAAAGCCAGACGCTTCCAGCTTACGCCATGCAATAACAATCGAAATTAATAAATGATCGAAAATCTAGCCACAAACGATAGTCGATTTCTTTCCAACAATGGAAGATCAAGATCGACGGAACGGACCGGAAGTTCTATTTCAAATAGGCAGTCGTCCTTGATACTAATTCAAATTTGAGATTGATCCGATAGTTTTCCATTAACGCCTGAAAAACCATGTGAAATAAATATTTCTTTCCTATGATTTCAGGATCCAGAAAGTTGCAGAAGGAATTTGAACCAAAGAAAATGTTTGCCGGGTTTTCTTTCAATTGTTAGCGCAGGTAGTGAAACAGGCGAGCGTCTGGGAAAATTAAAGATGGCGTCGCGCATGGCGTAATGGGTTCCTTATATTTGAGTAGAGAATCGATTCCATTCGGTTGTGTTACTGTCCTGAAAACGTTCTCCACTGAACTATATAAGTTCACTGACGTTCTCTCTCCAAGTTATCATTTGGAAATAGAAGAGCTCAGCTGGCCACGCGGTGGCAGTGACGAGGACCAAAAAGCAGCAGCCTGCCTGTTGCCAGTTATTGATCTGACAGCAACACCGCATTGCCGTTGAGAGTGGGATTATTGTCACGCAGTTTATCGCAGTTCGGAAGAGAAGAAATAAAAAAAACCGTTAGTGAATGAACAATTTTTAAACAAAATGTCTGAATTACGTGTATATAAATACAAAAAGCAAACGGTATTTTCGGGTCGTTGAATATTCGCAAAGAGAAAAGATCTCTCAAACAAAATAAATATGCTTAACATTATCTGTAACGTTTTCGTTACAGCTGCCGAAGGCCAAACGTAAAAGTTGCAATTTTACGTCTACAAATAAATAAAATCAGCTTGTAAAAAAATTGGCATCATCGAAACGGGCTATACCAAGGTAATCTGAAATAAAATTTAAAAAAAGTTAGAACCTCTAAAAATCGTTAAATTTTAAAAAGTATCCTTCTTAAATACGTTGATGAATATAAAAACTAGTTTCAATTAAATAAAGTGATATTAGTACAGCATCTGGTGTCACGTACGTCACGTATATTACATTCTCAACATATTTAAAACAAATCTGAGTCGAAGTCAACAAAAAAAAAAAAAAAAAAAAAACGTGTGACAGACATTTAAAGACACGCGTTAAAAAAAATAAAGAATTTAATAATCGAAGTAAGAAAAAGGAAAGGAGAAAGTTTTTCGAAAAACTAAACGAAGAGAATTTTAACCAAAAATCGGTATAAATGTCATCGCGTTTATCAACTATATCCTTACCCTAAACTGGAACGCGGGCATTTAAACCCCCTCCTTCCCCATTTCCCCCGGTTCCTAATAATATTTTCATCGTTTAAAACACGATGAAAAAGTTCACATTTAAAGGTGTTCTTGACGGGTTTCGTTCATCGGTTAGTCAACAGGTGAAACCGGAGCAAGAAATCGTCGAGACACTTCGTCCCGATCATTTCAACGTTAAAAAGGTAAGCTGATCGTTTGTCCTTGAGTTGTCATAATTTTTTTCCTGTTTCTATTTTTCTTTTCCCTCATTTAACCCTTACGATTACCTCCCGCTTAATTACTCGATTGATTTGCATTCTGATCCGAACCCGATCGGATGTAATTAAATCTGCATTCCTCCATGTTATTTATTTATTTATTTTTCCTTCTCTTCTTGAATCATCCTTCTCCGATGTCAATTTTTTTTCACTGGATATTCGATGCGATTAATTGTGAAAAAGGATTGCCTCAAAAAACTGCATATAGTTTTGATTTTCCAGCTGTACGTAACAATAATAAAATTATCTACTATTTATACAACCTAGATAATTTAGCATAATCGGCTGCAATATAACAAACGTTTTCAGAGCCATGGAGATAAAACAATAATCATAATAATGACAATAAAAAGAAATTAATGAACCAAAAATATTTTATATTTCGTTCTATTGATCGACCGTGTTCATGCTGCTTTGTGTAATCACGGTTGCAGGGGGGTTGCTGCTCAAACATTCCGGCGTATCGAAATTTTGCAGAAATTGTTTAAAAAAAAAAAATATATGTTCATAGGTATATATAATTATAAAGCATATTAATAATCACAATAATTATGATGATGATAAACAATGCATATGATACGTATATATACACATATAGGTTGAACATTTTCTTGATCCCTGGGGGAATTTTTCAATGCGCCCCCAACAGATTAATGTTTTTATTTAATTTTTCATGTACCTATGATTGAAACGAGGCGTTATACGTTATAAGGACGTAGAAACGTAATCCGACGGATGAAATTTGGAACGGTTGTCTTTGATCCCTTTCTCATGTATTTCTCCCCGCCCATTCGCTCCAAGGATTGTGAATTTCAAATCCACGGGGCTCAGCTGCTTACGCTGGGCCATTCCACTCGATAAAGTTTTGCATGTTGAGAAAGAGACGTTCTCCAAGAGATTAGGATTAGGTATACCGGAAATTAACGGACATTTATTCGATAAAAACAAGGAAACAAACAATCAAAAGGAAAAAAAACCTTCCGAACATACTAGCCAGCATATGAAAATATTATATCAGGAAAAAGCTCCCATAATCGAACGGCAACTTGGAAACAAGACAAAAGTAAACTTTTCAGGATATTGCATGACAAGCCTCGTGACTTAGGGGAACCATTAATTCAAATTATATAACCGAGTAGTAAGTTTTTCAATAATTAATCGTTTTTTCTTTTTCTCTATTGTTTCAGACCTTCAGACACGGTTTTCCATTTCAACCGACCGCCATCGCATTTGACCCTATTCAACGGCTACTGGCGATTGGTACAAAAACAGGCTCGCTACGAATGTATCCTTAATGAAAAAAGAAAGAAAGAAAAAAAAAATAGATGAATAAATAATGGATGAAGACGACAACGGAACAAAATATGGGTCACGCGTAGCTTGTTCTAATTATTTTTTTTTCTAATCATATTCAAGTGAGATTCAGTTTCTAACGTTGCGCTAATAATTGAGAGAATATTAAAAGCAACGTCTGTAGCGCTTCCTCAGATCGATCGATATATTCTCGTTTCCCTCTAATGTTTAACTCGCCAGGAACGCGGGTTATATTTTTTCTCGGTAGAAAAAGGAAAGAAGAGAAAAAGAATAAATCTCTCTAGAAATATGAATAATTATGTTTGTGAATAATAATAAATTTTGCAACAGCTGTTTTTAATCTTTGTTTGTCGTTTCCTCTGGTTAAATTTTCAGTACACACGATGCGTGTGTACTTACGTGTTTCTAAAGCAAGTCTTTTTTTTTTTTTTCAACGAGACAATAGAGGGTCTTTTTTCTATTTTTTGTTCCTCTTTTTTTTTTTCTTTTTTTTTTCTATCGGAAATTCAAAAAACGAAGGCCTTTTATGTCTTGCTTTGTACCAGTTCAAGCATCACCGATCCTTTCCACAGATTCACGAGCCATTTAGGATCAAGGGCTCTTCAAAAGAACTCGCGATTCTCACGCTCGACTAACTAACTACTCTGTTATAATCTCTGGCAACTCTTTGGATATTTTATATTTGAACAGAAATATCGTACGACGGATTTTGGAATAAAATTTTACATTGGAATTATCTTGATTTTTTTTTATTTCAAATTTCAGCATTGTTCATTTTTTGTATATTATCTTAACAAAAATAATTGTTGATAATCAGTTTGGGAAGACCAGGTGTCGACGTTCACGTAAGACACGATGGAGACTCAGCTGTACTTCAAATACAATTTCTCGTCAACGAAGGAGCCCTTGTATCAGCTACGGCGGACGATACCTTGCATTTGTGGAATTTTCGACAAAAAATACCACAGGTTGTGCAGAGCCTTAAATTCCAACGAGAAAGGTTAGCGGAAATTGCGATCGTTGATTTAGTTTTCATGTTATTATTTTATCGGTGCGACTTAATGTCCTTGTGTAATGCGACATTTTACGATTAATCTCTTATTAATTTACAGGATAACGTTCATGCACCTACCGCTGCAAAGTAAATGGCTTTACGTTGGAACCGAACGGGGAAATATTCACGTTCTTCATATCGAGACTTTCGTCTTATCTGGCTATGTGATAAACTGGAATAAGGCTATAGAAGTGTGAGTAAAATTTTATCACGGAGTAATGGCGGATGAGATTTAACAATTGAGAGTTATAATAATTGAAACATGTTCCTACCTTGATGTTGATCGGTGTGTTGTGTGTTAGAGATTATATCCATCGTTTAGAAAGAGAGGGAAATGTATAGAAACAATAGATGTTAAATGAAAATTTAAATGAAAAGTAGCTCAAGCTCGATATTTCCAATCCTATGACGAAAGTTATTATCATTATTTCTCTCGCTCGTTTCTCACCGTTTTCTGAACGCTGGAAACCAGCCCAAGCTGCTACGCTACAAGAGTAACCAAAACCACTAAGAAATTGTGACTCGAAACAAGCCCTTCTCTTCTACTTCTTCTTCTTCTTCTTCTTCACCTGGAAAATCACACTGACATTATTATGCCATGAGTATGTTTTCACTTAATCTTTAGTAGGCCTCAGGCAAAAAAAAAACCCCCTCATGTTTATGTTTTTATAATCCTAAAAACAAACAAACTTCCCCCACCCGTTCATAGAATGTGGATATATCTATAATATTAGTGAGTATGTCGCAGTAAACCAGAAAATATTTTCCCGCGTAGATACAGCCCCAACTTTATGCAGATCACCTAACACCACAATATACACGTATAGCTGACCTCTCTTTTGAAGATTATCTTTTTATTTACTTTTTTTTATTAAATTGTTGACACCCCTCCTGCCCTTATAGCGTGTATCATTAATGTCTAACTATGTAGACGTTGATACGTGAAACTGCTTTTACAAAAATTAAGACTCGCTAAGTAAATGCCTTTTGGAAATTGGATAGCGGATATAAAAACATGATTTTATTATAAAAGAAAAACACGTACAAACTCCATTCATAAGTTATTTTATATTTTTAGATCGAGGAAAACCCACCCAGGAGCTGTCATTCACCTGAGCGATAATCCTCTCGATCTTAGCAAGGTAATGTTGAAGATTTTATCTCGACGCAGAAATGATCCATGAATTAGTTCCAGTTATCATTTTTTACTGTCAGTTGAAAGGATTTCAAGTTTGATAATACTTCTCTTTTGTTTTCCTCCTATCATTTAAGATGTTGATTGGATACGAGTCCGGTCAAATAGTGTTGTGGGATTTGCGGCTGAAAAATCCTGACTACAGATGCCAAACCACAGAGCCCCTAAAATCAATATCATGGCACCACGATGGTAAACAATTTATGTGCAGTCACACTGACGGTTCACTTTCAACTTGGGCATTGCGCCAACTAAAACCCATAAACGTGACGCACCCTCATGGTGAGTAATTGACCGCTTACTACGAGATTGATGATGGTTTGTCCATAAATATTTTAATCGTTACCTCATTTTCTTTTTTCTTTTTTGCTCTTTTTCTTTTAAAACAGCTAAAACTACCAAAGACGGTGTTCCCGAACCTTGCAAACCTATTCAGAAAGTTGAATGGAAGATATCAAGATCTGGGTAAGCTTTCAATCATAATAATAATACTAATACTAATACTACCACTACTACTACTAACAATAATGATAATAATAATATCTAATAAGATGATAATGACAATGGGGATTCTTTTCTTCAAAAACCGTTTTGAAATCCAAGGACCTTATTCGTCTCGCCATCACATACGTGTGTATGGAGACGTTTATACCAGATTTTTTAAATTTAACTGCTGACGTTGTAAACGGATTTCTTTTTTTTTTATGAAATATGAAAAAATGGTAAACAACGTCGGAGCTGTTTGATCAAAGACGGCCAATTATTTCACATAAAACCGAAAATATAAACTTTGAAAGCAGATGAAATTTTGTTTGCTTTTGAGAAACAAAAAAAAAAAATAACTGCGTCAGCTTCCAAATCATAGTTATGACGTAACGATATAATACCTATAATTGCACCGCAAATATACACGCACTGAAATAACGCACCTGCTTTTAACGTGATAGCACAATGCTGCACCGACTAATTATTCTGACCCCCCTACTTCTATATCAAGAATAAAAAAAAAAAAGAAAAAAGAATAAAGAGAAAAGAAAAAAAAAAAAATTCAACTTTGAAAGAAACAATTATACATGACAAATAATGTATACCCGTATTTATTATCAACACATTGCACACGAAAAATATATTAATAGAGTTTATTGAAACTGCCGTAAGTTCTGCGTTACATTTTCAATTGGATAGTAGAAAGATAAGAGCGAGAAGCAAAAGAAAAAAAAAAAGAAAAAAAAAAGATTATATTTTTACCCTTATGCTACCAGTACTACCTATCTACCTACCTACTCTCGAATACAGATGAGGAATAACATATTTTTCTATTGACCTATTTTTATAGGGAAGCTTACGTTATATTCTCTGGAGGACTAGCGTACGACACAACAGGTCGAACACCGAGTATTACTGTCATACAAGGCAAGACCACGACGGTATTAGAAATGGAACATAATGTCGTGGATTTCGTAACGTTGTGCGAAAGTCCTTGGACCAGCGGTATGACATATAAAAGTATAATAAGTAAAATTATACAGAAATCACTTGATCAATAGATAACAGAAAAAGAATCATCGCACATTATATCTGGGTTCTGACTAAACGAATGAAAAATAAAAAAAAAAGAAGGAAACATCACTTCACGTTACATTACATTACACGACACGGTTCAATATCAACTATCGTCTGAAATCGTGGATTCACTTATTTCAATCAGATAACATTTGCCATCTGCATGTTCGATATGGATTTTTAAAAAGGCCTTGGACTTTGATAGGAACCATGATAATTGTGTCGTCCGCTTAGCATTTTAACGCCTGGAATTTATGACCATAAATTTTTATTTCTCACTATCGGTCACCCATGTTTTTTTTTTATGCATACATATATATTTCTCATAATTGGTACACGGTTAGGCAGTCGATTGACTGAAAACGCGGTATTGTTAACCACCTCACAATTATTTATGATACCATTGAAATTTGAAACAACCTAGTTTATGTGAAAATATCATGTGTTTTGTATGATAATCAAGTTTTGAAAATCCTTTATACAATTTCACAGCAAATTGCACGTTTGTAGTTTTGGCACGTTTAGATCTAAGCACCGAAGATCTTATAAGAAAAAAATAAATTGACAGTTTCTTGAGGAGGGTCTCGGGATTTCAATGAAATTTTATTGAACTAGAAAATAATAATAATTTTCTAATATTCTTATGGTTTATCCCATAAAATGGTAGCATCCTTCTAACCAGCTCGACAATATAATGTATGTTTATGCACATGTTATATTTATCAGCACTTTGTTACACTAAAGCTTCCTAGTTGCTTATAAATGATATGAAGTAGACACACGGATCCTGAATAGTAATGTGGTTTGTTTGACACGTAATTTTTTCTATAAAAAAAAAAAAAAAAAACTTTGAAAATTTAAATTTGAATCACCGTTCGATACTTGCTGGATGTTTGCTGATAATTAGATCATAAAGAATCGTACAAAGTACTGACCATACTATTTGCAAGGTATTTTTCTAATCCTTCGACAATTTTTCGATTCTCACTTAGAAACGGTTGATAATATTTATCGAATTATTTACTCCGTCTTAGTCTTGATAAATGACGAAAGGATTCCTCGTTGAAATCTCGTTTGTTTTCACAACAGATTTTCAGGACCCCTACGCCGTTGTGGTTCTACTTCACAATGACCTCGTCGTGATAGATCTTCACTCGCCGGGATTCCCTTGCTTTGAGAATCCATATCCGATGGACATCCACGAGTCTCCTGTAACCTGCTGTGCGTACTTTGCCGACTGCCCTTCAGACTTGATACCCGCTTTCTATTCCGTCGGTTCGAAAAGTCAGAAACGAACAGGTTTTAGTGAGAGCGATTGGCCAATATCCGGAGGCGAGTGGAGCCCGACTTCGAGTAGTTACAACGAGATCGTCCTCACCGGGTAAATATTTTTTTAGTCATTTGCTAGAATTTTTACCAAACTTTGTCGAACTAATCGTCAATCGTCGTTCATATTTTCTGTTTGAAAATAGCCACGCCGACGGCAGTATAAAATTCTGGGATGCTTCGGCCGGTACGCTTCAGGTTTTATACAAATTAAAAACTGGTAAAGTTTTCGAGAAAGCCAAAGCGCGGAGTTCCGAGTCAGACGAAGATCCTCTGGCTGTACAGCTGATATTTCTCTGTCCGGAAAGCCGGAAGTTGGCCATCGTTGGCTCCAGTCGATACGTTATTCTCTTTCAATTCAAAAAATCTGAAGACCAGTCGGAGATTGTTGTGAGTTATCGTAAGCTCCTAGCAAAATAATGGAAAATTTCAAGTACTTTAACGAGAAATGTAACTTTCCAAATGCAGACCTTGGAGATCCCTAGTGCGCACGAATTTTCTGCCGAGGCGGAGTGTTCCCCGGATTACGAGTACCCTCCGAAAAGCAGCCTTGCAAACGAGGGAGAAGATGCGAGAAATCCATCCCTCGAATACAGTTTTCCACTAAAAGTTAAATCTGGACCGCAAAGAAGGGCTCCGGGATTCCAACCAACGATGGTCTGTCTTTCTCCATGGATCAACGGAGAACAACCAGGAAATATAAATGCTTTGAGTCTCAACTCTTCCTACGGCTTGTGAGTGTTGTTCATTTTATCGCAAGAGTTTACTCGTGACCTTCGAGAATCCGTGGCTCAATTTTCTTTTCTCAACGATAGAATGGCTTACGGTACCGAGACCGGGCTAGTGATTGTGGATATAATTCAGAGGTCTCTACTTTTGATTGTGACGACGCAAGATCTGTACGGAAGCATGGATCCCTCTCAGCGCTCGCTACGGAGTCCGAAGCGATACGAAGAACGACGAGACAACGAGGACAAAGCACGTAGTCCCAGCGTCGACCAGGTAAAATATTTTTCTCTTTTAATAATCACGCTACGGAGAATATTAGATGATCTGTTGATAGGATGAGAAATTATTGACTAGTTGCGCGACTTGTTTACAGAGTATGTGACTTAGGTGAATCATTGTCAGCGTTTGATTAAAAATCAGGTGTTTAGATATCTGGAGGTCAGAAACTAGACGGACTATTGGTATTTTGCATTCGAAATAGCCGTCGATGCATCAATATTAAAGCACCAACTGGCTTTTATTCAAACTCACACGGCACACGGGTATGGCAATTGTGGGATATCTTTGAAAATCTCTGTAGTTTTTTTTTCCGAAATTCTTTTAAAAGAGAAAACTTGATCTCTAAAATCAGAGGGTTAAAAATTTGCCATACCTGCATATTCTAAGTTGGAATCGAAGCCAATTGCACTCTCTTGCCTGGGACTCATGGACAACATATGTCATTAGTTTTTTAGCAGACTAGAAATTGTCGTAAATTAGAAGCAACACTTGTCATTTTCGGTGTTGATCGCTCGGTTCATCAAACGATTGATGTTTAATTAATGAAGTCCGGGGTAGTCGGAATCATCAAATTATCGGTTTTATTGAAATATTTTTCTGCACCAGCATCAGCCATTTTCAATATTTTCATTTCATTCGCATTACATTTCGCTGTCTCGATCAAACGATGTCAACCCGTTACATCCTTAAAACATGCGTATTGAGCCTCTGAGCTTGCAAAGTTTTTTGCCATTGCCATCGTCATCTAGCTCGCCATCACCGCTGTCATCTCGCCATTATTTTAATCATTGTTATATCGCCACTCCCGATCCTTTTTCACATAGACAAAATATATAACGACATTAACAATAAAAAAAACTAATCTTAATACAGGTAACTCTTTTTTATCTTCGGATGAATATTATTCAAAAAAAACTCATCATCGTTCCCCGGAAACTACAATTTTTTACTGCATACTTTTGCTAATGGTTTCATCAGTTTTATTCTCCATTATTTCAATACTCGTGTGGTGCATTTTTCACATCTTGTTAGTTTGCTTTCGACGAATCGTGACATGATTCGAGAAAAAATTGAGAAGAAAATTTAAAAAAATCGACTGCTCATTTTTTTCTTATTGTTACCTGAAATTTTGGTGATCAAACCATAGTCGAGGAAGATAGCGAGAAAGCAAGCTAACTATGTGCTTACACAAGCATCGATATGAAATACACAAAGTTGAAACAATAAGTAAAGTTCAACTAGCTCTAACAACTAGAAGTTTGTTCTTCTGATTTTGGTTGCACAAAGTCGTTAAAGTCAGTGCTTTACTTTGACCTAAAACGAGATCTCTGTATTTCACATCGATGTTTGTAAATGATCTGTTTTATATTTTTCTTGCGTTACTTCACAACTTATTTATTTATTTATTCTAAATGTTCATTGGTTGTTCGGCTGTTTTGTGTCTAACACGGATGAATCATAAACAATTTAATGAAAATTTATCGCCATACGTTTTTAACAATGAAATGCTGATAATGGAAGATAATGGAGAGCATGTCATAAAATTAAAGAAATTGAATTTGTGTAGGTACAAAAATTGTAAATATTAAGGTAAATTAAAAAAAAGAGAAGTTTAAATAATCGTTTTTCACGGAAAAAAAGAAAGAGTAATTCTCATGTTACACAATGGAATTGTTGTGATGATTGTTATTTTAAATCATACCAACAATCCCTGATTATATAGTCTTTGGCTGTCTACTTTACATACACTATACAATATGGCGGTAGTTTCTTTATTGACAAAACGTTTTGAAAAATGGTCGCTTAAAATCGATTGGAACAATAAATTGCAGCAGGGTAAATAGGATGTGTTTACGATTACTACTGTACAAATGGCTTGTTTACTCGTTTTGTGTTTGGCCTTGAATGAAAATAACACAATAAAATTTCCTCTCTACGATCATCGATGACCACGTTGACGATGGTGATGATTATTATGCGAAGAGGGCGCGTCTTATTAACCACGAGTCATGACTCTGCTCTTGATAATTTCGTCCTATCGAATCGAGAAGCAAAAAAAAATTGAAGAAAAATTAACGAAGAAGCTGAACAGATGATGAAAGTTCTGAGAACTTTGGTTCTTAAGAAAAGGAAACCGATACGCTTGCTTTGATTTACAATGGAAAATACTTACTCTACGCTTGGACTACTGGGAAACAGGAGAGCGAATATCACGAAAACAGAATGCCGCCTCAAAAATTTCAAGGACATTAACTACCAGTTGTAACTAACGATCTAAACGTTGATCTATCGTCGTCAAATTGTGAACATCAATATTTAAATGAGTCTTGTCCTTTTTTCTCTTCCTCAAGACGAGTGTGCTTCACTTGAGGAGCGTTTTTGTTCTCCGATTTTTCCCCACGTTCTTTTTTTTATGTGTGAAAAATATTTTTCCCTCAGTGCACTTCTCCCCAGCTGTTCCGCTCTGTTTTTATTATGGGCACCATCCCTTAGGTCTAGGAGATTGACCTTTTTTTATTAGCTCTCGTTTCTCTTCTTTATTATTTTATTATTTCTTGTTATTTATTTCTGGTGTTCTGTTTTCTTTTTTTCGTCTGGTTGTATTTTTTTCACATACTCTTATCTTCTTTTTTCTCCCTGCAAAGCTTCAAAACGCGAACCTAAATACCTCGCGAATTTTTACTCTACTATTCCTACTTTACAAACGATACCTATTCCGGAAATGACAAGTGACCGCATATTTGCGACATTTTCTCATCTACCTATGTACAATACCTAACGTAATTATCATTTTCCTACATAGATTTTTATCTTGAAAGAAAAAAACCCGCAGCTCTCTTCTTTAGCATTAGCATGAAAAACTCATTAAGCATGGCGTAGATGGTGCTCCATTTCTAGGTCCCGTACCTGCAGTCCGACTAGAAAATGTAACGCTTTGGCGGAGAGCCAAATTTTTTTCAATTTACACTCCATTAGTTACAGAGTAATGCAAAGATAAAGTAGCTCATTCATCTGCGCCAAACTTGACGGATTTTTAATCTCTTTATTTCCAAAAATACATTTAATCGCAAGTTCGATAAAAAAACTGCTCGCTGTTTAATCACATCCGAAAAAGGAACAGCTCTTCCGGTAATCGAATTTCAAATGTATACCTGCCTAGTTATCGTCATCGGTTATTTTTTTTTTTTCTATTTTTCTTTTGTTATTTTCAAACTGATTTTATGCTGCACAATCCATGATGATATAGATTCAGTACGTTCACAACGAGACAAATGTTGGTTCTGAGCCCGTACACGTTCCTTCGGATGAGACGACGATGGGATTGGGAAAATCTTCGACGCCTTCGTTGCCTCCGTCGTCTTCAAGTTCGACTTCGACTCGCAGCGGGGAGTGTGGAAGCGACAACGACACCGAAGAACAATCCGGCGAGCAAATTGGAAGGAAAAAAACATCGTGGAAAGGTTTTAATTTGAAACGTCAATTAAGTAGAGTTGATTTAAAGATAAAAACAACTTTCGCAAGTGGCTCGCAGTGTCCGGTTCAACAGCAACCGCCTTCGAGCCATCACCAAAAACGACACTCTGTTATTTCTCATGGACAAAACGATTCGGTAACCGTGAGCTCACCGTCGACGGATGCTTCGAACGAAACATCATCTGTGTTCGCCTCTTGTCCACCACGTCACGAAATATTTGAAGAAATACCCGAGACTGGCGAGCCGACAGAATCTGTTCAAGGCAAGGATAACAGTGGAGATGATAACGGTGCTAATTGTCCAGACGAATCCGTCACAACTTCATCATCGGTTGTAAATGAACCGTCAAATATTTCGAGCGGAGAAGAATCTCTCGAAAGACCTGACGACCTTCCCTTGTTTCTCGATTACGAAGTGATACCACCGATAAGGCCTAAAAGGGACATGACAAAAAAATGGCACCATCAAAAACGAGAGAATCGTTTGCTCTCCGTGCCGTATATTAAGTACCAGAAGAATGAGGGAAATTTTTCAGATCTAAGATCAAAAGAAGACGGGGCACCACCCCCTTCGTTTGCTGGGAATTTGATGAGAAGATTCAGTAAGTGTTTACACAGCTTGTATGTAACTACAGCAGTACTGTCGCACGTACGTTCGACTAGCGAAAACGCTCTCTTTAATATACGTTTAACGTATCAATATTATTAATTACCATAATGTATATTATACGTGTAATAACGTATAACATGTTATCAAATATTTTTGAATTGCACTTTTATATATATATATATCCATGTACATTACTATCATACATTAGCGGTTTTTTTTCAAAATCAACAAAATCAAACAAAAAAAAAGAACACAAAATTTTTTTTCTATTTTTTTTTTTTTAAATTTCATACAATTATAATTACAGTAGTTCATCGTAGCGTTAATGATAATTAATGCCAGTTTAATTAATTGTTTAATTTATATTCATTCGTTGTTGTTTTTTTTTTTTTTTGTCTTTAAATAATCTGTCCCATTGAAGCGCGGTACAAGGTAAAAAAAAAATTCATATTATCGACAAATTTACCCATGCATTAATATACACCCTATATAATTTGAAAAAAAAAAAGAAAAGAAGAGCAAAAATTTTTTTCACTTTTTTTTATTTTTTTTTAATATTCGTGGTAGAAATTTTGGTGTTTTTTCCAGTAATTATTCGCTTAGATAATCGCGGGTATTCACCTATATATACCTATACGCGCTCAAGCGGCGTCCTTTTTTGAATGAAAAAAATTAATATCCGATGTTGTTTATTTATTTATTTATTATTATTTTTGTTTTCTTCACCCGTTACACATGATTACGGAAGTTCTTTTGAAAATGGAAAAAAAAAGAAAGAAAGAATAGAGAAATACTACAATTACTACATGAAATTATAGAGAAAAAAATTTTAATGAAGTTATTCGTTCCTCGCAATCCTATTTACGCTGCTGCATTTTATAGATTTTAGACGAGTCAAAGGAGGTCGCCGTGACGCGATGATCGCAACCCTTTAGTCGGCTACATGCTTGCTAGTGAACAAAAAAAAAAAAAAAAAAAAAGAAAAATCAAAACAATTAATAATCATAGCAATAATGATGAGATAACCAAAAAAAATAACTGGCATGGATATGTGAGAAGAGGAGGTTGGGTTATACATAAGAAAGTTGATTGAAAGAATCATCTCAAATATCTGATGAAATCGAACAGAAAAAGAAAAAAGCAAAGAAAAGAATTCAATGAATTTTTCCTACTCTTCTTACGTCGTGGATTATTTATTTATTTATATTATATATACATATATATATTTATTTAATTTTCTGTTGTTTTCTTTGTTGGAAATTTATTTATTTATTAATTTATTGTATTTTATAGTATAGTACTGCAGACGGTGTTCGGTTTGCGTTCGCTGCTGTGGTGGATTTCCTGAGGGATCTTTGGAATTTAACGATGTCGCACGTGATATGATATATATATTTATATATTTATATATTATATACTCGCGTGCATGTGATGGAAAAATTATATATGGGGCAGCTTTTTAGGAGCTTTTGTATATATCGTTGAAGGCTTTTGTAGGCGGAAAATATAGAGCAGATAATAAATCGAGACAATTGTCTTTGATTACGCGACAGATAAAAAAGTTAAATGATATATATCTTATCAGGGAATCCTGCAGGAAGCGTTGATTTTCTATTTGTTATATGAATGGCGATCGGAATAGTGCAGTGCCGATTAAACACTAAACTGCGATATTATCACGCCGCATTCTGATAGAATTCTAGAAAGCAAGTAGTTCGCTTTGAAGCTTCTCTTTTTATGATGCGTTGCGCGTTTGACAGAGAGAAAAAGAAGAAAAATAATACAAAAGAAAAGAAACACAGTCATGTAACTATTAAAGATATCTACGTACGACCGAAGAATTTCATATATAATCAACAGAATCACATTGTTTTCTTCAATTCACGTTTTAATTGGATGGTATAGGTGTACATATATACATATACCGAGTGCTCGCAATAATTATTATCGGTACCCTTTGAAATCCCCGTTATATACGAATCCAATGATAATGAGACAAAGAGTATAAAGAAAACGCAGTTGAGAAAAAACAAAAATAAGCAAACAAAGAAACGATCAAAGAAAATGGAAAAGAATAAAGATGGTGGAAAATGAATCCTCATATATAAATGAGGTGATATGATACGATACGATATAGGATAAGAATGATTTTCCCGTACGTGCATCAGTTGTATATGGTTTGTAGATAAACGGGGTGGGAGTATCATCGTCATCTGCATCCGCATCCGCATCTGCATCTGCATCTGCATCTGCATCTGCATCTGCGGGAAAAGGAATGCAGGTGACAGCGGGGGGTGTTGTCATCGGAGGAGTTGGGAGCGGTTTGCCTTCTCGTAGACCTCCTGTACCTGACGCGGTATGCCGGTCTCGCTCCCAAGGTACACGCAAGCTACAGAAGTGTCTGAGTACCGCATCGATCCATACCGACCTGGATGGCCACGGCCACGGCCACGATCACCTTCAAGGCCCCGGGGCCTCGATAGTTGCAGGCGGTACTACCCTTGTATCAAACTTCCCTCTGTACGTACAACGCAGCGTCGAGATACGCGGCTACCAACCGACCACCACCAACTCCGCCTCCTCGGCTTCTTCTTCTTCGACTACCTCACAGCAAAATCTCATCACCGCCCGACATTATTGCAGTTTTGGTAGTAAAAACAAAAACAGAAAACAAAAAAACAAACAACAAATACCACAATGAAAAAATTTAATTCTTTCTCAACTACTATATATACCTATATATATCACTCGTCAAAACTGTCTTCTTCTTCTTCTTCTTCGTCTTCTTCTACTTCTACTTATTTTTCGTTTCCTTCTTTTGGTTTCATTTCTTCTTCTTCTTCTTCTTTACCAAAAACAACCAAAATTTCTGATTATTCAACTTTAATGCAAGTTTTCTACACTGTCGTAAAATCGACAAAAAACTATCACTTGCCTCTCTCCCTCTTTCTTTTGCTATTGTTTCTATTAATTCTGAATAGTTATTCTCTCTCACTCTCTCTCTCTTTCTCTCTCGACGAATATACCTATAGTGTGTCTACTATCTTTCACCTATCACAAAAAAAGATAAAATAAATAAATAATTATTAAATACTAAATGAAAAAAAAAAAAAAACACTCGTAGCTGCTACCGCCGCACTGCAGTTTGTCTCGTAATTATGATGATGATGATGATGATGATGTTGATGATGATAATGAATATGTGTTGTTTCGTATACCTTCTTCTATACACCTATATAGATAATTTATAATCGTCAAAGACTCTTATATACGCACGATTCTCTCTATAATAACGAACCTACTTTTTCATATAATATATTATTTATCTGTTTTTTCCATCGGGCCCGAAGAAACAAAAAATATATAATTATGAATACCTATAAAGAATGATTTAACATTCTCCGGTGATCGAACAACCCTTGTAAGGCCGCGGTCACTAATCGATGCAACGAGCAATTCGCTTCTTTTTTTTTTGTTTTTTTTTGTTTGTCAACTTGGAAACGAAATTTTTTTTCCTTTCTTTTCGCCTACCTGTGCCTATGAAAAGAAATACTTCTTGATATTCCACAATTGATATTTATACTTATAATGATATAGTAAGTAAAAGTTGTGCTTTATTCCCCCACGCTGTATACCTGTGCACGAAACACCGTAACTGCAGCTTATGAAATATAGACTTCCTCGAAGAGAAAAAGAAAAAGAAAAAACTAAGAGAATCGAAAAAAATTATCATCCTTTTACTGGCAACGAACAAAAGTACAAAAAAGAATATTCATATCAACGATGATAATTCGATCTCCCCCGCCCCCCGTAATACGAGATGATAATCAAATATTACATGGTATAGATTCAGAATGAAAACTCAAAAAAATCAACTGAGCGAAAAACAAAGCAAAGAATAACAACAATAATAATAATTAATTAATTGTTTCACGTGTCCTTTGAGAAAATTGTCCCACGTCTGTATGTACCTTGTACCGTGTTCTGCGTATTCCGGATTGTGTATTGGGAACGTATTTTTTGAATTTAATTTAATAGTTCGTTTTTTTGGTTTCTCACGTTCTTTATCCCCCTTATTCTATTTCCTTCTAGAAATAATGATGAAAACAAAAAAAAAATTCAATTGGGGTGAAAATTAAGATTCGAAGATTTGACAATGGAATTTGTGGTTTTTAGTTTGCTTTTTTTTTGTGCCCGGGACGGGAAATTGTGATAAAAAATAGGTAATCATATTCTAAAAGGAAATAATTGAAAGAGAAAAAAGAAAATAAGTAAATAAAAAATCGTATCCCAGAATCTGTACACCCGGTATACAATACTTAAATATATATATGTATATTTATATATATACTAATTATATATAAATGTATATGTGTATATTCTTTAGTGCCTGACTGTCAACTAAATTCTTTTAGATGTTTAGGTGATGACTGAAAACTTTTCTATAACTATTAGGCCGCACAAGTCAGTGTTAAATTTATATATGTATATGTACATACGAAACTTATACTTAAAATACCTCCTTCGTAAATCGCACTTACATATTTATTATTATAGATATATATGTATATATATATAAATAGTGAAACGTATATATTTAATTTGCTTTATAAAAAAGTAAATCGAAATTCTAAAGAATGAAAGCAAAAAAAAAAAAATACTATCTTCGTTAAAGGCACCATTAGATTATATATATCATAGATTAATATTTCATAGTTGCAGCGCATTCCACATTTAATAAATAGATAATTTTTTTTTCTCTTGTTTTTTCTTCTTAGATCACAAAAGGCATTTCGTAGACGTATTTTGCTCGTCGATGTTTGACTGATGAGCTAGATGTATACGTATAATATATTATACACATTTGTTACGTAGCTGCATATTACACTTTCTGCCTTTTTTTTTAATTTTTTTTTTCAATTAATCATTTATTTGTTCATTTTTTTTTTTCTTTTCGTGTAGAGTGAATATGCGTGGCACTTATTGTTAATAAATATTATTATTATTTATTATTCATTTATTTTTTTCTATTTTTTTTTTTTACGTACATACGTGTTGTCTAGATATATTTTTATAAATATTAGGTATATAATATATATACATCTGCTAGAACAAGAAATTATTGAGTATTAGATGCAAAAAAAACAAAAAGAATAGAATCATTTACTACAATAACGATAAATGGTTTGAGACGCGAGACTATGGCAGTGGCGAAAAATCGTCGCTATATACAGAAAATGTTGGAACAGATTTTCTTCTCGATACCATTAAAAAAAAAAAACTTAGAATCTAGCAACAAATTTTCTCTACGTACGAAAAATAATGATTTAGGAAAGGAAAAAAAAACTAATAGTTGCGAAGTGATTTTTCTTTTTTGCCCCTTTGTTTTTTTTTCTATTTTGGTTTCCTATTTTTTGAAAAGGAGTACGCAGAGCAATCGTACGGAACCGTTGAATGTAACTCGGAAAAATATTTCCTCAAGTGAAAATGCGAAATTTCTGCGAGAAATATTTGAAATCGATTGATTATTAGGTATTACTTGGCGATGGTACAATTTTTGTTTAAAGTTGTTTTTTTTTAAGTTTTTTTTTTCAATATTTTCTAGATTTTTTTTTTTCCGTTTGTAAAGATGATGTTATATAAATAATGTTTCGAAATAAGTGTGATGGATATTAAATATAGTTTGCATGTTTGATTATGTGAAATGATATTTTCTTAACTGCGATAACATTGAAATAAAATTGTATTCTGTTCTTGGTAATGCTGGCCGGTCAGATAAATTGGACAGTTCGTTTACCCGCTCAAGGAGTTCCAGTATGTCATCGTTGGAAAATATAACGGAAACAATAAACTGCCTCGTATTCGCAGATTCGTATACAAAGAAGAACGGTAAAATACTGAAACACGTGATACTCGTGATTAAAATATCTTGGAACATTGATGATTATTTTTGCTTCCCAGATGCCACAGCCCTTCCTACTTTGTGGATTGGAACTTCACTTGGCTCTATACTTACGGTTGTGTTCAGCGCACCAACTGGTGGTGAACAACGACACGCCCAACCCATACACGTTGCTAACTACAGTAAGGAAAAGAAACGTTTTTCTTTTTTTCAAGATTTTTGACGAATGCTCATCATGAATTATTGTCGTCACTCTGTACAGGTGGATCCATGTTCAAATTGAAAGGGTCAATGCTCACCATATCATTTCTCGATTGTAACGGAGCGCTGATACCTTATTCCTACGAATCTTGGAGAGAAGAACACTCGGATAGTAAAGATCGTAACAGTGAGTAGAGAAGCGGCCTTTGAAAAATGTTTGATCCTTTAAATCGAACAATGTTTGAAAAACTCCTTTTTCAGGAACTCCGACCAAATCAGCTAGTTCAGGTGTGTCTCCGACGTTGAATGTTCAAGTATCGGGCGAAGGATTTGGAGACAGACAATTCGTTGTGTTGACATCAGAAAAACAAGCCAGAGTCGTAGCTCTTCCGTCACAGACCTGCATGTACAAACAGCAGCTCGCCGACACAGATTTTGTAATAAAGGCTGAAATAACTTCCTTAAAAGGTAACGCTAAATGATAAATGGAAGAAGAACACCTCGTGACACGATAATTCATCCAATTTCTTTAGCTCTTGTTCTTTTTTTGAGGAAATATTCGACGCTTTTTCTGTCGTATTTCAGATAGCGTTTGTTTAGTGTGCTACGTTTCAAGCGGACACATAGTTACTTACAGCCTGCCAAGCCTCAGGATATTAACCGACGTTGATTTTCTACCCCTAGTAGATCTCAGGTAAGAATTTTCACTAAGATCATATAGAAATTTATTAAAGGATGAACAGATAAAATATAAAAAAGTAAATATTAAACGGTATCTCTGCGGCGTTCAGTTTTTTAAATAATTTAATTTTATCATTCGAAATTTCTGAATAATATCATTTTCGTTTAGACAGGATCGTCGGACTAATTATCCAGTATCGGTAGAACCTTGTCCTATTTATACCTTGTTATTTTGTATTGTCAGCTGCTACTCGACATCGTTATTTACCACTTAATCACGTACCACCGCATAAACATACCATGAGAAATAATTCCGTCCGTCGTGTAATTATTCAGCCTCTGGAGATTTCGTTTTTCAAGGAAAAACTAGACAGAGGTTCGAGACTTCTTAACATTATCGATCTAATTCTAGTCACGTGAAGCAATCATCTCTGCGTAACCGTCCACCGACATCGTTGGCTAATTAATTTTCTTGTCGTTAAGAATATCCGCTGTGATTGTAGGCTTAACTCACGGTTAATAACAGTTTTCAGACTACAAAACGTGGCATAGAAGACCCCATGTTGTCGATATGGGGACAACAGCTATTTGTCAATGAAGATACCGACCTGTAAGTTTAAACCACCTCAACACAGTGACTTGATACATTTTCTGTTTAAAATCGATACACATCTCATACACACACATTTATAAATAATCGCTATACTCGTATCACTGTGTAAAAGTTGATTAAATAATCAATTAGAAAAAGCCACCGCTGCATCTCCTACGCAATAAATACCTATAATACACAGTAACACTAAACATATTTTTCACACAGTTGTTTTATCGTAGAAACAAAAGCAGAATATTAGCAAAAAAAAAAAAAAAAAGAGAAACCAAAATTCTAAACAAATAAAGTAGTATTGTTAACGTTGTTATAATGTTGATTAAACAAAACGCTGCTGCTGCATCTCCGTAGGCAAAGTTTATCACAATTTAATTTTAGACACTTGAAAGCATACGGTATATTGATTGCAATACAAAATTTTGTGTATAAAAAGGAAGGTTGCCGCTTGTCGTTATATTCATCATCGATCGTTGTAGATAATTATTCAAAATTGTAGTCTTCGATCGAGGTGGTATGGGCCAGTCAGTTTGAATCATGGGGTGTTCAAGTTTTAAACTAAATCCAAATCACAAACTGACTAGCCTAATAGAAAGAGTAATAGAATTTCATGAAATAGTTTGAATTTTCTTTTTCTTTTCACCATCAAATCTCATGACCATTGTTATATTTCTCTTGGCTCACATCAGCTCTATAAATAATTGTAAATAATAATGCATGCTAAAAAGCTGATGCGATGTTGAAGATAAATGAAAAAAAAAAAAAATCAATCGATTCATTTATCGCTATGATTCACCCCATTTGCGAGTAGATTGTATCATATCGGAGTTGAAGTAATTCATGTTTTTGTTGTTTAGTCTCGTTAATTTGATTGGTTAATTTATTTCCCCTGTAATTATTGAATTAAATATGACCAATTAATCCTAAGTAATTTATATGTAATTGTAGAAATGGTGTTTGCCAATGCTGCAGTATGTATATAATAATTATGCAAAGCTCTATATTACGTAAAATCAACAATAACCATACGTCATGTTTGTGTAAATTTGCAACTGTTGATAATTTATCCTTATAGCTATTACGCCTGTCACTAAACAACAAAATTTGCTTCCTGTTTCCCTTTTTCTTTTCTTTTTCTCTTTTTTTTTTCTTATTTTATCTTGTTATTTAGAATCGCAAGAACGTTCTGCTTCAGCAACAAAGGACACGGATTGTATCTGACATCCCCAACGGAGATACAAAAATTTACAGTGTGCAATGAATTCTGGTGAGTTTCTGCCACATCGTGAATTTTTTTCACGATCATTAGATCCGATGCGATTAGAAGTAAAAACGAATCCCTAAACAATGCCGACATTAATGGCGAATATTCTCAGGGCGGATATGACGGAAATGATGGGTGAGATATTTATTTGCCAAGAGATGCCGGAGCCGCCTAAAGAGAGCTTTTTACGTGGACTGTTCGGAGGTGGTTCGAGGAGTCTCGACAGGGAAGAACTTTGTGAGTAAAAAAATAAATAAATAACTAGATAAACAAAATCGAAATCGATCTGCTTATCGCAGTTGGAGAATCCAGCGGGCGAGCATCCCGCACAGTGGCGAAGCACATTCCCGGTCAATGTCCTAACAACAATGGATTAAGAGAGAAGGCTAACGTTGCAATGGGTGACGTGGGTCAAGCGCATCAAATGGTATTGGAACGCGGTGACAAATTATCACAACTCGAAGACCGTACGGCACGTATGATGTCAGAGGCGGAAACATTTTCACAATCTGCCCACGGTATAATGCTTAAATATAAAGACAAAAAGTGGTATCAACTATGAAAATGTTTACCTAACAATTATTCGCAGGACGATGTAAAGAGCCGAGCGTAGATTGTACTGTGACTTAGCATTCATATTTTACCCATCCCCAAAATTCCCTCATTTTCAAAAAACAACTCAAACTCTCTAAATCCACTCCTCCTCCTCCTCTTCCTTCTCCTCAGCCCTTCTATCCCCTTGCCAATCGTATTCTGTTATTTAATTTAGTGTAAAATGAAAAAAGTTAATATTTACAATGTATAAAGCAATTTCATGAATTAGTATATAGTTGTGATATAAAATAATAATAATAATAATAATAACAATAATAATAACAATAATAATAATGAATAACAATAATTATATAATAATCATTAGGATTGTTATAACGAGAAGAAGAAGAAGAAAAAAAAAAAAAAAACAATAATATTAATAATATTAATAACAATAATATAAATATATTATAAAAATTATTATAAACAAAAGAAAAGAAAAAAAAAACAAAAACAAAAACAAAACAATACATAATAATAATAATAATAGGTACATATAGTTACAGAGCGTCCGGCGTAAGATGCCGTTTGAAATTCAGTATTATTATAATAATTTGTCACTGTAGATTTCTTGATTCGTTGGTTGCAATATATTTCCAATTATGTAGTTGAGTTCGTCATCGCAACCTGTCGACAAAAAATCTAAATCATTTTCGGGGTGTCAAATCAATAATGAAAGGTAAGAAAAAAAAAAAGGAAAACGTCGAGTCAGAGGAATTTTTATCTTTTAATTGTTTTTTTTCCTCGCAAATATTTTACCGAGTACATATTTTCGAATTTCAAACGACATCTTCGACGTGGTATACATATGTATGTATATTAATATAATATAAATATATGTATACGCATTTGAAAAATAGGTGGTGTGTCGATATTTCCATCAATTCTCAAATAAAAAATCATTCTGTTCGGCTATATTATATAATTATATATATATAAATATGTTATAAATATTTGCAAAATAAAACCAAAACGAAAAGGAAACCAAAAAAAAAAAAAAAAATGAATAAACAAATAATGAATAAAAAAAAAAAAAAAAACATTGAAAAAAAATGAGTCTAATGTACGTAAGACGTGCATTCTTTGACGTGTGATATTAATCTATTGTAATACACATACATATATTATACTAAAAAATAATAACTAATAATGTAATAAACGCACAATTATAAGAAGAAGAAAAAAAAAAAAAAAAGTCTAAACAGTCGCAAGAGAATTTTGAAACTCCTGCTGCAAGGGGTAGAAGGGCTGGGGAGAGGGGAAGCGTTGAAAGATGTAGTATCAACTAAAAAAAAAAAGAAAAAAAATATATAAAAAAGAAAAAAAAGTTTTTGAATTTTTCGGAAATGTCAACACGCACACCTATAAATGCAATGTAAGTTCTATATATATATAAAGAAAAAAACTTGACAACAAAAAGAAAAAGAAGAAATGAAATGATAAAATAAAAGAAAAAAGGATAATATGTAATAGTCAATATATGTAATTATAAATTTATGTTTTCTTTATTCGCCTATAATATACAGATTTATTATTATTATTTTATCGTAGAACCGTTTTGTATTCAAAGCAACTCCGTACGAACAGGGTGTTCTTGAATTACGTACAATATACTATAAATACTATAAAACAAAAGTATATTATCATAAATTAGAAACTTACTATATTCTAAGAAACTAACTAAAAGGAAAGAATGGAAATAAAAGACAACAGATTAAACAAATACGCAAACAACTATTAAACAAAAAACACTAAATATATATTCAAGAAAAAAGCTCCTTTAGTTGTGCAGTAAATCTTTGAAACAAAAAAAATCAATCTAAAACTCAATACAATTCAACTTTTGCATTATAAATATGAAAGCTATAAATATTAAGTTACAATTTATTCGTTGATGCTTGTTGAGAGACCTTTTTTTTTTCGTTCGTTACATTTGAAAAGAAAATATATATCATAGTCTGATATATCATTTTGAACCACCTCGTCACTGTTTCTACGTTAGGCGATTCTCGAGAATCTCACAATCCTATTAGAAAAAGGAAAAAAAAAAAAAAACCTCCGACAAATATGTCATTACACGTATAATATATATATATGAAAAAAAAAGCAAAAAAATAGAAAAAAAAAACAAAAAAAAAAAACTATATATTTGGAGAGACTGCAGTTATAGTATAATCGGTCAGTCTATGAAAAAAAAAAAACGTAAAATAAATAAATAAATAATCTGATTAATTAAAAAGGAATATTATATCGATGATGATGAATTATAATAGTATAATTGCCGACAGAATTTTTGTTGGTACGATGAAAAAAAATTAAAAAAAAGAAAAAAAGTTTAAATATAATACATTCTACGATGCATATATATAAATAATATTTAATATAGTTTTCAGCTGTTGTCTTCGATGATAATAATATTTTATTGATTAATGATGACGAAGGATGAAAAAGAGAGAAAAAAAAAAAAATAACCAAACACAATTTCTAAACACTTATAAATTATACATATATATATAATATAACTTACCCATTACATGTACATTACATCGTCGATCACAAACAAAAACTGCCGGACAGTATATAGTGACGACGAATTGTAATAATCATTCGACTCGAACACCCTGTATAAAAATATATACCCTATACATATTATACAAATTGAATATATATATAGTATAATGAAAGAATATATATACATAAAAATATAAATACAATTATTAATAAAGGATTTAAGTGAATAATTAAGATGAAAATGTTGATAGAGAAATTTTAGTTTATCAATCTTTTACTCCTGAATATACATATATATTGAAGATGAAGAAAAACAAAAAACGCGAAAGAAAGAGAAAGAAAAACCAAATAATAATTATATTAATAACAATAACAACGGTAATATTAATGATTCTTGAATAAATTGTAATAAATACATTTAAAAAGGAAAAATATATATATATAACTATATACCGTAATATGTATATATACGGTATGTAAGATTATCATATTATAAATAACATATTTAAATTGTATACGTATATATACATATCTACACGACCCGTACATCATAATAAATTATATATCATGTGAGCTATATACATATAATCATGGAGAAAAAGAAAACTAGATGAAAAAAGGAAAAAAGGAGAAAAAATAACACGGGGAAAAATTTGAGAAAAAAAAATTTGAAAAAAATGAAACGAACCATGGAGAGAAAACCAAAAAAAAACAAAAAAACAATTAAAAAACGAAAAAATGGACGATGCGTTTACTATATGATGATAAGTGTAGAATAATGAAAAAAAAAAAAACCTTGTTGGAACTATTAAAAAAAAAATTAAAAAATTTAAAAAAAAAAAAACAGAATTACATTCACTCGATGTATATACCCGATTTTCATTCTATTGATTATGTAGAACAATTTTAGTTTGAAAATTGTTGTTGCCATTTTTGATTTTCGTTTTTTGTTTCATGTAATTTTTTCTATTCTCTTAAGTTTTGTTAGTTCGATTGGTCAAATTTTCTGTGTTCCAGAATCAGATGGAAACTTGATACGGATAGCTCGTATGTTGGGGGTGAGTGAAAGAGAAAATGAGAGAGAACAATTATTTAATTTCTTTATTATTCAGTCATGGCAACAGTATTATTAATTTTAGCGTATGTGGTTTTACAATAATATAACAATAATAATGATAACAACAACAACAACAAGAACAATAAGAATAATTTTAATAAGAATAATAATAATGATCGTAAATATATATACCTATATGAATATTTTACAACAATATTTTGAGCAAAATTAATAGTAATACTTTATACAGTTTTAGAATCGATTATGTATATTAATTTCTGGAAAAATGATATACATATACATACATACATATGTACTGTATGTAATATCAATTTTTATTAGTGAAACGAAACATTTTTGGTTTTGTATTATTCAATTTTTCCATTTTTATAGCCAGATTTTTTAGTTTTTGATTTTTCTTTTCTTCCCTACGTCAAATCAATTTACTTTTCATAATAATCATAATAATGGTGACAAGGATAGATAAAAAAACAAACAAATAAGAGCTATAATCGCGAGATATTCGAATGCGAATTAAAATTAGATAAAATATTGAAGTAAGAATAAAAAGAAAAGAAACAACAACTGAATAACAAAAATTAGAGAAGCAGAAAAGAATGATTAAAAATTAGTAGCATTATTATTATTATTTCACTGTATATATAGAATATTATTATGATTAAGGTTTTTACGACAATATTTCATTAATTTTTAGTGTGACGTATAACATAATAATATATAGGTACATATAATCCCTGCGCAGGACGGATTTGTGAAAAAAATTGTTTTTCATTTTCATTATCATTTTCACTTTTTTCTTTTCGTTTCAGAAATATTCAAACAAAACGGGGGGGGGTGAAGGGAAATTTTCATTCCGTCTCAAACAAAAATCATGATTCATTACACGCCGCAGTTATAAGTATTTATATATATCTAGTGTAGGTATACATAATATATAATTACATCCATTTGATTAAAGCAATTAATTATTATGTACATCGATCGCGATTATGACATAATTATATATATATATAGCTTTTGTTTTGTGTTTTCTATATATTTTTTTCGTTTTGTATTTATACATATAATTTTTCTCCATCTTTCCTTTCGCTTGATTTGTATTATTTCTTTTTTCTTTATATATATATATATATATATATAATATATTTGTATATAGTTTTTCCAGCTATCACACGACACAATCGTTATAATTTATCATTATTTTTATTTTATATCATAACTTTTTTCTTATTTCACCTATTTGTTCATATATTAATTTATATTATATACGTATACGTTAGCCGTCAATTTTACTTTTCTTTCCTTCTCTATAACTCACATTTTCTTCACTTGCATTCAAATCTCCTACGATAGTTTGCACAACATCCAATTGAATTTCTTTTGCAAAATCAACGCCATTTTGATTCATTTATCATATCGGAATATATAATTATACATGGATGGTATACACATATATGTATACATATATATCTTGGTGCAATCATTTATTTTGTTTTGTTCATAATTTTTCCTCATCGATCATGAGATAAACTTTTTTTTGTCGGTTTGAAAAAATAAAGAAAATGGAAAAAAAAAAAGAAAAAACGATGGAAATTGTGGATGATATTGTTAGTGTCCGAAGCTCGTGTGCAGTTTGGCTAATTTCACTTAATCATGATTATAAACTAATATTTTTATCATATCATATTATTTTTGATTTGTGTTTTTTTTTTTTTTTTTTTTATCTGACGATGAGATTCGATCGATTCCTGATGTGGATCGCGTTTAGTATCGAACGTATTATAACTATGGATATAAGTATTATGATATTATTCTTATGTAGAAAATAATTTTTCGAAAATGATGATAACGCTGAGCTGTGTTGCATGGCGGCCGGATTATCGCCGTTAAATACGTGTATTAAAACACGTGTTGATTTTGCGTTGCTAGCTTCGCAGGTGTAATTACCAGAATGACGAATCGTTGCTCTTGATATTTCCAACCAACTTTCTTTGCCACTCAAATCCGTACTTATGTTGTAGCCTCGATCGGTGTCGTAATTCACCATGCGAGCGTTGTGGTACCAAAATAAATACGACGGTGTTTCCGTTGATTTTTTAACAACGCAATGTAACAACAAATTACTATCGGGTCGGAAATATTTTTCCAAAGGTCCGTCTATCTCCGTGTGAGCATCTGAAACGAAATATTGGGGAAATGAAGATTAGTAATTTGTCATTTTTTGAATTCTTCTTTTTTTTTTTTAGCTTATATGATTTGTACTCACCGACTACCTGTAGGAGCAGAAATATACTGGAAGGAGGATGCGTTGAAACTTGACATTCGTAAATACCCGCGTCTCTTTGTTGGACGTATTTTATTTGGAGAGTCCAATCCGCGCTGTGTTGGAAATGAATAGCTTGGAAACGTTCGTCACTTGCATAAGTTGTTAAACCGACGGTAAGTAATTGTTGAACACCCTTTCTTCTTATCCATGAAACCTGTGCGAAAGAAAATCAAATGGTTTAAATAATTATTTGATAAATTTGAATGTAATAAGAAATATTTTTATTCCAAGCCGTTAGAATTTCCTTCCGGCTGATCTTTCTGTTCATTTATTCATTATTTTTCGAGTCTTCGTTGAGTTCGGAGAAAAAGATATTCGAAAAACTCACCATACTGTCTCCCATATTTTGCACCACGCAAGGTATCAAAGCCGTTGATCCGGTCTGTGCGATTATAACCGTGGAATTATTCGTACCAAAATTCATCAAAGGTTTAACATCATTTTCCATGAATTCTTGTGATCCGTCGTCAGTTTTTTCACCAATTTTTTCCACACCGTCCGCCATTATCCCTGCTAAACTCTCTGTAAAGTACGTGAAAAACAAATAGCCATCAATTTCTTTCAAATCATTTTTCATAGCCATAAGTATTAAGTATTCTTTATTTTCAATACATGTGCATGATATTTCGGTTTCAATTTCCACTCCCTAATTGACCTCCTTTTTTGTCATAGATTTTGTTGAGAAAATCACTGAGTGAATCAGAAAAAGAAGATGAATCAATTCACATACTCACCGATCTGAAGCATGACGTTGATGAAAAAAACAAATACGAGTACGATCGTTGTAGCACCATAATCGTTGTGTCTAGCCCTCATGAGCAACTACAATAATCTTTCCCAAAAATAATACGCTACGCTGCAGCAGAAAAATCTCAAGAAACTAGCTGCTGGGACGTTTGAATTATTTTTATTGTAAAAATCTTTGTCTTATGATTTTTACAATCCCTGATGATTCTCTTCAAGATTTCCAAGTATTATGGATCGTCGTTTAAGTTCGTCAATTATACTGCAATTTTTTTTTCGGTTTTTTATCATCCTTTTCACTCGCATTATAGAATTATTTTTTTTGATTTTTTTGGTTTTTCTTTCTCAACCGAGTTCAACTGCCGGAAAAATTGAAATGTTACCGGAATCCCCGCGAAGTTTGATCCGCTGGAAAATAGAAAGAAAATAGGATTAAAAAAATACAATAATGTTTCTATAAATAACAATAAGTTTTACAAATTACCTTATTATCAATTACTCTGGATATGTAATTATCGACGACTTTAGTCTTGCACGTAATATTTAAAAAATTTACACAAAATTTTATCTTCGATAATGTCTTAGAATAATTTTTCACCGAATAATCTCTCATTATATACACGCGATTCTGTAACATATATTATATAAATTATGATGTCGATGATAAAATCTAAACCATATTATTTTTATTTTTTTTTAATTAATTAATCGAATAACAATTATTGAAGAAAAAAAAAACCAAAGATAAGAATTTATTAATTTTCTGTTTAAAAAATTGAATTTCTCGATCCAATTTAAAAAATTTCACGATATATTTATAATACACGTATAATTCGTGCGTTAAAAACTTCATATGGTTACAGTCATAAACGATATTTTCTTTTTTTTTTCTATAAACAATTTATAGTCATCATTGTTTATACCGTACACGTAAATTTTCTGTTTTCTTTTTCTTTTTTTTTTTCCTCTTTTTATTTTCACAACGTTACGTTGATGATTATACACATTTATCTTATATGTTTCAACACGTGAATTATATTATAGTTTTTACTTATTTTTTTCGATGCACTTTTGATATGAAAAAAACAAAAATAGTAAACGAGTGTTAGAATTTTTTCTTGACGTCTGCTACAGATTGACTTAAACGATATTATTATTCAATAAAATGATACAAATAAAGAAGATAAATAAACATCGCGAAACTGTTTTAATGTTAATGTTAATTTTTGTTGTTCTTTTTTTCTGTTGTTGTTGTTGTTGTTTCGTTTTTTTTTTCTATTAATATTTTACTTCTCTGCATCTCCGAGGAGAAACGCGAGAAGTGCTGCACTGATACGTTACAGAACTTATAAAGAGAAGAACGGTGTGCAGAGAGAGACGAGATGTGGGTGTGGATCAGAACCAGAACCCAAACCTCCCCCATCGTCCCTCCAGCAACCCTCAGGACTCAGGGACGGTGCGACCATATAGAAATCCCCCATTTCTACCACCGATTTTATTTTATTTTTTTATTTTTTCTCTTTTTTCTTTTCTTTTCTTCTCTTTTCTTTCGTTCTCTTCTTATTTCTCTATATATGGGTACACTTTTTTCCCCAGATCCCGTGCCAGAAAAATTCTAGAACACCTCCAATTATTTTTACAGCCGAGGCGCGAGAAGTACCCTTATATTCTTATACACCTTATCGATTCGCTATACGTGTAGCTAGATTTTTTGAAGTAAAATAGATAAAAAAAAAAATGGAAAAAAAAAAAGAATAGATAGAAAGGACAAAAATATTACTCATATTAAACATCATCGACTCGAACATAATTATAAGTAACCGTGCCCAGGAATTCAAAACTGTCGTGCGAAAGTGGGGATAAATAATTTTTTTTGGTTTTTTTATTCGCTGACCACCCCATGTGATTTTTTTTTTTTTTTTTTTGTGGTAACGCAAGAAGGGTCGTAATTATTCTCTTTATATATCACTGCGGAAAGGATTCGCGTTATTAAGGATGTAATAATTAAGAAATGTAAAATGAAAATTTCGTTACTTTTCTTCTTCCTCTTTTTTCATTTCATTACATGTAATTTGATTATTTTTTCCATCTCTTTTTCTCATCTCAATTAAAATTAATTAATCGAATTTCCGTTATTCTCCTTCTATAATACAACCTGCAGCAGCAGATACTGGGATCATTCAACAGTTGGTTTTTAATTTAAAACGGCGGGTGTTAATTTTTCATCCGATTTTTACCGCGTTGATTGTAATTGTATTACGTGCTGACTAATTCTTGTTCTTTCCTTGTTTTTTTTTAATGATTTATATAATTAACAATTGATCGAACCTCGTCGTTTGGAATGAAAAAATCAATAAATGAAAATTGATATTGGTCCGGCACCTATATTAACGTACAAAGATTAGAAGTATTTTTTTTTTTTTGTCTTCGCATTAATTATATAAAAATTAATCGGAACAAAAAAAATAGGAAAAAAAATTACTGAGGGAAAAACTAAGATCGGCTGGGTTTTTTTTTGGATTACGCTCTTCAGTTTTATCTATATGGCCCTCGATAGAGATTATATTTATATAATTTGATCGGGCGATTTCTACATAATTTCAATTTAATTTATTACAAATAAATGAAGAAGAGAGATTAATAATTAATAGAACCCAAAGTACGCTTACGCTACTGAACGAAAATTTCCGCGCAAGGGCAGAATATATTTCAGCGCCCCGCCCTATAGCTGCAGCAGCGATATAATGCGAGTATGCTATAAGTGAAGTCATCGCATTTAAGCAGGCCTCCTTTGCTGCAGGCATAACGTTACCGAGGGCACTTTTATAATGGCAATGGGTAAAAAATAAATTAATAAAAAGAAGGGAGGTGGAAAAAAGAGAAAAAAGAAATGAAAAAAAAAGAAGCATGTATTGACTCGCGGACGACCCTGCGGTTGCAGTTGCAAAGCAACTCGGCACAACCCAATTAGAGAAGAAAGATTTCATTTTCATTCGAATATTTTTTATTTTAACATTTTTCATTAGGATTTTTCTCTAGAATTCTTTTTCGTCGCGTTATATCATTATAACGACGTAATTATCATCGTCATTATTATTATTATTATTTTATCTCATGAAAGGGACACCCCGGTGGAAGTTAATTATGTTCACAGATGTAGATTTAGGTTTAATTAATTGATTGAATTATATGTATATCAAAGAACGAAGTTCAAGTTTATATAGATATAGCAGACGGCCGGGGGCTGATCGATTATTGTTGCAAGAATTTCCGGGCGAAATTTTAAACGTGAAATTAACGATCTATATAGCCATATAGTCGGAATTAGAAAGTCCTAATTATACCTGCGGTATATGTATAGTATAATTATCCACCTTATTAATCATCCAGGGGACACGGAGGGTTGTCGTAGAAAAATTATACCGTGTTAAATTCATTTTTCGGAAGGAAATTGACTCGAATTTTTTTAATTGTTGCTTTTTTCAAAATCTCGTCTTTTGTCTCACCGGTGAATATATCACCTACTAACACGTGTGATTACCGATGTCGTGGTATTCTTCTTTTGATTGATCGTGACGATTTTTCACGTGGTGGAAATTGAACGTCACATTCCCGCCATCAATCATATGATCGTAGGTAGGAGTAGTATATGATGCATTGAATAACGGATGAAGGTCTTCTGATGGGGTTTTAAGAATTGATGCGAATTTTCCCCAAACCAACCCATTGGATCTCTCTCCCCTTACGAAGTGATGAATAACAGAAAAATATATCAAATCATTTGTTGGATTTTGAATTTTAGGGAAATGCGCGTTCGATCGACAGAAATCAGAGGCTAAGGGGAAGCCTTGAATTTTGATTTTTGATTTTTGGAGAAAAAGTTACAATCCTTTCCCAATCTTTCTGCAACAGTTTTCCCTTTTTTTTCTTTTTGTATTTACAGCTTGGGACTCCAAATCTGTAAAGTCAATTGACCCAATCCTAAACGTAATCAGCTTACCATCCCTTTTTTCGGCCCCTGAAAACTTTTAAAAGTTTTTTCGAACGACAATAACGATTGGTATAAACTTGATTTATATTTTTTTTCTAAGGGCAGGTCTATTCAGTTTGCGGATTCGATTTTTCGAGCTTAAAGTACATAAAACAGATTGTAGAATATTCAAATTTTGCCCCAAAAATTGAGAAAAAAAATTGTATTAGAAATCGGAATCTGCAGCACTAGTATTTTTTCTCTTTTTTTTTTCTCTAGCGCTGGGCGGAATGAATTGGGAATTTTTTTTAGGAAGAAATAAGAACGAATTGGTGGTAACAATTAATAATGTATACTAATTTGTATATCAATTTTATATTACAGAAGTAATAACTGGCTCTTATTCAAAATAAAACACACGCCTTACATTATGAGCATTGTGTACCAGACACTGCTTAACAACCTGATAAATCTATCATTCTAATAATAATTTTATTATTGTACAAATTAGACAGGTTTGAAAAGATCGTCAACAAAGTTTCTAATTTGGTTGTTCTCCGAGCAATTCAAATTAGAAACTAGAGCACTTTTCTCACTAGTCTAATGGAAATTATTTATGCACTTGATTTGTTCTTGACTAAATATTACTTAAAAACTATTATTTGCAGGAATATTTATCTTCTATAAAAGGGTGAAGTAGGTGATTGAACAGCTGCAGGTTTTTATTCTAATTCAGTTATAACTTGCACACGCGAATGGCAATCGTTATGCTCTTGCGTCATTTACAGTAGTTGGCACGCGTACTTCGAGGCCGTCAAGCTCCTTAGTCAGTATTATTTGGCATCCTAGTCGGGAGCTGTAAATGAAATAAGACGGAATTATCATTTTACTATCGACATTTGTGGACAAATCAAATTATATCATTTTAAGAATGATTCTTAATTGTTTTACAAGAGTTGACATACGTTTCTGTTAAATCGTAGGCCAAGTCAAGCATGTCTAATTCTTCGTCCGTTGGTTTATCTGGTAGAGAGTCGTAGACTTCTTTTGCAAATATTAAATGACAGGTACTGCATGTCAGCGTTCCTTCGCACGCTCCTAATAATAGAGTAAATCAATTAAATAACGGTCATAACTTTTTATTCATAGTCGACTGATCTACTAGTCAACAAAAAGAGCAATGAGCCTTACCAAATCCATCCAAATCGATATCGTTGTTAACAATAACGTCTAATAGGCTGTCTCCCTCTTTCCCTTTGGCTTCGATTCTCTCACCACTGGCCCTGATGAATGTCACTTTTAACCTAGAGATAGAGATTATATTGTAGTGATAACATTTGCGTTTCTATTTTAACTCATCGATAAAAAAAAAATTTCTTACTCTGGTTTTTGTGATGGTGCCTCTTTTGAATAATTTAGCTTAGTTGATAGTGGTGATGAAAAATATTTACTGTTATTAACAACTAGTTTCGACGAGGTTAAGAGAACTGAAGTTGTTCTTAAAGCAGCGCTCGACGCATATTTGAATAGCAAAGCCATGGCTCGGTAGGAAAATTAAAATTCACGAAATAAGTTTTGAGTGAAAGTCAGGAAAATAGTTCAGCCGTAGTTTTGGAATTCGAAGAATTCAAACGATACTTCAATATACTAAAAAATTAAAATATGAGTTGTTTCACTGGCTCTGGACATCGGCTCAACGCTTGATTTTTAAACACTTTTAAATCCTCTTTTTTGGCGTAGCTTGAAAGCAGAAGCTGTTAATTTACGGTAAAATATACAAGACGAAACCATAATCTCTAAACACGCTTATCTCATTGAAAAGTCCGCTATCTACTGATCGAGGAATATTTATTTTCTCGAATTTGTTAGTGTTTAAAGTCACCGTTGTTAGCGCCATAGCGCAACAATTGGAAGGCTGAATAGTGACACCGCCGCCATCTGAATTTGAATCGGAACCAATAGAACGAAAAAGCAAACAGAGGGAAGGACCGTCGAACTCCATAACGGAAAGTGTAAATTCATCCCCGTTGTTTCGTGATAGGATTTTGTGACACTTTTCTATCTGATCGGTGATTTATTTCTACTGTGAAAATGCCGTTGGAAAATTTGGAGGAAGAAGGACTGGAAAAGAATCCAAATTTGGAATTGGCGCAAACTAAATTCCTCCTTGGACTACCCGAACACAAAGATGAAATTAGCCTGAAAACAAAACTTCTCGACGCTATCAAGGCGGAAAGTAAGTATAATTCGACGCGACACAAGCCGAAAATAAGAAATAGTATGAATTAATAGATCATAATTCGATCATGCTTTTTGATGAAAATCCTCGTACAATCATTGAAATATTATCAAGTTTTTATTCCATTGATCAGATCATTATCGTCAACTCATCGTGAACCTAACCTTGGAACTGAGCAGATTTGCTCTCTTCGATTAAAATCTTAGACGTACTATTTATTTTGTTCAACAGACATGGCACCGTTTTATAAAGAGGTTTGCCAGGATTTGAACTGGCCGGTAGACGAGGCGCTTCTTACAAAGATGCAAACGCGCAATGCTGAGCAATTGAAAGAATTAGATGCAGCGATAGAGGATGCAGAGCAGAACCTGGGAGAGATGGAAGTTAGAGAAGCTAATTTGAAAAAGTCCGAGCACCTGTGTAGGATCGGAGATAAAGAGGGTGCAGTTTCTGCCTTTAGAAAAACCTATGATAAAACCGTATCCCTCGGGCATAGACTCGACATAGTTTTTCACAACATTAGAATCGGCCTTTTCTACATGGACCACGATCTTGTCACAAGAAACATTGAAAAGGCTAAGAGGTGAAGCTTCCGTCTTGAATGAAATCTTTCCATAATTCTTCTCCGATAGAAATAGAATTGATCAATGTCTTTCCTGTACATATAGCCTGATCGAAGAAGGTGGTGACTGGGACAGGAGAAATCGACTGAAAGTATACCAAGGAACATACTGCATTGCGGTACGAGACTTCAAAGAAGCTGCAGTTTTCTTCTTGGATACTATCAGCACTTTTACTAGCTATGAGCTTATGGACTACAACACCTTTGTGAGGTATACGGTTTACTTGAGTATGATAAGTTTACCACGGAACCAACTTCGAGATAAAATCATCAAGGGTTCCGAGATTCTCGAGGTGCTTCACACTAATCCCGATACCAAGGATTATCTGTTTTCATTGTACAACTGCCACTACGCTGATTTTTTCAAGAATTTAGGTGAGTTTTCGTTTGTATTAAAAGTATCCTGTGATTCCGACCCATAAGTCGTCTCATTTATTCGTCTTCTCGACAGCTCAAGTGGAAGGATTGTTGCGCAGAGATTATCTCGTTTTTCCGCACTACCGTTATTACGTCAGAGAAATGCGTATATTAGCGTACACGCAGTTACTGGAGTCTTACAGATCTCTGACTCTGCAGTACATGGCTGAAGCGTTTGGCGTAACGATTGAATACGTCGATCAGTGAGTACAAGAAATTCCGTTCCTCGATCTTCGTATTATGCTATTAAAAATCTCGAAACAAACAAGCGTGAAAAATTTTTCAGAGAACTTTCCCGCTTCATAGCAGCCGGAAGACTTCACTGCAAAGTAGATCGTGTTGGCGGAGTAGTAGAAACGAATCGTCCGGACAGCAAGAACTGGCAATACCAAGCGATGGTGAAGCAGGGTGATTTGCTGCTCAACCGGGTCCAGAAACTATCAAGAGTCATAAATATTTAATTCTCAACGTGGGTCCAGCTATTCAATATCTACGAAAGACATAGTGTTCTTCTGTGACATTAAGAAAAGTTGAATTACAAGTTCATTGGTGTACTGATCATAAGGTTCATCGACACTTTAAGATAAGCAGATGAAACTGGCTAGAAGAATTTCATCTAACTGGTTTATATTATTTTTTTTTTTGCCCATCAATAAATTTATAAAAATTGATATTCGCAAATACTTCCACATAATAGATGTGCTTTCATCTTTGACCGTGCTATCGACGACGTAAAATAGTGTCGTCAAAGTTATTTTCTTCTAGCGCTGTGTGTACAACAGATTTTTTTTCTTGTTTCACAAGTCTCGGTGAAATTTTTTTTCGTATTTATTTATTTACATCGTTTTTTTTTCTTTTACGATGTCTTTGAAGATCTGACTTGGCTGAGGTGACGAAGAGAGCAAGTTGTTTATCTATTGATCTTTGGAAAGAAGAAAATATCAAATACCACATCCCCTTGACTATTTTCCTAATAAATTGACCTGAATAACATCGATTTTTAAATGAGGCAAGAAAGCACGTGTGCAATTGCCATTATAATTTCAACCGTTGTTGCAGTTGTTCCTTGGTGTTCCTTTATAGAATTTAATTAAATTCGTAGTTTGAAATTCTAAGTTGTTATATATCACAAAGTCTAAGCTTTCGCACCAGAAGATGGATACCTATGCTGGTGTAATTAATTACCATCTGTGAAATTGAGTAGGAGTTATTATCTGGATACAAACATATGCCGTTAAAATAAATTGTCATAAGTCCAAGAAACAACAAAACCAAACGCACCTAACTGGCGGACTCCGGTCAAGATTTTCTTAAAATATTATCCAATTACGCAAGAAATTGGACACTTGGCATTCAACCTATTGCGTTACACTTACCTATCTGGCTAAGATGATGATTATATTGAGTAACTCTTGACTATGATGATACAAGTGTTTTCGATATCAAAATTTATGTTACAAACCAAAAAAGAAACAAAAGAACTGTTTTTTCTCTTCCACATTACCGATCTATCGTTGCAGGCGCATGGTAACAAAATATTTAAGCAACCGGAGTAAAAATAGTGTGTCTATAAAAAACGTAAAATTTTTTTTATTCGCAGAATCTTACCGTCATAATAATAATAACAATGATACTAATAATATTGTAATAAAAAAATTGGAAAAAACCAAGAAGACTGAGTGGTTGGTCATGACCGAAGAAAACTGAAAAATTAGATTTTTTACTTCCTAAAAAAAAAGAAAAATAGTCGCGTGAAATATCGTTTTACTTTAGGATATGCAAATGTTTAAATTATCAAAAGATAATCGATAAAACGATATCAGTTATCGTTTGTATTCCCCTGCAAAAAAAAATTAATATAAGAAACAAAAAATAATTATTCAATAAAAGGGCGATAAGAAAAAATCAACTGATAATTTTTTAGCGCCAATTGATAAGTATGAATGATAAGGACATTGTTGTGTGTCTTTTTCTCGATATTGAATTTTTTAAATTTCGTAGGGAAATCGTTTTGAAGAGAGATGGATAATGGGTAAGCGGAACGAGAGTGACTGAGATCGTTACCAGCTGCGGACATATATGGTCGGCCGTGTGCCAGAGGCTCTCGGATTACATAGAAGCCACGTCTTTTGACGGGGAGGCTTCTCTGCTTCTGCACGAGCAGAAAGTTCTACGGCGCAGGCGGTCATTTTATATATCTTTTCGACCGTTTGTGGCGCTGTAGATGATGCCGACATCGGACATCGAATACGGACGCGAAAGTATAAATTTCTATCCGTAGGTCTATTCGGCTTTTCTCTTTCAACCCTTGGGAGAAGAAGATGAAGGGGAAGAAAATAAAAGACAACGAAGAAGAAGAAGAAGATGCATATAATGTTTAGGACAAAACTTATAATGTCTAACAGTCGTTGAAATATCACTACTTTCAAATATTTTTACTTTCGGGCATCGTCGTTTCAACCTTTGGTTTTAACGCGCCCACCGCCGTTGCATGGTATCAGAAAACTCACGACGCCGACGCCTGTTACCAAAAATACTCTTACGGGTCTCGCCAACAAGTGGAAAACGCTAAAGAAACCACTTCTTCTCTGCAGAGGGTCGAGGAACACCCTCCCTTCCCCTTCCTTTCCCATTTATTTCAAGATTATTATAAAGATTCCAACGCTCTTATGCCCGACCGTTTCGCTTACATACTTACATGCATACCTATCTATAGTACTCGCGGTATTGCGAACGCCGTTATACAAACTTTAAGGAAAAATAGAAATAAAAAAACGAAAATTGACGATTCGAAAGAAGAAAAATACAAGTTAATGCCGTAACAAATGATCAGGTCTTTTTTTTTCATTTTAATTTCAGAAAACTATCGATGATAGATTTTATAGTATCGAAACCTGGGCAAAGATAACTGTTGATAGAGATTATTTAATGCTTTTGGATCGAGTCCTGCAAAAACATTTGCCTACCACGCGGTAAAAACTAATGCGAAAATGCGAAGTGCCTTTTGTTTGTTATTTTACTTTTTTCTTTTCATTTCATTTCTTATTTTTCAAATGAATTTTTTACCACTGACTCAGAGACAATGATAAATATAACTGATTTATATTATCAATTCATCTTTTTCCTTTATGTTCACTTGCGAAATTTTTATCTGTCATGCGAAAGAGATTAAAAAAAAAAAAATTACAAAAGATTTGTTGTTTTTTTTTTTGTTTAAGTTATGGAAAAAAGAAGAAAAGATTCACGAACTTGTTATTCCGACAGATTTTTGTTTGCAAAAATTTACCGTACCGTGTAAAAACATATCGAAAATAAAAATTCGAACAAATTGACTACCTATTTTTTATTGATTTTTATTATGATTTTATTTTTTGCTTAAAATTTTCTTGTTATTAAATAAATAGACAAAAAATTTCTGTTTATACTGTAATAACAAAACTTCGCCTTGAAGAGCATAATAATATACCGCAGATGGTTATCTTGTTTATATAATCGTAGAAAATTAATGATATTTATTCCCAGATACACCTATGTACGTCTATGTAGGTATATGTTTGGAAAAGCATCTTCCAAAAGTCACGTGGCCTAGTTCTGCAGATCGAGAATGTGTGAAAAATTTTCTTGCAATTCGTAGCGCGCGGTCCCACGTCGATTGCGCGCGAAAAAGTAACATTAAAAATAAGCAAAGAAACGAAATCGAAAAGAAAAAAAAAACAACGAATCAAAGAACGATAATGGAATGACGAATAGATAAATTATTGTAATGATAACTAATTTTTGGGATAGGCGTAATCATTATTGTTATTATTATTGTGTTTTGCGAAATTTGAGGCAGAAATTTTTACCGCGAGGTGAAAATAATAGGCCGGTGTCTTCTCCTGTCCTCATACTCATAAAATCTATTTTGAGAATGGTCCATCGGGGTTATGTTTAGAACAGCTGTTCCATATAACAAGACTCTGAAAACTCGAGATACTTGAAGAGACAGACTCCCTCACGCTATATAACTGTGTGTAAAACGTGGCAAAATCGAGAAAAGGAGAGTAAACAATCAGACGACCCTCTTCAGATATCTGTATCAAGGACTAATGGCAAACGGAAGGGCGTAATCTACATATTTATTTTTAATTTTTTGGTAATCTTATACAAGGGTGTAGAAACGTATAGATTTTGAACAGCACTGTAAGCAGATTTTTATTGGTTTAAAACAAACAAACTTAAAAAAAAAGAAAAAAAAAAAAATAGAAGAAGAAAGGTAGACGGGGAAAACGATTATTAATATAGCTGCAGAGAGAGGGTTTAATGATTCGGGGTTTGCCAAAATTCTGCACTTTATTTTAGTCGTAACGTAAATAATTGAAAAAAAGTTGAAAATTTCTCGAGTGTTCGAGACTCGCTCATCGTGTATTTGGTCGGTAACAGACCTGACCCTATTTCCATTGCAATAATTATAGAACTGGCTTGAAAACATCCTACCCAACGTTGCCGAGAAACTGTTTAAAACCCGATCCACGATTCGAACTATATAACAATTTTTTTTCTTTTCATCCTTTTTTGCGATCGATAAAAAAAAACTCTGCACTTAAAAACGTACATTGCCCGCATACGCGGTCGTGTACAGGGGTATATTTTGTTGAATGAAGTTCTTTTTTTCTCCCAGTTCTCGTTTTTGAGTCCTCGGAAGAATCGGAAAATCTGTTTCACTTGTTTCGAGTCTCGATTAAGAATTGAAAAATTCTACTTTCGTCTTCGAACCTCATCTGTGAAGAGTTTTCCATGGTTTTCAAAAAGCCAGTTTTTACCCTGTGACTTTTCCTCAGAATTAAATATATCCCTATTTATACGATAAATTTTGATTGATCATTATCATCGTTATTTCAATTCTTAGGGAATTTTCTTTTCCCTCCATAGCAATTAACTGTTCTTTATTGATTCGTCCATTCTTTGAATTTCCTTTTTTCTTTTTTCTTCTTCTAATTTTCAAGTTGGAATTTCGGCTATTCTAATGAGGTACGTACGAGTATCTTAACTACATAGATATTTGGGAATAATCTATTCTGATCTCTTTCCCAGTTCTATAAATATCTATTTCATGTATATTGTTAGCTGAACTAGCGAGCGTTTTTCTATTTCCTATTTCTTTTTTTCTTTTTTTTGTTGTCTCTTTCTTTATCGTTGCCTTTTTCTTTTATTCCCGCAAACTCGCATAAGATCTTCTCCATTTTTTCGAACTTCGAAGAATCGAAATATCTACATTTTTTTTATCATACCTGATACTAAACCGGAAATCTAGTTGAAAAAAAAAAATTTTAACAAAACGTTAAAAACTATTCGTGAGTTGATTTCGTTTCAGAATCTCACCTGTATGTATAGCGAGTTGAGTAAGTTGAAACAGATGCATCATATCATCGAAATCTTGAATGGTAAAAATAAAATTTTCGCAGCGAACAATGTAAGGCACTGTTTCATTTACGTTGTACGAAAATATTTTAACGAAAAAAAAAACAAGAAGTCGATGAAAAAAAATCCATCGGATAAATTTTCCAACTTATGCTGTTAATTAGCTGGAATTTTGGCAGTGATGATTTTATGATAGTGATTCCATCATTCTTAGGACGAGTATCTTCGTTTTGAACTTGAGATATCTTTGTGATCCCTTAGCGGTCGATTTGTAACGTCATATTTAAAGATTAGATTTGATTCTTTCGAGCAGATGTTTCAGGATAGTTTCATTTAGATTTCAAAGATTAAGAGCGTACTTTGTTACATGACTTACCGAAGTCTCGTAAGACTTCGGATAATTTCTCCAAAAAACTTTGGGAGTTAAATTCGAATTTTCGAAAAAATTACGTATACACACAAGATTTTAACTAGAATTTTAAAAAATTACTCATCAGGATTCAAAAGAACTCGGAGCATTTTTAGTGTAGTTTTTTCTTTTTTTTTCAAATTTTTTTTTCCTGCTCATTCGATGGCGGTAATCGTAATAACGTCTCGTTTATTACACTGAAAATTCTTCACACTACTTCATTATTATTACATAATATCTGAGTTACAATATGGCGACTACCGGCCGCCAAATAGCTGGAGGCTCGCCGGTATAGATTGTAATATATAAAGATAGATTCACGAGTGAGGGGCGACCATTTATATTTAGAAAAGCAGTTCTGCTTGCCAGACCTGATCCCAACCTGACCTCACCTTATCCAACCCCATCCTGTATAAAAAAAAAATTCTCCCATCACTTTCCCGCACTTACCTATCCCCATAAAAAGTTTTTATTTTTTTTTATTTTTATTATTATCTCACCGGAGTTTTCAAAATAATCGATCGATCGAATCGAAGAAGTAAACTTCCTCGTCGTTTGACCAACGTTTAAGAAAAAAAAGAAATCAATTTTTTTTCCAAATTTCTACTCCCCATAGATTTTTGTCTTCTGCGCGAAATTATTTGATCCATTTTTTTTTGTTATTATCATCATCTCCGTTTTTCATCCGATCTGGTTTCTGTTGAATTTTATGATATTCATCAAATGACAAATACCAGAAGGGCATATAGGTGGTAATAATCATCGGGCGCTAACATTAAATACCTACTTCGCAACGGTGTCTGAAATTCGAATGAACAAATTTCTAAGTCGAACTATTCCTGGCACGTCCGGTTGATGACTTTCAAAGTTTCAAACATCTCGTCACGATGACTAACAACCCCCTACGCTCTGTAAATTGTTCGATAATTTTTTTTTTTGGTAACGTAATTTTTATAACTGTATATATGGGTAAGGAAGAAAATAAAATAGTTCTTATATATCTGTACAGTGTATTTGTTAACAGATTTAAATTGATCGGTTGTCATTGCCGAAGATACGTGGCCCGCACAGCTGATGACTATTAAAAAGTTGGCACTTGAATTTATAGGAGCACGAGGAGTTGAGAGATCAATTTTTAGATAAATATCCGATCTATAGATATCGGTATTGCAAAAATTACGAATCATTTGTACTGAATTACTGCATGTACTCTAATTTATATGTATATCATCCCTTGATTTCATTTTACATTATCGGAGCCATGATCTTTTTAGTTTTCTTCTTTGAAATCTTCATTTTTTTTCTCCCCTAGCTTTCTTTATCTCCTCTTCAACCCAACTCCTCAATTTGTGAGGCCCTTTTTTTTTTCTTTCCCCGGAATTAGAACGCTGCCACCCAAATTCTACCTATTGATCACTGCCAATTGACCGGCTAATGTCATGGCGTTCCGGTCACGTACGTGACCTACGTGGCCGTGTTTTTTACGATATTGAGCAACCCGATCAACAACGTTGCTGGTTTAATTACTGAGATAAGAATTGTTGATCGTTCGATTCCCGCTACCCTCCTCATTACCTGTATACTTTGCGACTTACGTGATCGAAACTTATTATCCAGAAGATAATAAGAAGAAACCGAATCTGCGGATAACAAAATTTCTCTTTCTATCGATCAAGGTAAATTATAATGAATCTGAATTCTCGAGATCCTTATAATAACAATTTGTTTTTCATTCGTTTCCAAAATCATACGTGAAACGAGGGAAAAAAAGAACGTCGAGAAGACGTGACAATTAGACACGCGACACGACATATCGCGACATGACATGACGAGCTGCGTCCGCCGAGAAAAATGGACGAAGAAAAAAAAAGAAGAACAAACTGCATACCGATCTTCTGAGTTGTTTTTGACCAAGAAGAAGAAGAAGAAGAAGAAAAAAAACAACAAGAATAACAAGGCGAAAAATCTTGCGCGCGTGCTTTGATTTTTCTCTTCGTTCGCTACGTTAAAGCTCGAGGACGAGCACGACGACGACGACGTGATCGCATCGTCGTACTCTTCGTCTTCCTCTTCGTCTCCTTCGTTTTCTCAGTAGTATAGGTACGGGATGCTGCGGTGGTGAAAATCATCTAAAAGTAGAAGAGGGGATGTGGAATGAAAAGGTAGAAAAGGTAGGGGACGTTCGCGGGGGCGGTTAGCGGCCGAGAACCGACCGTCAAGAAATAGATTTAGTTTGGTTAGTTCGTGCGCGGGGCCCCAGCGATTGGGACGACGGGCAATTTCAAACGAGGCGAACAACGACATTTTATAATTATAATATACTACGATTCAAATGATACGCGTTGCAAAAGTCGGTACAAGAATATAAAAAAAGGAAAAAACTACATTAAAAAAGAAGAAAAAACCCCAAGGAAAAAATTAACATAATCGAATCAAATCCGGTGGTTGGTTGGCAAATCTGATAAACAAGAAAAAAAAAAAAACCAAAAACAACGACAAAAAAGAACGGTGTTGTTTAAAATTTCCCATTTACCCAACGAGAATTAGCAAGAAACGAAAGAAAAAAAAAAAAAAGAAGAAAATTCTTTTCAGTGTCAAACGGTAATGATATAATAAAACTAATTCCAGCGGATATATAATTATATGATGATTTAAATGAAAATTGTTAAAAAAAAAAAAAACCAAATAAATTTTATAGTAAAATAATCATCCGTACGAGGGATTGGTGATTTTTTGTTCTCTATATTTTTTTTTCTAAAGTATATAGTAAGAAAGAGAAGAAAAAAAAGAAGAATTTATTAATCAATCAAATTAGTAATTAACACCGATAATAATCAACGGCAAGAAAAAAAAAAGTGTCGTCACGGATCTGCACTGCTATTATACCGCAGGGAAATAAAAAATTACCGATTCGTTGTCGAAGGATTTTTAAAAATAAATGTATATAATACAAAACGTTAATTCTATTTCTATTTAATTTTTTCAATTTTTCAATTTTTTCTTCTCTCATTTTAAATGTGTTAGAATTTGAATTATAATTTTTTTTTTTGTTTCTTTTTTTTAGTGCAATCAAGCCGTTAATTCAGGAAAGACTGAAGTTCTCAAGTAAGTTATAATGTTGATACGATTATATGATTGTACTCGTTTCGGAAAAATAAAAAATTTTTGTTTAAAATTGTTAAAAAAGAAGAAAAGAAAATTTTCATTAAAAAAATTCAAAAACCAAAAGGACAACAAAAGTGACGACATGTGATGCGTCTGCAAAGTATATAGGCGATCATGTTATGTATCTATATTATGTGATGCGAATCGGACTATAATTTTACATCGTGCGAAACGAAAGATGACGCAAAATAATAATTAAAAAAAATTTTTGTCTACAATAATTATTGATTACAATTTTTTTTTTTTTTTTTTTTTTTTGAACAAATTTTATTCATCGTCGTCCGTATATGGGAGTTTCTGATAAATAATATGTTACGCGTGATTTTCCATTATTATCGTAATTCTAATAATTTTGATATTGTTATTACGATTATCATTTTTTCATGATAACATATATCTGGTCCATTTCACGGTGACCTTGACCATCGTGATTGCACGGTACACTTCAATTTGAGTATATCGAGACACTGGAGAGAAAAAAATTGCGAGAAAAAAAAAAAAAAAAATGATTAATAAAGTAAATGATGTATTAATTAATTGATGAAAAAATGTAATGTATCGGTACAAATTTTTGAAAAATGAAGTAGAATTTTCTTATTCAGTGATCTTATCGCGTAGAAGAAAATAAAAATATTTGAAGTATAAATTTTGAAAAAATTACGATCTATATAAACGTATTTATTGTTTTTTTCAACCTTTCTTCTAATTATTGTAATTAATTTTTTTTAAAGTCACATTTATTTTCGAATACAATTTGAATATTTGTCTAATTAATCGAGTTCTTTCGGCATCGATCGAATCGATTTTCAATCAGATCAAATTTTACGATCGATTTGTGGTAATAATTTTTTTTTTTTGAAACGTTTTGCAATCTCACGATAATGCGGCGGTCGAAAATTATAATAGAGATGTACGATTACACACGTAGAATTATCATAAGTGTTATAGCTATATGAAATTTTGTCCGATCGACAGATACCCAGTGAAAAACTATTCGTAGACTGGTCTAGGTATCTAGGCTCGATGTTGGATTATTTTTAGAGTTCGTAACGTGAGCAGGAGTGGAGGTAAAACGAACTGTATATAGTTTAGTTTAGTATAGAGAATTCTTAAAGCAGACGATTCTGCGCTTTTCTCACCATTTATCTATTTTTCTAGACGTCTAACCATACATCTATTTTATCCCATATGCACAATTGCGCTCGTCGATGAAAATTATGACATAATCTCGCCGTAGAGAGAAAAAAATTCAGATGGACGAAAATTGAAAACTGCAAGAGAAAGTTCTTTTCTACTATGTACTTAATTTCAAAAAATTATAATCGACCAAAAAATTTGTTCGGAGTAAAAAACAAAAAACCAAAAATATTATGAAGAAAAACGCGCACGACGCGTAGGTGGTGGTCGTACGATATTTTAAACCCCGCCCGAAAAATTTCGTTGAAATATAATATAAACGTTCCTCGATGTTGCGAATGTTATAAAAATATCTGCATGCCATATAACGATTCGTTATATATATATATATCTTCTTTTTCTTTTTACTTCTTCTTCTTTCTTTACGTATATTATAGTGAACTATATGATATAATATTATACAGATGATTTTGTAACTGTACAAGAAAATTGCAGGAGAAATTTTGGAAATTTTATTCATTCTTTTATTGCTGAGAGCGTTTCTTTTTTTCTCCTCATTCAAGATCTCGCATAAGTGTGAATCTGGTCACTTTTTTTCCCTGTCTTTTATCTTGATTACGTTATTTTTGTTCTCCTTTTTTTTTGTTACGTACAATAATTTCGTACAAGGGTAGGTAGCGCTCACTCATGGTCTGCTGATTTCTTTGACTCATTTCCTAATAATATAAATAACGCGGGTGTTATTTCTAAATGCATCATTCATGGGAAGAGTAATTATAACTCTCTAGGTCAGAAAGAACGAAACTAGAAAACTACCTATTGTTGTATCTAGATAACATTTGTTTACTCGAAACTATTAAGAGTATTAAGCACTCTCATCCAACTTGTGTCTATACCTAGGTATGTATTTTCATCGATTATTATTCGAAGCCAAAAATTCCCTGCAGTTCAAAGCCCAAAATACAATTATCTTATAAATAGGATAATATCATAGGCATAATGTGAGTCAGAAGGAAAATCGTCATCGTAATTTATATGTCGTAAGAATCTGAATATTTCATTTGTATTTTTAATTTCGCTTATCTATTTCTCTAAGTTTTTTTTTACCTTCCAACGATCGAGGTAGCAGAATTCGAATTCTAACGACGGAATCAAAAACGATGAGAAAAGTTGTTTTTTTTTCGCACATTTTTGGATCGTAGAAATTATAATAGTCCCATTACTTGGGGTAACACCTGTTCCATGATACGTCAAAGTAAAAGAGGCTATCAGACGCATTTGTATAAAGACGCCGTGTAAACTCGGCGGCTAAATTTTCTCGGGTCTGCCGGTTTTATTCTGCAGTACAGAAAAGCGAGCGAGGGATTCTAGCGAAATCGAGCTAGAAAGAGGCCACTCACGTTCTAATTTCGTCGAACTAGACTTGGGAAATTCTAGCAAACTCTGCCGCTTGTTTTCTTTTTATGATATTCTCGAATTTTTTCGTAATTCACTTGTAAAATATGACCTTTTCGTTCTCCAGTCTATTTTCGCATCGCCTCGAATCGTCTCACACATTGTGAAACGTTCAACTTTTGGACTTGCATTTCCAAGGAAAATAAAAATACGGATCGAAAAAACTACGAGTCCAAAAATCCCTTTCGGCAATCGGGTAATTCAGATATCTGACCGTTGAACTTAATTTTGGCATAAACCGGCGTAAAACATCGGTGCTGTTAATTAGCGGGACATTAATTAAGCGGAACTTTAGTTCGGTGAGGACATTAATTACACGTGTATAAATTGACTTGCGAAACAAATCCAATGTTAAACTAGGTGTAGTACAGAGAATTTAACGAGACCATTTCGCAATAATATTAATCACTGGCAATCAATAATTACAACTCCCCCTCCTCTCTTACATCGAAAGTGTACTACAGCGTCTGTGATTCTCTATAGATCGTAATTAATGAATTTCGAAACGTCGTTCGATTTTTCATTAAAATTTTTCCTTCTCATTTTACATGTTCCAGATATATTTGATTGGTGAAAAATTTACGCAAAGTAGATGGTGCCGGTTGATGTTAATTGGTGAAGGAAGGAACAGGAGTTAGCCGTGAGTATATTATTTAATTACTTAACGATCGTTACTGGAATCTTTGAATTATCTCCAATCAGCGAACACTCCACGAATTCCCGTGTCGTATTTCCGCGTTAAAACCTGCGGTTTGTTACGCGGGTTGCAGATGTGAAGGCGCGACTGGACCGCAGGTCGCGCCTACATACCGGCAACCCACATTACGATCCGCCGATTTTAAATCGATGGGAAAAATTGAACTTAATTAACGAAGTACGATTTCACTTATGATTTATACATATACATTTTACTTCCCCCTTCAAATCGAGCATTTGTTTAATCATAATCGGGTCTCCCCAGGCGACCCACCGGCAAAAAAATGGGGGTCGCTGAAGATTTTGCCCCCAGCTTTACGCAGAAGCCACAATTGCGACAGGAGGACGAGGGTAACAGATTGATATTCGAATGTCAATTGGTCAGTTCTCCAAAGCCTGAGATATCCTGGTTTCGTGGCGAGACTCAATTAAACGAGGATGCTAGGACAAATTTTAAAATCCAAAGCATCGGTACAAACAAATTCCTCGTTGTACTCGAACTAGACGATGTCATCGAAACTGACGCCGGCCTTTACAAGGTCAAGGCTAAAAACAAGATGGGTGAAGTCGCCGCTTCGATTAATTTAAACTTCAGCCGTAAGTTTTTAAACAAATCTTCTTTTTTTTTTTCTTCTTTTTTTATATTCATTCTTCACGACGTTCATTTCGAAAAAACAAACGGAAAATATATATAAAACCATTTCATACGATGGCAAAGATTTAGTCAATATTTAAAAAGAAAAAGGATATAAAAATTTATCTTACACACTGTAAACAATTTATATTATATTCCTGTCTTTTTTTTCAATTTTTTTTTTTTTCACTTTCCGTTATTACTATTTGACTATTATTATTATTATATTTTTACAGCTGTCGATGAGCCTAGGGAGAAGTAAGTCGCATATAACAGTGATAATAGAAGAAAAAAAAAAAAACAATTGTATGATTAAAAGCAAGCAAAACAGAAAGAATTGAAAATGTTTAATTGAATGTTGGCTCCTGAAGGCTCTCGCTTGATCGATTTTTTTTCATTTCTCCCATTTTTATTCTTCTTTTTTTTTGTTTTCACTCTACCTATTCATATTTATTGTTCACACCTTGCAAGAGAAAAACAAAAAACACAAAAAAAAACTAATCTATTCCTTTGCCATCTATTTTTTTTTTTTTTTTATATTCAATCATTTATTTATTTAATTTATTTTCAGATATCAAAACCCATTTTTATTTCGTTGTTTCGTTTTTTTTTATTCTTCATTTTTTCACAAAATTCACGTTATTTCGTTATCACACTTCACATACATATGTACTATACGTAGTATAGATTTATCTTTATCCCATTCATTATTTTTCTCTTTTTAATTTATGATTTTAGCGGCCGAGCAAGAAAAATCGCGGTGAGTTTGCGTGTATTTCGGGTTGCAAAAAAAAAACACAAAAAATAAAATAAAATAGAATTATCAAAATCAAATAAAACGAATAATCCAAAAAAAAGAAATACCATTTGTGGAAGTTTTGTTTTCGATCGTAAATGTCCATTTTATTTAATCAATATTTAATCTATGTACATATATTATGAATTCACAATTCACCCAATCAAATCATTATAATGATAATAAAAATCAAAAAATCATAATCATTCACACTACTATAACCTATATTCAATCACTAATTGAAGTTTTAATTTCACTTAATTATTTTTCTTTTCTCGTTGTCCAAGTTCCTTTTTTTTCCCTCCATTATCATTTCCTACCTACTTATAATTTCGAGTGATTTATTTTTTTTTTGTTAAATCTTTCATTTCATTCATTCGTCACTCTCTAAATCCATCATCAATCATCGTATCATATTAACAGCGTGCAGAAAATTTAGCTTGGCGTTAGTGACTCATTAAAATACCTAAGAGTAATTAGTGTGTTTTGTGCCGATTTTCGTTTATTCTTAACGATAAAACATGTCATCTTAATTGCTGTTGCTTTTTTTTATGGTTCGTCTTGGTTTTGATTTGATTTAATTTAATTTAGTTTAATTTCTCTGTTGGTTTTTCCATAATCGAATGATATTTGTTGTTTCTTGATTTTATATTATGTGAATAAATTTTGCTTCACAAAAATTTCGAGCGAACTGGACAAAGGTAATTATTATACATAATTAAACAAATTGAGGTATCTATCGAGTTTCGAAAGCTCGTTTCTTGAGACCAAAAAAAATCAAAAAAATCAAATAGAAAAAAATTCATGAAAATAATCACCGAACAATCGAAATCTGGTACGTTTCGATCCGTGAAAAAAAAAAAGTATTCAAAAGAAGCTGGGGGAAAAAAAATTAGTTTTTTTTTTTTTCGTTGGTAGGAATGCACCACGCGGTGCGTTGTCATTCGAGGGATTCCCCGTCAAGAAGGTAATATACCTAATTGCCGATACGGAAATGGATTTTTGGCTAGCAATCGGTCGGATCTGCAGAAATAGGAAAGGGGGGGGAATTTCTCGAGTTTATTTTTATCAGCGTAAAAGTTTTCGAAAATTTCATATTCACGTGAGGATCGGATCGGATGGCATAAGAAATCGTGGAGATTTGAATGCGGTGTGATAAAAAAATTGACGTAAAGCAAAGAAAAAATGGTAAAAACGAAAGAAAGAAAAAAAAAAGAAGAAAATAATCGAGCCCTCCTATGTCGGACAGCTGCTGGCGTAGCCTAGTTCTCTAAACTTAGTATATAGGAATCTCGACCATTGCTCCGCATCCAACGTCTCTAAACTGGATGATCAAATGCATTCGGCACAGCAACACAGATCCTCGTTTTGCACCTCGTAGCTTGTCATCGTTACAATTGTCATTATGATTATTATGATCGTCGATTCGGGTCGGACATTTTTAATTCTTAATACTTTTTATTTTGTTTTTTTTCTTCTGTTTTTCATTTATCTTTAGTTCACCAGCGTGTTATATAGTTGGGTAACTTTTAGATTTATTATTTTTCATTTTAACGACATATTTTGCTAAAAATTGCAAATGCGAATGATCTTTGAATAAAATTCTCTGAATTGTGACGCGATCAGTTATAGTTGAACAAAATTAAATTCTAGTTTTCTTACACACTATAAAAGATATACGACGTTACTTAAATACCTCGGATATAGTATGCGCGTATGTTTCACGTATGTTATAAGCAATTTGGCACAATATACAGAGTCGAAACAATTCTACAGCTATTATGTATCAGCCAACTATTTTTGAACATCATGTCGAACGATGTACGAAAGTTTTATTAATTTTAGAACAATGAGTCAACGATCTTTCGTACCGTACATAAGATCAGTGTTGTAAATCTGACGTATACGTATAGATCTAGAATTGCATCAGGTTATCTAATAAACTTCTGCTGCACGGTAGAGAGAATTTTTATTTTTGTTTTCTTCTTCTTTTTTTTTCCTTGCGTCTTTTTTTTATTCTGGTTTCCCGACTCTTCGTACGTACCAGATTTCGACGATATTTATCTTGCCAAACAAGAAAAAATACGAGGGGGTAACCACTCGATATATAGGTGTCCCAACCATTTCACATTTCACAACTATTTTACATCATTTCATACCATTTCATGAGTATTCCACTAATAAGGATATCTCGATGGGATTTATTTCTAGCTTGATTTACTCGACGGGTTCGTGTTCCTGAGGTCAAAATACGTTTAAAAAGTATCCTGCGATCGGTTTTGGAAATACTTCATTTTTGACCCCAAAATTGAAAAAATCCAAAGGGGTATACCTTAGATTTTTGTCGATTTTGGGGTCAAAAATCAACATTTTTTTAAATCGATCGTATGACCCTTTTCTAACGTATTTTGACCTCAGGAATTCGAATCCGAAAGCTAAATTGATCTATCTAGAAAATTGATCGAGCTATCGCCAATTTATCGCTCTGAAAAGTGAAAAAATGAGGATATTTTGATAGGATTTATTCCTAGCTCAATTTGATCGATGGATTCGTGTTCCTGGGGTCAAAATACGTCAGAAAAGTGTCCTACGATCGATTTTAAAAATACTTCATTTTTGGCCCAAAAATCGAAAAAATCCAAAGGGGTATACCTTAGATTTTTGTCGATTTTGGGGTCAAAAATCAACATTTTTTTAAATCGATGGTAGGACACTTTTCTTACGTATTTTGACCTCAGGAACACGAATCTGCAAGTTAAATTGATCTATCTATAAAACTGATCGAGTTATCGCCAATTTATCGCTTCGAAAAGTGAAAAAATGAAGATATCTCGATGGGATTTATTCCTAACTTGATTCACTTGACGGAATCGTGTTTTTGAAGGTCAAAACATATTGTAAAAAAACATTTCATACCATTTCACACCATTTCAGACCATTTCATGAGCATTCCAATAGTATTTCATATCATTTCAAAATTGACTGTCCCAAGTATTCCACAAGCGGTTACCCCCTCGAAAAAATATGTCTCCTTGATTGAAGAAAAAAACAAAAAACGAAATAAATCCGATAATAATTTATGTCGTTAATATTTTCGCAGACAAATCGATGGGATTGCACCGACATTTGCAAAAAAACCTGCGATCAGACAAGAAGAAGATGGAAAACGATTACTATTTGAATGTCGTATAACCGCTGACCCGACCCCAAAAGTTTCTTGGTCCCATAATGGAAATTTGGTCAAGGATTCCCCGCGTCATAAAGTACGATTCTAATTGTTATTTCCCCTCATTATTTATACGGAGTAGTTTTATTTGTTGAGAGAAAGAAGAATACAAATTTGAAACGATTTTTTTTCACATATACTTACAGTTAACGGTGGATAAGGATGGCCACTCGTATTTTGCAACGTTAGAAATAAAAAACGTGACTGTTGAGGATGCTGGAAAATACAAAGTCAATGCAAAGAACGAGTTGGGCGAGTCCAATGCCACGATTTCACTGAATTTTGACAGTAAGTTTTTAGAAGAAAAAAAATAGAAGAGAACCAATAAAAGATAACCCAACAAAAAAATGACAAATACTTCAGGAACGAATCATTTAAATGTAAAAACTTCAGCAGCAGCAAATTTTTTTTCATTTTATTTTCATATTTCAACAATTTTACTTTCGAAATTTATCACATAAATTTAACGTAAAGCAATGCGAATCATGCATTTTTTTACACGATTAACATAATGATCAATTTTTGTTCCTAATTTTTTTTTTCTCTACCATAATTTACAGTAACACCTCAACTATATTTCATTAATCAACAGTGATGCGTGTTAATTGATTACATTATATGATTGAAATAATTTTAATAACTATACAGGGTTTCATAAATATTTATTTCTTTTGAAAGAAAAAAAGAAGAAAAAAAATTAACGTACTTACACGTTCTTTAATGTATAATATAGTTTGTGTTACTAATTAAAATTGTCGCTGCGCGCGCTATACTTATACTAAATTTGACATTAAAATTATCTCACTTATATTTAATCCGTGTAATTATATTTTTTTAATAATTATTAATAATTCAACATCAAATATGTTACACTGCACATACCACATATATACTACAGCACTCGCACAAAGTTTTCAAAATTATAGTTTCTGATAAACGAAAAAAAAAAAGAAAAGAAAGTCGTCGAAAACTACTGAATAATTTATAATCGATTATGATGATTATCATAGATTTTTCTCAGTTATTGTTACAACGAATTTTTTAATTTTTTTCTCACCTATCGTTCTCACATCTTACAATAATTGTTTCAACGAACACTCGATCACACACACAACATTTCATGGATCACTAATTTAGATATTTAATAATAACAACAACAAAAACACAATAATTGTCATAACACACGATGGTAACTAGAATAACAAGATTATTTAACGGTAGCAACAAAAAAACCAAAATAACTAATTAGATTACCAAAAACAATATTATGATTGTTGTTGTCCATTTGTTTATTTATGATTCCAAATAACAATGTTAAAAAAATAATTTTTCTAACGACATTATAGGTATGTGTAGAATTTTTCTAATGAAAATTTTCCAGCAGTTGAACGAAAAGAAAAAAAAAATATAAAAAAATTCGAACGGTGAACACGCTCGAAAAAGCATGTAAACTCTACGTAAAATATTAGTTATGTAACATTTTTCATGCGATCCATGTGATAATTATTAATTGTTTATTTACGATACAATTACACATCATATGTAATATTAAATACCCTACGATGTAGAGAAGACTATAAATCAGTTGATAGAAAAACAAGGAAGCAAAAAGAATGAAGACTTATACTGCACGACACGTTCGCATCCTTCCTATAATAAAATATTTCGCCATTTTTTTTTATTTCTTTTTTCTGTAATCGTGTTCCATGATATGTTGCGATGATGATGAGTGTAATATTTGATAATTAATCAGGTAATCGGGCTAACAATAAGTTCGAGAAGGTGTAAATATGTAATATTCATTAGGGAGCGGAGAAATTGTAAATTGATTTTTTTCTCCTGTATTCTATTTTTTTTTTCCCGGTTTTTGTTTTTGTGAATTTGTAAAACTGTACCCAATACGTGTAATATAGGCGACGAGGCCCCCGTCCCAGACGACGGAATCAAACCGACCTTCACCGAGCGGCCTGTCATCAGACAATCAGACGATGGCAACACTATAACTTTCGAATGTCGTTTAGTTGGCGATCCAAAACCAACTGTCAAATGGTAAGACCATCATCATAAATGTGAAGCATGCCTTTAAAATTCCGTGAAAAGTCAAAAAGTCAAAAAAAAAAAAGAACAGCATGAAACAAAGTACATTTACTGAATTTCGTATTTGAAAGAATATAATGAAAAAGAAATAAGATAAATATGGTGACGATGATGATGATGATGATGATGAGGATGATGATGAATTTTAAACATCGATGAATGATGTATGAAACTGCAGGTTTCACGGTAACGACGAAGTTAAGGATGGCGGAAGATTCACAACGTCATTGGAATTGGACCAGAAACTTTATCATCTAGCGAGGCTTCAGATAACCAGCGTTGCTAAAGCCGACAGTGGCGAATACAAAGCCATCGCTAAAAACAAACATGGCAATGGGGTTGCTACGATAAACCTTAATTTTGAGGGCGGCGATAAACCGAAGTACGCATGTCAATTATAAATCATCAAATATCCATCAGGCATTTATTGTGTGTTAATTTTTTTTTTTATTTTTCTATCCATATTTGCATTGTCACAAGGATTTTTCAGTAATTCTTGAATTTCCAATTTTCTATATAGTTTTACAATAAATTTTTTCAAATTTCGAAGACTTGGAGAAATTCCATGAGATCTTAGACTTTCGATATCAAAAATAAAAAGAAACAGTACCAATTAATTCCTGATAATAAAGGATGATTATTACGTTTAATGATAATGATAATGATAAGAATAAGAAAAAAAAAAACCAAGATAGAAAAGAGAGAAAAAACAGAAACAAACATTGTCTACGATGTGTATAGAATTCCCGACGGAAAACCACCACGTTTTCCGAAAAAGCCAACGATACGTCAAGAAGGCGATGTACTTATTATGGAATGTATATTGGAAGCACATCCCGTCCCGGAGATCACGTGGTTTCAGGGGACTAAAGCAATAGCGGATAGTCCCAGAGTGAAAATGTTGAGAAAATCTACCAGCAAGGATACCTATTTATTAACATTGGAAATTTCAAACCCAACTAAAGCTGACGGTGGAAATTATCGGTGCAACGCGTTCAACAGCTACGGTGAAAGTAACGCCAACATCTCGCTCAACTTCCAAGGCAAGTGGAACGACCAAAAAATGAATTTAAACAAAAAAAAAAAAACCATGCAAATGCAACTTGAACAAACTATAAAATTATTCTACAACAAATTTCAAAAAATTATCACATGCGGATTTACAGAATAATAGGAAGTTAATGAAAAAAATACATTTCATTCAATATATCGAAGCAATTTTAATTTTCATTCGATTAGGTAGGGTTCGATTATTCATTTTTTTTTTTTTTTTTCTATTTTTTTTTTTTCAATAGGGCTAACTTTTTAACATCATAATATTATAATATTCGTGAAGTCCTTTGTTTGTCGCTTTGTGTGCCGCAATTACGCTTCAACAAAGCTAAAGTTTGTCTCATCATACTGAACATTTAAAAAAATAAAAAAAAAAAACAAATTCAATTTAATTCATCGTATCACTTGACCAAATTCCAACGAAAAAAACCCTTTGAAGAACAAGTCGGTTATGGGAAAAAAGTTGCGTGATCGTAGAATGAAAAGCAAAAAAAAAAATTCAGTTTCCATTCATTTATTTATTTATCATTATTTTATTACATATTTTTTTTTGCACAATTTTTTTTTGTGTGGCGTTGTTTAACGCTGTGATTTTCCAAGGTGCAGATGACGGAGCTGGATTCGCGCCTTCTTTTATCGAGAAGCCGCGTATTATTCCAAACGAGAGTGGAACTCTTATTACGATGAAATGCAAGTGCAAGGCCAAACCGAAACCCGACGTCACATGGTTCCGCGGACAAACAGTCGTAAAGGAGTCCTCAAAAATTACCATCAAAAGCGTCGGCGTCGAAGAGGACGTCTACGAACTCACACTCGAAATTAAGGTCAGTCAAGGAGAAACGAGATCGAAGAATTTCGCTTCAATTCATTTTTTTTAAGGAAAACAAAATTCCAATCAAATTTTAACAATGACAAAACTAATTATTTCCACAGGATCCATCGGGTCCTGATGGTGGCACGTACAGGTGTCACGTCAAAAACGAATTTGGGGAGAGCAACGCTAATCTTAATTTGAACATCGAAGCTGAACCGGAGCCCGAGGGAGATGGTCCAACGTTTGTTGACAAGCCTAGAATCCAGTCGCAGAATCAGGGAAAACTTGTCATAATGGACTTCAGGGTAAAAGCGGATCCGAAACCGGAAATCGTTTGGACGCACGCTGGAAAGGTCGTTAAGGAATCTTCGAAAATTTCAATAAGCATTACCAAAGAGAAGGAAGATATCTATTACATAAAACTCACCCTTAACGATCCGGGCCCCGATGACTCTGGACTTTATAAATGCAACATCAAAAACGCACTCGGAGAACTCAACGCAAACCTTACTCTCAACGTCGAAAGTATGAAAATCCATCTTTTAGTTTTTTCATACGAGTTTTTCACGATTTTTCAAAATCTAATTAGCGAGTTTTCAATATTTTTGTGTATCAAAATCACAACTCCATTTCGAATCAAGGAGTTTTTTTTGTTTTTATTAAAATAATAATTATTTCTTTTTTTCTTTCCAGTAATTCCGGTTATAAAGGAGAAACCCAAAGTAATAAAGATAGTTAAAAAGAAGACCGTGATCGTCGAATGTCACGTGCTATCAAAATTCGCTCCAGATTGCACGTGGTTCAAAGAAACAAAGGCGGTCAAGGAAGATTCACGGCATACAGTTCGCGTGGAGCAAGTGAAGGAGGTATTTAAAAAAATTTCTCATGATTTTTAAAGATTTTCCCTTAGGAAATAGGAAAAATTAAATTAAATTCATAAAAGCTGAAAATCTATAATAACCGTAAAACCATTTCGTGGCGTTGAAAAAATTCTCATTTTTTTCCCTCCGTAAACAAAAAACACAAAAAACTATTTCAGGGTGAGTTCGCAGTCAAATTGGAAATCGAACAAGTTTCGACCTTGGACAAGGGCACGTATAAATTAGTCGCGAGAAACGAAAAGGGCGAGGCAACATCCCAAGTAGTCGAGATCACGGAAATACCGGAAGACGGCGACAGGCCTCAAATCGCATCAGGACTGAAATCGATCGTAAGTTTGATTGAGAAAACAAAAAACAAAAAAAATCATCTATAAATTTGCTAACAAACTATCGTCGTAATAATTTTGCAGACAACCGAAGAGGGAAAATCGATCGAATTCATGGCAAAATTGGCGAGAGAAGATAAGAAGGTCACCGTCGTTTGGACGAGGTGAGTTTTCAAAAATCTTTGGCGATTCCTTTTTTTTTACCTGGAATTCCAGCTTCTTTTTATCTTCATTTTTGTAATCTCATTTTGCAGGAATTCAACGACGATAAAATCGTCGAAGGACGTTAGAATATCTTTCAATGGTTCCGAAATGAGACTGACAATCAGTTCCGTTACCAATGATTATTCGGGAACCTACAAACTGGTCGTTACAAACGAATACGGAAAAGACGAAACCACCGCCGATTTGATCATTAGGGTAAGTCGCCAACAAGATTTGGGAAAAATTTCAATTTTCAAAATCGAATTCATGGAGAAAAAAAAAATGGTCGTACTATACAAAAACTCTTCAAACACATACACTCAAATCTCATGGTGTGACCTACCTCTGTTTTTTTTTGTTTTTTTTTTTAATTCTTGACCCTCCCCCAGTCTGATGTGTTTTGAAAATTTTGGAAACACTTTTTTTGATTATTTATCTTTTTGTTTTCATGGATTCCCCTTGTTGGATGTTGCATGCGATACGATTTCCGTTTCGTTTCGTTATTTTTTTTTCATTTCCACACACAAAATATCATTAGAAGAAGGAAGAAAAGAAGAAAGAGGAAGATGAAGATGAGGAAGAAGAGGAAGAGAAGGTTGAAGAGAAAAAGAAGGTTGAAGAGAAAAAGAAGGTTGAAGAGAAAAAGAAGGTTGAAGAGAAAAAGAAGGTTGAAGAGAAAAAGAAAAAAGAGGAGGAAGAAAAAGAAAAGGTGGAAAAAAAGAAGAAGGAGGAAAAAGAGAAGGTGCAAATCCAGAAAAAGAAGGAAGAGGAAGAAAAAGCAAAGGTGGAGGAAAAGAAGAAGGAAGAAGAGAAGATAGCAAAGAAAAAGAAGGAAGAATTGGAGAAGATCGAAAAGAAGGTAGAAAAGAAGGAAGAGAAAAAAGAGGACAAGGTGAGACACACGAAAACTATTTCAAAAATTTGCAATTTGTTATCAATAGAAAACACACAAACCAAACATAAAAACCCCTCATTGTTTTTGATTAACAAAAATCTCGAACCAATTTGTTTTAACAATGTGAATCTTGTTGGTCGTAGAAATCCCTTTGATATTGTGAGTTTATTGTTTTTTATTTATTTTTGGTTTAGTTTTGTTTTTTTATTGTTCGTTTTTTTGTATCATTATGTACATATAATGAATAATGAATTTTCGCGGTCGTACGGACGGTCAAGGTCAAAGAAGTGTTGGGCTCTGACTCTGAAGATGAGCCCTCTGAAGTTAGCTTCGTAGAATCCAGCGTAGCGGAACCCATCGTAGATGAACCTGCAGATTCAATATCAGAAACACTAACTCGAGTTGAGGTACACGAATAATAACTACAACATACACTTGATAATCACATTTTTCATTTACACCATACACACTACATATGATGGGTTATTTCGCTTGAAGTCAAAAAAAAAAAAAAAACAATTATTCTAATCTTTTTTTGTGTCCATTTTCAATTTCAAGGATAAACCCGCGCCCGCCGACTCAAAACCTAACGGTATCGATAAACCTGCAGATTTGCAGAAGGTAATGAAATTGAATAATTCTATTGGAAACAAAATATATTAATATTTAGGTATCGTACGTCATGGAAACTTTTATTTCGCGTTTTCTAATCGATTTATTAATTATTAATTCGTTTTTTCTTCCTATCCGTTTCCGGAAGTTATAGTCATTCATTTTCTTCGACTTTTCGGAATTTCCGGAACTCGCTTCGCACAGAAAACAATTGGCGATAACTCGATCAATTCGAAATTCAAATATTTGTGATAATTGTTTCAATCAATATCCTGTGTTTAATTGCATTCTTTAATTTTTTTTTGTTGTTGTTTGTCAATGCTTGTCTACGTAAATTTCATGTGCATACACAAAATTACATACATGCATCACATACCATCATAACATATTTTCAAATCATTCGTTCATATTTTTAAATTACTCATAGTGATATGAGTTCGATTACCAGAAATTTCATTTTTATCTTTTTATTTCAAAAAATTTTATCTGTAAGTTTGTCATTCGTATCCAACAATTTTCTAATCTTATTTTGTGTTTTTCTTCTTTTTTTTTCATCTCTATATTACAGAAACTCGAAATCAGGGTGAGTTTTTACAATCAATTTCTTTTTTCATCGATTATTTTCTATCATAATATAGTTTTACGGAGTTGGAAGGATCTCACAATCACGCAATATATGATACAGATGTTCGTATACGTGCATATAATTTGAAATTTTCAATTACTTATTCCTAATTTTCTCTTACTTCAGATGAGATTCTATCAACGCTGTAACAATATTTATTCGACTGGAATAATTTAATCGTAATTTAGCTTTATTAATAATTGTTGAAATATTTTATTTTTACCCTCGCAGGCTTTCGTGATTGGCGCTTGATTATTTCCAGTTACTATGAGTTAAATATTGGGCTTATTTAACCGACTGATTACGCATTTTATATTTCAGTTAACATCGCGAATATTATTGACTTCGTTTCGAATATCAATAATAATGACGATGAAACAAATTAACAACGCTTTTTCTCTTTCTATAGGCTTCTCTACGCTTTTCCACGTCACGCAGCACCTTCTACAATTAATCATTCCTGTAATTCAGCTAATAGCCGCTTATTATTGTTATTATTATTTAATGTTTTTCCGGCCATATCATATATTTATTATTTTATCTGATTTTATTTATCTGTCTACACACAAACGACAATTTATTCATTGCAACAAATAATCCAAAAAACAATTCCGACTTCCTCTATTTGAGAAGAAAAAAAAAAAATTGGGACACGTCCTTTTATTTGTTTTCCATCTGTTGATATTTTTTTCGTGACGGTTCTCAAGCTGCATCTTGCTCCTTTATTTGGATTTTCATTTTTCGTCGGTTTTTTTAATCTGTTATTCTTTTGCCCCTGAAAAATTGCATCATACTATCCAACGTGACGTGTGAATCGTGTTAATTTTCGTAATTTTGTTTTCTTAAGAAGACGAAAACTGATAGATTTATTTTTGCATGGATATGAGTTGTAATTTTTATCGTTGCATATGATGTTTGTGTGATAAAATAAAAGAAAACTCTTTTCTTTTCTACGATTAACGGTCTTGCATTTTTTGCAAATCTCATTATAATTAGAATAATGATCAAGTTTTCCAATGATAACAATATTTCTAATTATCTAACTGATTTTCGAGTGATGGCTGTACTCATCCACGTTTCTAATTATGAGTTTCTTCAACTTTAATTATTTTCAATAATTTCATTTCGATTATCCTGCGCAGGAGGAAGCTGAAGTTAATAACGTTGATAAAACCGAAGAGAAAAAGGTGATTAAGGTATGCAAAAAATAAAAAATGAATTCGTATGACAAATATGTATTGTATATGCAATGAGAATTTCATTCTAAATTTCATGATCTTCAGAAAAAACCGGCAGAGAAGACACCTGAAGACAAAAAAGATGTGGAGAAGGTACGGAGGATTTTCATGATTTAAAAAAATGATCGTAATATTAATTGAAAAAAAGAATTCGTTCATATTAACGCTTTGCATTTTCTACAGGTCAAAAAGGTCGTCAAAAAGAAGGAGGCGAAGGACGATTCTAAGGATACTTCGCGCGAGACGACCCCGAAATTAGAAAAAACTACGACTGGCACTAGAAAACAGTCTATCAGCAGGGTAATTACAATGCAGCATATCTAATTACTTTTTTTTTTATAATCTTTATCAAAAATATTTCAAACAAATGAAATTTTTTTTTTCATAAGGTCGAAGAACTTCGTACAGAAAGTCGTCGCAGTTCTCTCGTTACCACTGAGGAAGAGGTGAGTACCTATTATTATTTTTAACGTTCAGAATCCAATTTCGAAATGTTTTTCAATTTTTAACGAACGAAATCGATTTTTTCCACTCTTCTCAGGTTATAAGAGATGGAAGCAAGACGCCAGAACGTCGTTTCTCTACGCAAAAGGTACGGAAAAAAATTGATCACCTTAAAACATAATGGAAAATCGAAACTAATAGTTTATTTTTTAATTTCAAATTCTTTAGCAAGAGGAAGAGACAAAAACTGAAAGTCGTCGCTCTTCTACCGTTGACAAGAAATCGGTAACTTTGAAGGTGAGTGATTTTGATATGCGAAGAGTAATCTTTTCATTCCCTTTTGATCTTTTTACAAGGTCACATTTGAACATAATCAACTTGAGGATTATTTGACCATGTTTTAAAAAAATTTTACACGTTATGTTCTTACATTTAATTATCACACTTTACACAAAACACAATGAAACTCATACATTCAGGTTGAGGAGCCTGTTAAGAAAAATGACGACGAAGTAAAAACAAGCCCAAAAGAAGAAACAAAAGCAAAATCTACCCCTGTCACCAAAACCGAACCCAAAGAAGAAGCGAAACCGAAATCAACCAAGACTGAACCCAAAGTTGATCCCAAAACTGAGTCTAAGGCTGAGCCAAAAACTGAGTCTAAGACCGAGCGTAAGGTTGAGTCTAAAGTTGAGCCCAAAACTGAGCCCAAAGTTGATTCTAAAGTGGCACCCAAAACTGAATCAAAGCTTGAGCCCAAAATTGAGCCCAAGTCAAAGGCGGTCGAAAAACCGTCCCCTAAAGATGTGGAGGAGAAGCCAAAATCGACTTTGGGGGTAAAATCGGACGTTAAACCCTCCCAAAAAGCGGAGCAAAAGTCAGATCCAAAAGTTGAACCGGTTGAAACTCCTGGAAAGAAAATTTCGGAGCCGGTGAAAGACGATGTCAAATCAAATTCGACACTTGGTGTTACGAAACCTGCGGAACCCAAAGATGAACCAAAACCCAAAACAACCCTGAATGTTAAACCCGCAGAAAAGGTATACAACTCGCGAAGAGCAAATTCCAAAAGCGCATAATCTCATTTTTCTTTCTTTCGTTTTTTTTTCCTGCATTTTGACGGATAAAATTTCTACGTCTCTTCGCTCTTCAAATACTTAACTCTTCATGCGATTAAATTCCATACCTGCTCTGCACACTTGACACTAAAAACAACATCTATCAAACAGACTACTCACATGTACTAAACATTATACGCCTTGTTCTAGAAACAAAAAAGTCCACTCCGCATACGCATCGTTAACGTTAAATGATTTTCATTTTCTCAGAAAACCGATGAGGAGACCAAGAAATTCGGCCTTAAGGGTACCGAAAAGGTGAATATAATAAATTGCAGTTTTTTTTTTTTTAATATTCGAAATTTTGCATTCTCTCACTCTGGTGTATTCTGTTTTTATTCAGGCAGTGGAAGAGAAGAAGACGCTTAACAAGGTCGTACTCAAGGTAAGCCATAGTTTTTTTTACTCAAAATTATACATTGAAAGAAAACATTATTCATACATTTTTTGTATTTTTGATTATTATTAGTTTTGCCTATCGATTGATTTTTATGATTATATTATCATTATTATTTCATCGTTTTATTTTTCATTTAAACAAAATGAAAGAAAATGAATTTTTTTCATCGATTACGAAACGTGTTGCTGGGGCAGCAGCCGTAGAGTTTATTTATTCTTTATTTTTTTCATTTACGAATATCGCAAAATGGAGCAAAGAAAAGAATTGAAAAAAAAAGAGCAACGGTAAAAACGTAGCGCGGAAAACCAAAAATATCTTGTAAAAAGTATAAAAACAAAAAATGTGTATATAGACAGAAGAAGCGACGCCCGAAGCGAAACCGAAAGCGAAATTTCGTATACCACCAAAACAGGAGGTTAAAAATGAGTCCTTCAAAGGTTTTCAACTTAAACCAGTTAAGAGAGCGTCAAAAAGTGAACAAGGTGAAATGGGAACGATTGACCTCAAGGTACCAGAGGGGTATATTTTGTACCTACGCTATCCTTCATCTGTGGTCTTATGTCGAGAGTCTTAAAACTAAATTTATATGTATTCTTACATAATTCTTCCTCAAGGTGCTTGGGCATCTCCTTAATTTGAACGATCGTTCTTCGTCGATTTTCTTTAATATCATGTGTCTTCTGTCAACAAATTCATATACATCTACATGCAGAACAAACATGTTACCAATTTTTTTTACCTTGAACAACGTTCGTTGTTCATTTTTTTTATCGACAATTTTTATCATATTTTTCCCTCAAATCCCTGTTTTTTGGTTATCGTACTTTTTCACAGCACACCGATTTTTGATTTTGAAAAAAAAAATAATTATATTTTTAACGTTTTTGTAAAAGTTATTTTTTTTTTCGTACTCGTTTTCTCATCGCCGTTATTAGGGAGTTTTTGGTAAATGAGAAATATTTTGTAATTTTGATCGATTTATCTTTTCCTTCGATATTTTTTACACACATACTATTACACATTTATTCGATGTACATAATCAATTTCTATATTCTGATTCTCTCATATCTTTTCTTATACGTCTTTATCAATCTACGCACTATAAATCTTCACTATTCGCTATAGAATGTAAATAATAATGTTAATAACGAAATTATAGTCATGATCTATTTCAAAAAACTTCAGCTCTGTCATCTATTTTCTCTACACAGCGTGTCCCATTGATAACGCAATCATTCGAATGCGACAAACTGTGTAAAACGTGTAAATATATTTACTAAATTTTCAACTATACAAGTAATTAAATATTTATCAATTATCATTAATATTCTCTAGCGTAATTCTTCCATAGGTCTAGCCTACCGTATCTTCTATGCGTTTTGTCTGCTCCATTTTTACATCACAATTTAATATTAATTTTCTTTTCCATAATTACTATATATCTCTTCAATCCGTTTATCATCTGTTATAATTTTCCTCACTTTATACTATTATTGTTAACAAACTTTTCTCAATTGTTTTACAGCAGTGTCTCAAATTTTCTATTTTATTCTTAATCTGTTTTCTCATTCTTCGCCGTATTTTCTTCTCTCTATTGATTATTATAATTCTTATTTTTCAAATCAATTTATTACATGTCGTCTGATGTTTTCTATTTTAATTAACCAAATTATTTTTCAATATACTTTGGAATTTTAATTGAATCATTATTTTTTTTTTTTTATCATTTTCGTTAATTTGGAAATTCGAAAGGAAAAAATTACTTTTCAACTGCTTATTCCAAAATCAAAAAATACTTCTTTTATTTTTCGTTATATTTTTTCATTATTCAAAAAATTATTCAATGAGAATCATTTTTATGTCCTATTTCGTGGGAAAATTCTACTGAAAATTCTGTCACCGAATAAAATTACTAATTGAGTTTACATTTCGATCTGAACAGAAAGCTGAAAAACCAGAAAAACTTGAAGCGAAAAAAGTGAAGTCGGCAGAAAAATCGAAAGCTTCGAGTTACGAGCTCCCAGAAATTCCAGACTACGAAAGAGCCGTTTTGGAAAAACCACAAGAATTTGACTTTGGAGATCGCACACCTCGCGATAAAACAAAACTTGAAAGACCGACTACTCAGGTAAAGTTTTCAGTCCCTTGTCACAGCAAAAAAAAAAAAACCCTTTTTGAGTTTCTCGTGGACCCTGTAGTTGTATTTTCTTTTCATGACTTTTACTTTCAATATCTATACATTACAATTATAGATCATGAATGAAATCAATTAGGTAGTTATAATTGAATTTACACATTCATCCAAAAACTTACAGTTTCAAATATGAATTCGTATAAATTCACCTACTAATTGTCACCTCCTTGAGTCACAAATACTCACATTACAGTTAGTGAGAATTTTTGGCACATATTCAAATATAAGTAACAAAATTTTCAAAAGAAAATTTATTAACCGACTTTATTCATATCGTAAGAATTTAAAATTTAGCCCCCCCCCCCTGCCCCCCCCCCCCCCCCCGCCACCGAAGTTTCTCAAAAAAAAGTAAAACCCTTTTATTAATCTAAATGTGATTTTCTTTTCGCCTTCTTCGTACTCAAAAAAAAAAATCGATCAACGACGACTTGAGCAGAAGTTCGATGCGAAGGTAAATTTGAAAACGAAGTTAAAAAATGTGTGATTTTTTGGTGCTTTTTTTTTCATTTCATCCCGCATAAAACGCTTCAGTGTCGTAACTGAGAATATGATTTTAGTTTTTTTGTTTTTAAATTAATTTAAATGGTTTTTCTCTTCTAATTGATGGTGAGGATTATCCTGTAAAGGTTTGTTCCGAATTGAATTGCATTTCGTATGAGATTATGGTATATGCGCGGTTGAATTTATTCCGGTTTGCCTAATTGAAATTCAATTAAGTTCTTAGGTAGCATCGCATGATTCATAGATTCTGATGAATAACTTTTAGGTATAACTAGCATAATATTTATCGAAAGTAATCCAAATCCAAAACGGTGTTGGCAAGGTATGAATAGACCCTAGGAATGATTTCTATTTCTGATATCCTTAATGTTTCTACTTACGTGACTGATTGCGTTCTATTAAATTAAAGCAAGGTTGTGGCTTCGGACCAGTCAAAATCAAGATTATTTTTGGTCTACATTAGTCGCCGTTTGTAAGCTTAGATCATATTTGTGTCTTCAACCGCGCGGATCTTAAGAGTAAGTTGTTGCTCCCGAGGAAAGAGGAAAAAGAAAAAAATAGAACGAAGAGAGAAACTAAAACTATAAGAAAAGTATTTAAAAAAAAAAGGTACAACGATATAAAGCAATTTCTAATGCAACAAAATATCCTTACACCCTGAGGAACAATAAATTTCGTGATAAACACAAAATACTGGAAGGGCGCAATGTACTGTGCTTTTCTTTTCATTCCACTTTCGATAAATTCTTTATACACGAAAAAATTAAAGGCGTATCCTGATAAAGTGAACGCTACGAAATCAAAGCTTCTGGATGGAGATTTTTTTTTTCCATCCATCGAGTCGATCACAAGATATTGATTAACGCTTTCGCTTTTACTTAATTTACAGTCAATAATTATCGGAAGTATTTGATTTCCGTCTCTTTTCTCTTATCGTTTGTTTGCATCGATGGTTTCTATATTTTCAGCCAAAACTACCTGAAATCAAGGCTCCGGAAGCGCCAAAGATCGAAGTTATTAAAGATTCGACACCGAATGCGAGCAGAAAGGGTTCTTTAGCACCTGGAAGTGGGACAAACAGTCGTCGCGGTTCTCTGATTCCTCCTGAGGAATTAGGACGTAGACCAAGTCTGATCATCAGTGACGAGGTATGTTACGAATATAACGAAAACAAAAAAAAATGGTACAGGTATTTCAAAAACAGAAAAACCAAAAAAGGAATCAACCAAAAAAAAAAGAACAAAGAATATGCTGGTAGAAATCATATCGAAAACTCTTCTCTTTCTTTTGGTCACAAAATTTTTCACATAAAACCAGAGTGATAATATTTATCGATAAAGAAATATTATCCAAATCTTTCCAAAAATTTCTTAAAAAAAATGACTACCAGCATACCATCTTTTAATTTCATTATTATACGACGTTATAAATCCTTTGATTTTAATTTTTAATTTTTTTTTTTTTTTTTTGCTCCACTTGTAAAGTATATTAGAAATTTTTTTTGTGATCGTTTTGAGTTATCGTAGACCTGTGAGTTGTAAGCGATTGATTTACACGTATTTGTTCATTATTGATCCTTCTTGTCTGTTTATTTTTTTTATTTCTTTATTCATGTAGAGAATTAGATCGTCGTGTATCCTGATCGTTCATATATAATCGTAGATCTAGAAGAGAAAAAAAAACAGAAATCAATTTCCAATTGTCCAAAAGTCAGAATTTTCCCCCTCGCCACCTTAATTTGTGTCTGAATACCTGGTTTTTTGTTTATTTTTGTTTTCCACAATCTTAAATTGTTTTTATCGTAATTAGTGCGATTTAATACGTGTAGCATATAGTTGGTATCATATCCCATATTCTACGTGACGTGACCCAAGAAAAGAAAAAAAAAAACATCCCCTCCCACCTCAACAACCCACAAAAAACTGCACACAATAGAAAAAAAAAATAATCTCGGTTGTACAAAATGTACATGCATATTAATAATGTTGTGTATTTTTATTATCATTCTATAGGGTGTATACATATTTATATAAAATTATTTATAAGAATTTCACAGGTTATAAAAATTGTGATGAAATAATATAGGCGGCAGATAATTACATATGTTGAAAAGCCGAGAGAAAGTGGAAAACTATAAGGTGGATGCTGATATCGATTATGCAGTTGAAAATTTGTCTTTTATTATAAAACAAACAAAAAAAAAAGGAAGAAAATATTGTGTTCTTGTTTTGTCGAGTTTGTTAATGTTTGAGTGTCAAAAAAAAAAAAAAAAAGAAACAACGTCCGTAACAAACAATAGTCGTAAAGTCGTAGAGATTTTGATTGAAATTTTTTTTTTATTTTCTTTGCTCTGTCTTGGAGTTTTGTTTCTAATCCGGTTATGAAGAAAAAAAAAAAAGTAACACAAATACAAAGAAAGTTGGTACTGTCTTAAATTTGACGATTATGTTCAGTGCCGAACTTTATTAGTTTGTTAAACTTTCTGTGATTTGAAATTGTGATAAACTGCAGGTAAAAATAGGGGGGAATAAGAAAAGTAGATGAAAATCTGAAGCGAAACTTTCATGCCTGAACATTTTTGAATTTTAGTATAATCGAAGATGGCGCTATTAAAACTTATACGAGTTAATCTCTCCTTGAAAATTGTACTAAAACTAGAAATGAAATTGTTCGAAAATAGAAACAACTCTTGACTTTATTCAATCGTGCCAGCCATCGGTGACACATCGCACATTAATTTTTTCTCGCGAACTTCAAGGATGGCCAATAAAACGGCCGGACAGCCTCCATTTTTCTTCTTCTCCTTTCTTCTATTCGGTTATTAAATTTTACCGCAAGAAAGCACAATTAAAGTTTTTCTCGTTCGTGTCTCGATCTTTCGATTTCTTTTTCTTTTCCGCCATCTTCACAGAATGAAAGTTTCAAATTTCACATTTATTCCCTGGATCAAATTAATTCCACTTAACGTTATCCATTAAAGTTAGAAATTCTTAGTTGAAATAATTAATTCGTTTTTTTTCAAAAACTGTGATTAACTAAATGTATAAATTATAGTTGAGCAGTACAATTTAACGTAGATTAAAAAAAAAAAAAAAAGTGAACTAAAATTCACACACACATTCACACACACGTAACACAACACGCTGTGGCTATCTGTACATAACCGTTTGGTCCATAGGAGAATAGGAAGCTGCGTCCTGGCGAAGTGGTGGAGGAGCGTAAGGTGAGAAATATCATTGCAGAAAAAACAAAGCAAAAAAATCAAAAAAAAAAAAAAAAAAAAAACAATCTACCAGCTCGTCTCCTAATTATTATAATTATAATACATTCTTCAGCTACCAAATGCGCCAGCTGCACTATATTAATAATCCATCTCAAATGCTCACAACAGGCTAAAATAAATCGCCGAATCGCGATCGATCGGTCCGATTTCCTTTTTATCTTTTTTTCTTTCATTATTCGAGTGTAACTTCGTATTGGACATCTCAATTTATTGGACCGATCGATTCGAGGCTTTTTATTAATATTCTGTCTATGCTGAACTACTTAATTAATCCAGTGATGAAACTATCGATTTTATCAATAATTTATTTTTCTCTCTATCTTTTTCAGTTTCTTATATATTTTTTTAATATACCTACCCAAAAATTTCAGCACTTTGATGAACTTGCGAAAAAAAAAATTAACGAATAAACGAACGGCAAAAAATCAAACCAATTAAATTATGCTGTGATTAAAATTCAGGTATATTAATGAATATATAAGAGATATTAAAAAATTTCTTATTTTCTTACACGCAGAGGGAGATATTCTGTACGTTTTAAAAACGAAAGAAACAAAAAAAAATAAAAGAAGAAGCAAATTAATACATTTCGGGCATCCTCAAAACTGTACTTCAGTTATAATTTAATTTATTATATCTTATTCTACATTTAATATTGTCACGCAGCTCGACTTTACCTACTCCGCATTCCGGTTATGCAGTCTCATTGGCTATATTCACATTATATTAGAATTATTTATTATTTCATCTAATTATCTAATGCTATATGACCATAATATATGATGTCTTTATTGCATGTAATATATGGCGTAATGATTATCCACGGTGCCAAGTGGAGTAGCCGCAAAATCCTCTTCAAAATGTCAACTTCAAATTTATTAACTACCGGAGCAAGGTTTTACTTGTATAAAATATCTATACCGTACACTAAGTTGAATAAAAAAAATTTAACTCAAAAAACAAAATCAATTATCATTAATATATCGCAATTTGAAGAAACTACAATTCTTACAATTTAATTATCATCATCCTCATTGGCATATAATATAACTCTCTACTTTGCGCCGTGATTTTCATTTATTTATATTTGATATATTCATAAATAATATCATTATTATTATTATATACGGTACTTTTGCAAAATTACCATTTATTCATTTATATAAATTTTTATTATTAATTTTTCTTATCTTTAACAATTTCAGTATAATAATAATCCAACGAAAATTTACCAAGTAATCAATTTACTAAGCAAGAGAATGCTGGTTTTTTTATTGAAATGTACTCTATATAATAATAATAATCTTAATAATAATAATAATCGCACAAACATTTGATATTGTTGATATGATTATATATATATATGCGTTTTCGGTGTATTGAATATATATACGTATATTTATATGGGACATTCGGCGTTTAATAAATCACCTTCTAATTATTATTAATTTATAGCGATTCCAATGATTTTAATAATATTATTACGAAACTGAGGCTATACACGCTGATTTCACGCGAAATGTCCCATATATTTATATAATTTTGCAACGAACCACAGGTATTTAAGGTACCCAATCTGCGACCCCCCCACCCAACCATGAAACTATGACTTGTAATCGTAATTTTTCAATCGATCAATCGATCAATCAATCAATCAATCAATCAATCGTTACAGCACTCACCTCATACATATTCTATGTTACATATGTATATGTATACATTTTCCCTCCAATTTCTTTATCCATTTTAATCATTTGTGACGTCTATACCCATATATATATTTATATTTATAATCAAACGCGATTAATTAATTTCTACAAATTACCATTCGATTAGAAAAAAAAAAACCAAAAAAATAACTTCGATTAGGTACAATCATCTGTTTTATATTTATAACTTCGACACATAATCGGACGTAAAAAGTAAACGAAAATTTTTTTCACCAAATTCTGAAAATTATAAAATAAAAGAAAATCATAAATTTTTTTTTTTTTTGATCATTAGTTCATTCTTCTATCTGATTTGTGCAGGTTGGAAAGTTGCGTCCGGGCGAGGTGTTAGACGCCAAGGTGAGATTTGTGTTCGCTAACACAAAACTGACCTATTTTTTATCATCATCATCATCATCATCTTCATTATCATATCACAATCATCGAACAAATATACCCAAAATATTCATCATATAAATAATTATTCTCCGTCTGCCCACCATCTTTTTTTTCTTTTTTATTTTCCTATCTTAAGTGATGGAAAGAAAACAAAAAAAAAAAAGAAAATTAAGAACATAAAGCTCTATTTATACTATCAATTAAAATCTATATTCTCACATTTATATAATTATCTAATTACCTCCCGCTCTACTTTAAATAATTAAAAATTCTCTCTATCTCTCTCTCACTTTCTCTTTCTTCATAATGAGAATAAATTGCAAAACAAAAAAAAAAAAAAGCAAGCTGATGCATTTTAACATAAAGGTTCAACTTTGAATTTACTTTCTTTTTTTTCAACAATTAATTCGATTATTTTTTATTATAATTACTTTTTTTTCTTTGCCTAGCATATGATAATTATCATTTTTATTAAAATTTGTAATCAATAAACTGCACCCTATATAAAATTTAAATATAAAAAAAACAAACACTTTCACTTCAAATTATTTCTATACAGATAAAATATCTAATTTATAAAAGTAATTGATATGAATAATTTTATTCATTCGATAAAAATTATTAATATTATTATTATTTTTTTTTTATTCTTTATAAAATTTTATGATTGCAGCTTACAAATATTGCGCGGCGATATTACCTAATAATGTTTATTATATTACAAGAATAATGATCATATTAATATTAATAATGATAATAAATTAATTAATTAATTAATAAAATTTTCATTTATATTTTAGCTGGTTTGTTTGGAGCTGCTGCCACTTCTATATTTATAAAACTATATTCTTCCTCCTATTCTTCGCTGACTATTATGGTTTATTTATTTATTTATTTGATCGTTTATTTATTTATTCATTTTATTATTATATGTTAATGATTTTTATCTTTCCCCCAAAATATCTTCCACATCTTTCTTATTATTTGGTTCTTTTTTCTTTGTTCTCGTCTTTCTCGGATAAACAGGGTAGGATCGGGCGTCCTGGTGAACTGCAGTCCGATAAACAGGTTAGATCAAAAACCAAAAAAAAAAAAAAAACATTTCAAGAAATCAAACGAAACAAAAAATTTTTCGTATCACATGGGGTTAGAATTTTGTAAATAAATAATATACACGTCATATATATCTGATTTATTTTTAGTTTTTTTTTTTTTAATTGTGGATAACAAACAACGTGCTAAAATTCATTGTACATTATTATCATATCATACATCATGATAATTGTTGTAGCTATTAGTTTTCACGTATCTACTTATTGTTAGTTTTTTTTTTATTTTCTTTTTAAATGTACATTTGATTGTCGATAATTTCAATGTTTCATGTATAATGTAAAAAACCAGAAGAACAAAAGGCGAAACAGCGAAACCAATATGATCTTTTACGTGTGTAGTTAGAAATATTATGTTATTCTTTGAGAGCGTAAATAATAATTCCATATTTTACAGATCTTATACACCTATGATTTATGTAGAAAGTATTATATGTGCAGTAACATTTCAACTATTTAGTTAAACTATATGTGTAGCATAAATTGTAGCGGTTGAAATTGTTGTTATTATTTTTTCTTTTTTCATTTTATCATTTATACATTATACATCCCCGATCATATCGTTTCGTTAATTTCATTATTTTCTTTTTTCTATTTCTTTTCTATGTATTTTTTCTCCCCCCTCCTCTTTCTCTGTGAATATTTTTTCATTCACATATTATATTCTATTAATCCGTGTTTCCTTGTTCCCCTTTTTATAATATCTACTATTCTTATTATTTGTTATAGAATTTAAAAAAAAAAAAAATTCTTTTCCCGTTCACATGTTACAGCTAATTGAAATAACTATTCAATAACAACCAATAACGATGATGGTTATCATCGTTATCATCATCAGAACATTTAACACATCGCGTCACAGATAATTATTATTGACGAACTGATTGTTTTCTTACGTTTTTTCTTTCGCGTACTTCAATTTCGAATATGTTTCGAAATCGGAGAAAAAAATAAAATTTTTATCCGTGACGCGGTATACGTAATTAAATACCATATATACCATGATAATGTTGCTTATTATACTTAATTAATGATTAATTTTTTAAACTAATTTCGAAAAAATAATCCATATTTTACACATTATTAAACACATATATACATTATATATATTTATATATACCAATAACTGTAAGCATATAGGCTTTTTTTTTCTTCTCATTAATTTTTCTTCTAATTATCATCACCCATCCACGATTTAAAAAACAGAAGGAATAATGGAAGAAAAAACCACGAGAATTCCTTCGACAACTTGGGAAATTTTTTTTTCCTATTTTAGATCCTCTTCGATCTCTGTTTTGAGAATTTTTCAATCCGATATACTATAAGTTCCGAAAATGAAATCCAGTCAGATCCGATTGGATTCGGATTTAATGTAATCAAATCTGTCGAGATATAAAAATGAAGTTTGTCGAAACTTGACGTAATTTATTTCCCACGATGTTGAAGAGAGAAAAATACAAATAAAAATCAATATAATAAACACACTCACACACACACGATCATAAACATCCAATTTTCATATATGTTCTCAACACACTCATCCAAAAAAACATCCTCGTGTTATTTATAACATACCTTTACATGTTTTCTAACATTTACATGTTGATTTTCCTTTTTCGTGTTTTACATATACCATATTGTATAAACGAATCTACGTTTTCTGATTTAATTACGAAATTTTAAAATTAGAAAAAAAAAGAAAAAAAAAAATCATTGTTATCCTGATATAACATAAACTTCGACAAATTTGGAAAAAAAAAAAAAAAGCAGAAATACACGGGGACTCGGGAATTTACGTAAATATGAAAACAAAAAATCTTGTTTAAAAACTTGCCAGTTTTTTTTTTTTTTTTTTTTTTATTACTGCATCCCTGTACGTTGTTATTCATTGTTGTAGCTATAGATATTTACATTAGCATATTATTATTATTATTATTAGAAAAAAAGAAATCCTTTTTTGTCAGTCTTCACATGAGCTATAGATATTTTTTCGATTGTATTTAATAGGGAAATCCTTAATTACTGTGGTTTTAATACTCGAGAAAAAAAAAAGAAAAAAATGAATCGATGTTTGATGTCACTAATATCATTATCAATAATATTGTTGACGTAACAGTTTAATATTCTCCACTTTTCTTATATTATTATTATTTTTTTTATTTTTTTTTTTATTTCTGTATGTGACTAAAATTTAACGCTTTTTTTTAACTATAATTAGAAATGCTTTCGTAATCAATTATTAATCGTGCTTTCGTTAATGATTGTATAAATAATAATTCAGAAATCATTTATACGTCCAATTATATACAAAAACGAATATTAATAATGTATTATACAAATTTCGTATGAAAAACCGAAAAAATCACATCCCTTTAAGTTCTTATCTTGAAAGTTTTGTTTTTTCAAAAATGGTAAAAAAAATAGAGTATTACCTACATTTAATTGTTAATATTCGTATTGTTTGTGAATAAACAATTTTTCGTTTTTTATTCATCATTTTGATTTGTTAAAATAATTTTCTGTGTCGCTATAATAATTATATTTCGTAAAACAGCGTCGTCGTCCAAGTACGGACGTCAGAAGACCAAGCGTGGCGGATCTAGAGAATAAAATCAATGAACCAAGCACACCACTGCGAGATGTTGGACCCGGAGGACCTCCGCAAATTGTCCACGTCGAGGATTCCTACTCGGCCCGTGAAGGTTGTGGAACTTTAAACTTTTCATTAACTATTTTACTTCAGTCTTCTTTTTCTTATTGTCAGTGAAAAATCGATGGAAGATTGATTATTTGATTGTTGAAATGATCATTTTTCAGATTCAACCGCGTACCTCACCGTTCAAGTGGAAGGTAACCCGGCGCCGACGTTTAAGTTCTACAAGGGAATAACCGAGCTGATAGAAGGTGGTCGTTTCAAATTTTTGACCGACGCTGAAACTAACACGATAACACTTTGTATGAGGAAAGCAAAGCCGAACGATGAAGGAACGTATAAAATTGTTATCAGTAACGTTCACGGCGAAGATTCCGCCGAGATGCAGTTATACGTCGGTGGTTAGTATACACGATGATTAATTATTAATTTAATTAAACCGTTTATTAACCGAGGATTGATTTTCTTTCCTTTTTTTTTGTCTTTGCGAACCTCCTAATTATTGTTATCCAATTTTAGACGCCAGCGGTAACGATTTCCGGGCGATGCTCAGGCGAAGGAAATACCAGAAATGGGCCAAGGACGAAGGAGATCAGGAAAAAGTTGATCTCAAAGAAGTTGAGAAGCCGATACCAGCGTTGAAGAAGGTTGAAAGGGTAAGAATTGTTGTAACTCGGTTTACAAAACCTCTAAAAAAAACGAGAAAAACAAACATATTTTATTAAACAAAATGGAAGGTAGTTGAGAAACGCGGAATCGTTGCTCACATCACCGCCCGAGAATCGAAATCGACTGCGACTGAGAAAAGCTGCGGCTTTGAAATTTCAAATGTCTTCTTTCTTTCTTTTTTTTTTTCCGTTTGAATGGGGAATGATATTTGTATAATTAGCCGGTGAAAGACGGTGAATCGCATGAAACTGGATGGTATCAGGAAGAGGGTGAGATAGTGATCGTCGCCGAAGGAGAAGTGGTCGCTCGTATTCCTATCGGCAAGAAAGGGGAGGCTAACTGGAGCTGGTTGAAGGTTTTTTAAAATCAATCATAAAAATTAAAAAAAAAAATCAATAAATATATATAAATACGGTTTTATAATTCTTCCGGATTCGAACATTTTTTTCAGGCCATTTTTTTCAATTTCCAATTCATTTTTTTCTCCATCATTATCTCCACGTAGATAATCGATTGACAAAAATTGATATTTTTTCGATTTTCCATCGTTCATAAAATATTTAATTCCAATGAACTTTTTTTCTCTCTTATATCATTGGAATTTTCTGTACTAATTTTTATTTATACAAAAGAAAAAAGAAAGAACGAGAAAAAATCCGCTCGAATTATGAAACACGATTTGAATAAACATTCCTAATTAATATTCCTTTTAAAAAAAAATCACAATCTTGTCACCTGTATCGATGAATTTTTTTAAATCAGATACATTAAATATTTTTTATTTAAATTAAAAAAAAAAAACAACATGAATTCGGGTATAAATAAAAAAAATTTACAAAAAACAAGAAAAACGAGAACCAAAAAAAAAAAAAAAACGGATTATCGCTAGGAAACGATGAGCCTCCATGATATAATATAATATAGTTGGCGTTATGAAATTTAGGAAATATTAATCTATCATCACACCAGCAAATACCGTAACGATATGCAAATAATTTACATAAGTTTTGTTTTTGTCATTAATGTCAATCATTTGTGTTGAAAGAAAGAAAAAAATCAGATAACGAAATTCGAATCATGGATATGATTCTTTCGTTTTTCTTTTCTTTTTATTTTCTGCGATTGTTGCTCATTCATTTGTCAAAATGAAATACAGTGACGAATCGGAATGGGTTGATTTGAGAAAAAATGGGATCGAACGTTATTAAATATTATTTATTCATCATCGTTACGTTGTGTCAGTTGCTCGGAGATTTTTTTTTTTTATTATAGTTTGTTTGTTGACCACTTTTCTCACCGTTCAATTTTTTTCTGTGTCTGCATTTATGTTCACAAATGTATTTAACAAAACTTCATTACTAACTAAAAATATCGTCTTTCCGTTTTTGCTTTGTACTGCGATTAGTTATTTTTTCTTTTTTTTGGGTCTGTTTTGGAAAATTTGCTCGCACAACAGCACTCGCTTATATCTATCATTGTCGATTACAATGATAGGAGAAAAATGCTTCGTTAATTTTTTTTCAGCTTATTTTTAATCTCAATCATGTGATTTACAAGAAAAAAAAAATTAACCTATCATTTTATTCGTCATTCTTTGCGAGTGAAATCATATTTGCGTTACACCAGACTCTGATGTGATCATCGATAACGATTGATCATTTTGTTTTCGGTTTTATTAATTCATTTCTTTTTTTTCTCACTTTTTTTCATATATCCCAAATTTGACATGTATCATCTGAATGTGAGCGCTTAGTTAGGAGCTTGACCGTAATGGAGGCTCATCTTTGATAGCCGCAAAAAAAAATGAACCGCCCTCGGCTCGATATCCTCCTTCCTACTTTTTCAAAAAAAAAAAAATTTCAAGAATTACTCCTATACACCTATACATATAACGTATGTATGCAAATTGCAGCGTTAGTTAGTCGATGCAATTTTTTTCTTATTTTACTTTCTACGAATAACAAAAAAAAAAAATGACAAATTGTTAATCCATAAATGGTAGAAATTCTTTTGAAATTTTTTTTTTTTCTCTTTTTCTTTCTTCCTGCACCTCAAATTTTCCGTCACTAACTAAATGATAAATATGTAATTCTTTTTTTCTTTTCCTTTTTTTCAACTCCTCTTTCGTTTCAATGACACTTTATCTATCTAACGACTTAAAGATAATGCTTCAAATCACTTGAGGTGAAATAAAATTTTTATTTTCATTTTTTTTTCTTTGTAATATAAAAAAATTAAAATACAGAGAATAATCACGTCGACTGTCCTGCATCTCACTGTTTCCAACTCACGTTTCTTATGTTTTTTTGTCTTTTTTGTTTAACAGAAATAAATTAGGAAATAAAAAAACGAATAAAAGAACAAAATTTACTATAAAACAAATCTGTACATGAGTTAAAAAAAAAAAATTAATAAAAACAAGCATTACCTGTAAGTTGATTAAAACAAATAAGAGACAAAAAAAAAGGAAGAAAAAAAAACGTACAATCGCAGTAAAATATTGCCTGGAATGACGATTTACCGATTTCGATCATTTTTTTTATTACAGAATATATCCAGTGTCGGGTTTTGTTCAGAAATTATTTTGACTTTCTTTCGTCTACTTTTGTCGGTTTTTCCTATATCTTTGTTTTTACTTTCATAGAAGTTGAATGTAGTGAAAGAAAATTGATTTTTTGTTTAAATTCGTTTGTGGAAACACTTTTTGTTTTTCTCTTTCACGAAAGTTGTCGTCTTCGATGCTGATTACGATCGATTGTATAATTTTGATCGGTGAATCGTTGTTACTTTAAATGGCATATAAATAAATAAATTGGGAACGTTCGTTCCCCTTGTCTACTAACAATGTTATGTGTGTGTGTATATCGCGCATGTAGGACGTCTTCAATATCCAGCGCAGACCGAGCTTGTCGGAGGTAATTGGTGACTGGCCAACTCTAGTGGTCCGAGAAAAAGAGAAGGTTCGCTCAAAAACTAAAAAAATTAAAAAATCCCCAAAAAAAAGAACAAAAACCAACAAAAAAAAATCACGCTCACAATCAGAGTTCATGATGATTATTTCTTCCAATTTTACAACCCCGACCATTTACATTGTTAATAAAAAGCTATCCGCGTTATTAACAATTGAATATTTAATTTTTTTTTTTAATTTCTGCTGATTAACGCTATACCATGCACATTATTAATTAATCAGAGTTGTTGTTGCATATTTTTGTGCCGTTAATTTTATGAATTTTATTAAAAAATAAAAAAATAAAAAAAAGAACAAAATAAATGAAAAATAGCCCTGTTTTGTTGAAATTTTATATTTTCTACGAGGGTGTTATTTATATTTTTCGTACACGTATGAATGTTATTATTATTTATTTGTTATTATATTTCGTTGATAATTGTATAAATTGAAATTTAGATAAATGTTGAGGCGAGTATTGAGGTACCTATTTGTTTAGCGAATGTGAATGAATATTGGGTGAGACTGTAGGAGGTATGTTTCTTATTTCTAGACTAGTGGATCTCGTAGGCTTTCCCTGGCCGAATTAATTCCCGATTGGCCAACACTTCATCACTTCAACAAACAGGAGGTTGGACGAACGATCGATGGATGTTAAAGAATCCATTTTATTCATCATTTCTTTGATCGTTTATTTGTCTGTTTATTTATTCATTTATCTCAATGTTCTATCCGATCATTTTCTCTAAGGTCGTTCGACTTTCATCTACACGAATCTTCTATCTCGATACATTCAAATTCTGGAATGTTTTCTGCAAGTTCGTTGACTCACGATTATCTTATCAACAACAATATTCCACTTTCATTCATTTTTAGTTTTGCATCTTATTATTATTATTATTATAACTTTTTTTTTCTTCATCCTGCATCCGATTTGAATGTTCAATAACTTCAATCGTTACCACGTTATAATTAATTACACATTTTGGTAGCTCGTCATCAACATTTTAGATAAAAATTTTCTTCAGCATTTCGATCTTCAACTAATTGACTTCCAACTATTTTCTTCTCACTAGTTTCTCTCTACGTATTATTTTATTCTTATAAAAATACTTGAAGCCTGCGTATTTAGCTCGTGATTGCAATTCTTTTATTTCTCAATTTCCATCCACTTCTTTTTTTTTCTTATTTCCTTCTGTTTCATCACAGATAATATTTCTCCTCTTTGGTGTTGTATGGTATCTCGATGTATGCACAAGAACTGTAGCGTAGTAAATTGTCCAGAATTCATATTAACCGAGCATATTTCATTAGAAATCCTCATCGTGAAATTGAAAGAACCTTCTTGTTTTTTAATGCAATCTTGTTTTTTTTTTTACGTTTTCTTTTCGCTGTACTTCGTTTTGTATCTTGTCTTCTTTATTTGTTTTTTTTTGAGATTCGTTTCAGTAGGTGCAAATAGAGAAGAAACGCCGCACATCGTTTTATACATATTGTTTTTTTCTTTTTTACAGGTGGAAAATATTTTTGTCGGTGATTTTGGTTTTCTTTTTTGTTTATGAATTTTTTTTTTTATTCTTTCAAATTACATTTTACAGATGTATGGAAATATAATGTGTATTTCTTATTTATCACCAGCATATAATCATTGCATCATCACGTACAATCACCGCTGTAATAAAGTGCAGATCTGCTGCACGTTTTTTTTTTTTTTTTTCTTTTTCTTCTTGTCTTTATTCCTAACGTTTTTCTAATATGAAAAATTTGTTTTTTTTCTCTTTTTTTTTGAAAATGATACAGAAACCTGAGTCGTTCCTGAAACCGCTCGTCGATCAGTACGCGAAGGAAGGTAAAGACAAGAAGGTCGTCTTCGAAGCGAACTTCACAAAACCAAACTGCAAACCGAAGTGGTTTTTCAGAAAAGATGTGAGTTATTATTATTATTATTTTTTTTTTGTTCCAACTCAAAGTAATTACTCGAATAATATAGATTCTTCCGGATCAAACTTTTGAAAAATTTTTCAAGTCTTGTAGACAAAAAATAAAAATTAAGACGCCAATTTTTTTTTTTTCTCTTTCTTCTTCAGGAATTATTTGCCAGTGCCAAGTACAAGTTCAAAAATGAAAATGACTCGTACCAGCTCATCATCACTGGACCAAAAGTTGATGATACTGGAAAATATACGATCGATATCAGCGGAGTTTCATCGACCGGTTTTCTTACCGTCGAAGGTATAAGAAAGTCACGAATTTTGGTGAAAATATATTTTTAATTTGAAAATAATTATTTGTTCTTCAGAACCTGATCCAACGTACAGCTTCTTGAAACCATTGTCAAAAAAATCAAGCGGTTTTACACTACACGAAACTTATATGGAATGTACGGTAAATTCGAGTATGGCAAAGGTCACATGGTGGAAGGGAAAGGACAAGCTCGACGTGAGTAAAAGTTTTTTTCTATTTATTTTTTTTCGAGTGTTCGAATGACACGAATTTCTTCTTTTTTTTTTTCTTTTTCTGGCGTTGTTTTTTCAATTCTCTTCCGGTTTTTAGGACGACGAAACATTCAGCATATCGAAGGACATGTCTGGCGTATGTCGTTTGACGATAAAAATTGCCAAAGTCGAAGACAGTGGAGAATATTGCTGTAAAATTGAAAAGCAAACCGATAAGACTGAGACGACTCTTACGATAATCGGTAATTTCATTTTTTTTCTTCAACATTTTATTCAATTATCTGCGTATCCTTTGAAAATACGTAAACGTTTTATCGTTGGGTGATCCGGAAAATGTCTTCATATCAAAATAGAGTCTATTCATTCTTTTTGTCGTTTACAGAATACCCGTATAAATTCGTTAAGGTGTTGAAGCACCAACAAGCAGTAGAAAAGGATACGATTAGTTTATTGTGCGAATTGGACGACGCTGCCGGTGACGTTAAATGGTTCAAGGGAGACCAGGAAATAAAGGCTGATAAACGGTAACCGAGAATCAATTCGATGTGAAACAAGAGCATTTGAGAAAAGAAAATATCCCTGAAAACTTTACGTTTTATTTCAGAGTACAAATAAAGGTTGACGGACGTAAACGTAAGCTTATTATCAAGGATGCCAAGGTCACGGACGCTGGAATGTACTCGTGTGTCAGTAACGCTGATAAAACGGAAGCTGAAATTGTCGTTAATTGTTAGTTGTTCACATTTTTAACACATATCAAACTTTCACCTTCCAATTATTACCGAACCTGTTCATCATTTTTCTTTTCTTTTTTTTTTCAACCCCCACAGACTTGAACCGTTTCAACAAAAAACTAAAGGACACCGTGGCTATAGAACGAGAAAAACTTGTCCTTGACGTTGAACTTCAAGATCAAACTGCTCCGGCCGAATGGCTCTTCAATGGAAAACCAATTACGCCGAGCGAAAGGGTTGAAATAAAGAATCTTGGTGGTGGCAAACATCAGTTGGTATTTAATAAACTTGAAATGGAAGATGACGGCGAAATCACATGCCAAAGTGGACAGTTATCGAGCGCTTGTCAACTTACTGTCAAAAAAGGTGAAAGTAAACCTATCATTGATGTGCCGGATAAAATCGAAGGACCTTGTAGCGCGCCGATCACCTTTATCGTGCCCTTCAAAAGTACGTAGATATTTTTTGTCAAAGTAATTTTGTTTATTTTTTTCTTTTTTCAACGGTGAACATGTTTCTTAACGATATCAAGAAAAAAAAAAACTTCTTCCACAGTTGATGGCACGAAACAGACACCTGTTGAAGCTAAACTTCTGAAGGACGGCAAAGCGCTGCCCTTGAAGGACGTTGAAATAATCGTCGGCGAGGACAAGATAACTTATAAAATAAAGAAACCCCAACGTGATCAGTCAGGAATTTATCAACTGAAAATTGGAAATGGACAAGGAGAGGAGGTCAAGGACGTGAACATCAACATGCAAGGTATGCTGCATATCAATTGGAGCAAAATCGCTTTCAAAATTTTAATTGCGCCAATTTTCTACGGGCCCCTTTGAATTTTTGCATTAGTTTTTTACATTAGATATTTTTTTACATGAATTCGAATATTTTTTTCCAGACGTTCCATCGCCTCCGACCGACGTCGATGTCAAAGATGTCTTCCAAAGTTCATGCGTCGTGAGTTTCAAACCATCGAAAGAAGACGGTGGTTCTCCAATAACAAAATATGTTATCGAACGTTTGGATCTTAGTCTCAAGTCCCAATGGGCAAACGTCGGTGAAGTTCTGCCCGGTGAAAAGTGTGTCTACAAGGTTGAAGACCTTGTTCCAAAGAAGGAATACAAATTCCGTATAGTCGCCGTAAACAAACTTGGACAGAGTGAACCGGCAAACTTCGCAAAACCAATTCTTGCCAAAGATCCATGGGGTGAGTTGATCCAAATTTAAAGGACCTCAAAAATTGATCCACCAGATTATTGAATTCCCGTAGTGTTTACAATGGAAAACGTTATATCAAATCAAGATCATTCCAAGGTCGAGACAAAGATCGATAAACGTTTTCCTCATGTGTCAATATTTTACACTGATTGATGGATTTTTTTTTTCTTTTGAATGATTCAGACGAACCTGGTAAACCTGGAAACGTTGAGGTCGTTGACTGGGACAAGGATCACGCTGATTTGACATGGACGAAACCAGAGACCGATGGAGGAGCACCGATAACTGGATACGTTATCGAGTACAAAGAGAAGTTTGGAAAAGAATGGGTCAAGGGTAAGGAAATCGAAGGAGATGTGACAAAAGCAACGATCGATGGGCTGAAAGAAGGGACACAATATGAGTTTAGAATTCGAGCTGTTAATAAGGCTGGACCTGGTGAACCTTCGGATGCAACAAAACCGATAACGGCAAAATCACGTTTTGTAAAACCTTATATTATCGGTGATCAGCTAACTAACCTGATAGTGAAAAAGGGACAGGTAATTAAATATGATATCAAATACGGTGGTGAACCAGAACCGGAAGTTCATTGGTTCTTGGGAGAGAAAGAACTCGTACAAGATGCAGCAGAAAGATTGACTATCGATAAGTATGAAAGGAACACCGTCCTTACTGTAAGAAAAACAACTAGACCTGATTCTGGAAAGTACAAACTTGTTCTCACAAACGGATCTGGAACGTGCGAAAGCGTTGCTGACGTTGTTGTTCTTGGTAAGTTTTTTATTTTTGATTTTTTAAGCCCGAGAAGATTGGTGTGATATTTTAATGAATTGAAAACTTTCAGACAAGCCAGCTGCGCCAAAGGGTCCTCTGAAGGTGGAGGAAGTACGTTCGGATCACGTGAAGGTCAAATGGGAGAAACCAGCGGACAATGGTGGTACAGATATCACCGGTTATGTCTTGGAAAAAATGGACATGGAAACCGGCCGTTGGATTCCAGCTGGCGAAGTTGGACCCGATAAAGATAGTTTCACTTTCCAAGGTTTGACGCCGAAGAAAAAATACAAGTTCCGTGTCAAGGCCGTCAACAAAGAGGGAGAATCCGAACCACTCGAAACCGAGGAAGGCATCGTCGCCAAAAATCCTTACGGTCGGTACTACGGAAGCAGCGTCATTTTTATATTATGTATATTTATTTTGTGTAACCTTCCTCATTGTTGGTTTTTTGAATTTTTGATTTCAACAGACGAACCTGGGCGTCCTGGAAAGCCGGAAATTGCCGACTACGACAACGTGAGCGCGACTCTAAAATGGGCAAAACCTGAAACCGATGGTGGCCGAACCATCACCCATTACACCGTTGAAATGAAGGACAAATTTGCGATCGATTGGACCGAAGTACTGAAGACTCCGGATGCTAATCCGGAAGCCAAGGTCGAAGGACTTAAAGAAAAGATGGTCTACCAATTCCGAGTCAGAGCGCACAACAAGGCTGGTGCTTCGGAACCGAGTGAACCGACCGACAATCATTTGTGCAAGCACAGAAACTGTGAGTGGTTCTTCTTTTTCTTTTGTGATTTTGTTTCACTTTTATTTTGGTATTAATTTGCTCGATTTTTTGGACTTCAGTGAAGCCACGCATCGACCGTACGAACCTGAAATCGGTTATAATAAAAGCGGGACGTTCGCACAAGTGGTCAGCGGACATAATCGGCGAACCACCACCAGAAGTGAAATGGATATGGAGGGATAATATCCCATTGACAAATACTGAGAGAATTAAAATAGAAAATGTCGATTATCACACTGATTTCAGCATCATAAATGCCGTGAGAAAAGACACAGGAAAATATACAGTTATCGCAGAAAACGCCAACGGAAAAGACGAAGAGTCCGTAGAACTCACGGTGCTCTGTAAGTCTTTGAAAAAAAAAAAAAAAAATAAGTAATCGATTCTTCTTCGTAAACGTTACATGTATTTTCTTTGCTTTCTCAGCGAAACCGAGTGCACCGAAAGGTCCGTTGGAAGTTTCCGGCGTAACAAATACGACGGCAAAATTGAAATGGCAAAAACCAGAAGACGACGGAGGTTCACCTATAAAGGAATACGAGGTTGAAAAAATGGATACGAAGACAGGAAAGTGGATAAGAGTTGGTAAAGTTCCAGGAAACGTTGCCAGCCCTGAAATTGACGTGACAGGTTTAAATCCCGGAAGTGAATACAAATTCAGGGTAACAGCGATAAATGACGAAGGTGATTCCGAACCACTTGAAACCGAGAAGGGAATAATCGCGAAGAATCCGTTCGGTAAGAGATATGACAAAAAATATTTTTCTACAATCGAAATTGTTTTAGAAAATTTTATTTAAAATTGATCGTCGAACTGCTCGTTTAAACAGACGAACCCCTGAAGCCTGGAACCCCAGAGATTACGGACTACGACAACGAATCAGTTTCCTTGAAATGGACGGCACCAGAATCGGACGGAGGTGCACCGATCGAAAAATACATAATCGAAAAGAAGGACAGGTACAAACCAGATTGGGAAAAAGCAATAGAAGTACCGGCAACTGAACTTCAAGGAAAAGTACCTGACCTCAAAGAACGTGGCGAATATCAGTTCAGGGTCATCGCTGTAAATAAGGCTGGACCTTCCCAACCTTCGGACGCTTCGAAAATGCAAGTTTGCAAGCACAAAGCCCGTAAGTCTAATTTATTTTGACTAGTTTTCCAGGTTTCAAGTGCGATCATGACCTTGGAAGGTCGCGAATTGAATCTTCTTCTCCCCGCTCACGATTTTGTTGTTCCAGTGAAACCACGAATCGACCGCACAAACTTGAAGCCGATAATCGTGCGTGCCGGTAAAATGATAAAATACGATGTAGACGTGCGCGGTGAACCGCCACCAGAAATAACTTGGACTCACGTCAAGACGGAATTGAAATCAGGCGGAAACGTTGACATAACTAACGTAGATTACAACACGAAGTTAACCATAACCGATGCCGTAAGGAAAAACACGGGAGTCTACAAAATCCTAGCGGTCAACGCTCACGGCCAAGATGAAGCGGAAGTCGAAGTTACCGTGCTTTGTGAGTAATTTCGAAAAATTTAAAACTGACCCAATTTTCGTCCAAACTCGAAAAACAAAACCAATCGAAAATTGAATTACAGCTGCCCCTGGACAGCCGAAAGGCCCTCTCAAGGTCTCTGACGTCACGAAGACCGGCTGCAAGGTGAAATGGGAAAAACCTGAAGACGATGGTGGAAAACCGATAACCGGATACCTCGTAGAAAAATTGGACAAAGCAACTGGTCGTTGGGTTCCAGTTGGCCGAACAACTGAACCCGAACTTGAGATCAAGGGTCTGCAGGACGGTCACGAGTACGAATTCAGGGTCAAAGCACTTAATGAGGAAGGAGAATCCGAACCGTTGGTAACGGACGGTTCAATAATCGCGAAGAATCCATACGGTAACTGATATTTCCTTTATGAGTTTTTTTTAACGTTTAATTATCGGTTAACGTTTACCAACGGGACGTTTTTTTCGGTTTTAACAGACGTTTCCGGAAAGCCTGGTACTCCAGAGTTCGAAGACTGGGACGTTGACCGAGTTGACCTCAAGTGGGAACCACCGAAGAACAATGGCGGCGCACCGATTACTGGTTATATCATAGAAAAGAAGGAAAAATTAAAGGGCACCTGGGAAGAAGCTCTGGTTACAAAAACTCCAGACTGCAAAGGTCGCGTTCCTGATTTGAAAGAAGGATCTACCTACCAATTCAGGGTACGCGCCGTCAACAAAGCTGGTCCTTCCGATCCCAGTGAACCAACTAAACCGCACATCGCGAAGGCCAGATACTGTGAGTTTCAATTTACAGATATACAGAAATGGATTTTTGAAAATCCAGAAATCCCTTCTAATTTTTATAAATTATGATAATTTTGATCGAGAATAATATTTTTTCGCAACAGTGAAACCGCACATCAACCGCGAGAAGTTGAACAAGGTCAAAGTACGCGCTGGTCAGTTGGTTAAATTTGATGTTGACATCAAGGGTGAACCGCCACCAACCGTTACTTGGAGTTTCAAGGGCAAAGTTCTCGAAACTTCTCCGAGCTACAAAATCGAGAACGAAGATTACAACAGCAAAATTCAACTCCTCGCAACGGCTCGTCAAGATACTGGAAAGTACACGATTAAGGCCGTCAATGACTCCGGAGAGGATGAGGCCGATGTCGAAGTCATCATCCTCGGTAATCTTAATTATTTTTACTTCAATAATCGCCGTCCGAAATTCCATCACATCCTGGGAAAATTGCTAAAATTCTTTTCGTCTTTACAGACAAACCTGGCAAACCGGAAGGTCCTCTCGAAGTATGCGACGTGCACAAGGAAGGATGCAAATTAAAGTGGTCGAAACCGAAGGACGACGGTGGTCTTCCTCTGTCGAGTTACCTCGTCGAAAAAATGGACGTAACAACCGGACGTTGGATCCCAGCTGGAATTGTAGACCCTGACAAAACCGAGCACACCATAACCGGTTTGGAACCAGGAAAGAAATACGAATTCCGTGTCAAGGCCGTCAATGAAGAAGGCGAATCAGAACCTCTCCAAACAGACACGGCAATTGTCGCCAAAAATCCATTTGGTAAGCAAATATCGCTGTGTTTATTCTTCGGAAATTCTTCCAGATCTACCCAAACGTTTTTTTTCTTCACTTTCGCACGCTAATATCCTTGTTCTAATTTTTAAACAGATGCCCCAGCGCCGCCTGGTCTTCCGGAGATCGTCGACTGGTCGGAGAACATGGTAAAGTTGAAGTGGGAACCACCGATGCGAGACGGAGGTGCTCCGATAACGGGATACGTTGTAGAAATGAAAGATAAATTTGGAACGACCTTCACAAAGGCGTTGGAAACAGACGGACCAACTTGTACCGCAACTGTACCAAAACTCGAAGAAGGTAATCAATACCAGTTCAGAATAAGAGCCGTGAACAAAGCTGGTCCTGGAGAACCAAGCGAAGCGACAAATCCTCACACGGCAAAACCTCGCTGGTGTAAGTAAATTATCGATCTTTTATTCGTTTTTTAAATCACACCGATTCTTTTTACCACGTTTCTTTCGTCGTTATATCTACAGTGAAACCGCACATCGATCGAACGAATTTACAACCGGTAACAGTAAAGGCTGGACTTACCGTATCTTTGGATGTTAACATAACTGGAGAACCAGCACCAACTGTCACGTGGTACTTCGGCAATGAGGAAGTAAAAACTGGTGATCAAATACGCATCGATAACATCGATCATAATTCGAAGTTCCTTATTCTAAAATCAAAACGAGGACACACCGGAAAATATGTGATCACTGCGAAGAACGACGTCGGTGAAGATACGGCTGAAGTGGAGATAACCGTGCTTGGAAAGCCTTCGAAACCAGAGGTCAGGGTTAACGATTACCTCATATAACATTATTCGTTCGATTCTCGCAAATTATTTTGTTTCTGAAAAAAAATAAAATATTGTTTCGTCTTCTCTTCAGGGACCCCTCGAAGTTTCGGATGTTACGAAACACGGTTGTAAATTGAAATGGAAGAAACCAGAAGATGACGGTGGCACTCCGGTCGAGTACTACGAAATTGAAAAACTTGACCCACTTACTGGACAATGGATATCATGCGGAAGGGCCACTGAACCAGAAGCTAATATCACTGGACTTCAGGAAGGCAAACCGTACAAGTTCAGGGTCAAGGCTGTCAATAAGGAGGGACAGTCCGATGACCTTGAGACCTTGAAGCCAATCATAGCGAAAAATCCATTCGGTAATTAGAAAAAATGTTCAGCAAAATCATATTAAAAAACCGGCATGGATTGTCAGAGGGTATTTTACAATTCGTAAATATTTTTCAGACGAACCAGGAAAACCGGGTCGTCCAGAGCTGAAGAATTGGGATCGTGATTTTGTCGAGCTGGAATGGAGGCCGCCATCGAACGATGGCGGAGCTCCGATCGAAAAATACATCGTCCAGATGCGCGACAAGGATGGAAGACAATGGGTGGATGCTGCGACGGTACCTGGAGATCGTCCAGCCGCCAAGGTCACCAATGGTATACAAGAAGGTCACGAATACGAATTCAGGGTTGTCGCCGTTAACAAAGCCGGACCAAGCGAGCCAAGCGACACTTCGAAGAGCATCGTTGCCAAGCCAAGATTCCGTGAGTATTAAAAGATACGAAAACATCATGGCTGAATCGAACTTGAGTCTTATGATTTACAATCCGTTCCATACTTACAGTGGCTCCGCACATCGACCGTAAGAATTTGAAGAAAAAGGTAATGCGAGCTGGTCAACTTTTGCGCATCGAAGCCGACGTTCAAGGTGAACCCGCTCCAACGGTAACATGGACTCTGAGAGACGCACCGCTGTCCAACACCGATCGTTTGAAAATCGAAAACGAAGATTACCACACGACCTTCATAATGACTAAACTAAAGCGTACGGATACCGGAACTTACACGGTTATGGCAAAGAACGACAGTGGAAAGGATCAAGTTGACGTTGAAATCGAGGTTCGTTTACAAAAATTATTTCACCAACATTTACCAAAATCTTTTCTTTATGAAAAAAAAGAATCTGTTACTAATGCTATTTTTTATTCTCCAATTCGCAGGTGATTAGTAAGCCGGGTAAGCCCAAAGGTCCTTTGAACGTATCTGAAGTTACTGCCGAAGGATGTAAATTGAAATGGCAAAAGCCCGAAGACGACGGAGGTGAGCCCGTCGACCATTACGTCGTGGAACGAATGGACACTGAATCTGGTCGTTGGGTACCATGTGGAGTTAGCAAAACACCTGAGGCCGATATCACGGGTCTGAACGAAGGAAAAGATTACCTTTTCCGTGTCAAGGCCGTTAATGCTGAAGGAGAATCCGAACCACTAGAAACAACGATTCCAACGACCGCGAAGAACCCGTTCAGTGAGTTAATTTATCAAATTTTACGACAATGGTATGATCGGTTTTGAGGATATTCGTAACACCTTTTGGTTTTTTTTTGTTAATGAATTTCAGCTGCACCCGACGCTCCTGGAAGACCAGAGCTGAAGGATTGGAACAAGAATCACGTGGATTTGAAATGGGCTGCTCCAAATAACGACGGCGGTGCTCCGATCGAGAAGTACATAATAGAAAAGAAGGACCAATACGGAAAGTGGGTGAAAGCTGCCGAAGTTCCCGGTACTCAGAGAGAGGGTAAGGTTGACCTTATCGAAGGTCAAAAGTATCAGTTCAGGGTCAAGGCCGTGAACAAAGGAGGTCAAAGCAAACCAAGCGATGCCAGTGAGACTTTGATAGCAAAGGATCGTTTCGCGGTGCCAAAGATCGACCGTACAAACCTGAAGGACCTTACGATAAAGGCGGGAAATCACATAAAACTCGATGTCAAGGTCAGCGGTGAGCCGCCTCCAACGAAAACGTGGTTCCTGAAAAAATCGAAGGTCGAAGATGGCGAAATGGGCATCAGCATAGACTTCGAAGATTACAGAACAAAGTTCGTCGTCGGTTCTGCTACAAGAGCGCATTGCGGTACGCTGACCTTGAAGGCGGAGAACTCGTCGGGAAAAGACGAAGCTTCTATAGAAGTTTTGATTCTCGATAAACCCGGCAAACCCGAAGGTCCTCTCAAGGTTTCCGATGTCCACAAAGAAGGTTGCAGTCTTAAATGGCAACCACCACTCGACGATGGTGGTACTCCGATCGACCATTACACCGTTGAAAAAATGGATACCGATACTGGCCGGTGGATACCAGTTGGAAGAACTTACGAACCAAAAATGAACATCGAAAATCTTGTGCCCGGTCAGGAGTACAAGTTCAGAGTGGCCGCTGTCAATGCCGAAGGAGAATCACTTCCACTTGAAACTGAACATGGCGTCATCGCTAAGAATCCGTTTGGTGAGTTGAATGAAATTTTTTTTGGTTTCAACAAAGAAATTCTTGACGTTGAAAATTCTAATTGTAGACGAACCTGGAGCACCTGGTCGTCCGGAGGCAACGGACTGGGACAGAGATCACGTAGATTTGAGATGGACTCCGCCAAGTAAAGATGGCGGATCTCCAATCACTGGCTACCTGATAGAAAAGCGAGAAAAGGGAACTGGCCGCTGGTTGAAGGCCGCGGAAATACACGAACCTGATTGTAAAGGACGCGCCGATAACCTTGACGAAGGTGTAGAGTACGAATTCCGGGTCAAGGCTATCAACGCCGCGGGACCTGGCGAACCTTCAGACGCTAGCAAATCGGTCATAGCGAAACCAAGAAGACGTGAGTATTCCTGGTTTTAACTGGAACCAAATTTCTGATCGACGGTGTCGGAGAAATGATTTTTATTTCCTGCTTTTTTTTTCTCAGTGGCGCCGAAGATCGATAGACGCAATCTACGAAACCTTACGATCCGCGAAGGAGAACCGGTCTTCTATGACGTGAAAATCAGCGGAGAACCAGCGCCAGAAGTCGAATGGGTTTTGAATAACAAAAAAATACAATACAACCACTCCCGCAGGGTTGAAGACGTTCCCTACAATTCAAAATTCTATAACGACAAACCCGAACGCAAGGACTCTGGAACTTACAAAATAACCGCCGTTAACCCGTACGGTTCCGATACTGCCGAGGTTGAGGTCACAGTAATTTGTAAGTACTGGAAAAAAGACGTATCTTTTTTCTGATAATTTCAATTTTGGAACATTTTCTTAAAAAATTGCTCAACATTTCTTTACAGCGAAACCAAGCAAGCCTGAAGGACCTCTGGAAGTTTCCGATGTCCATAAGGATGGCTGCACTTTGAAATGGAAAAAGCCCAAGGACGACGGTGGAGAACCGATCGAAGGTTACTTAGTGGAGAAGTTTGATCCAGATACAGGACTGTGGTTACCAGTTGGTAAAACACTGGGCCCGGAAATGAAGGTCGAAGGACTCATTCCTGGACACGAGTACAAATTCCGTGTCAAGGCCATCAACAAGGAAGGAGAATCCGAGCCGCTCGAAACCCTGGGATCCATAATAGCCAAGGATCCATTCAGTGAGTTTATCATAACTCGAACATTTTCATATCATTTACTTTCCCGGCTTACAATTTCTCCTCTTTTTTTCCCACAGCCGTTCCTGCCGCGCCTGGTGCTCCGGAGCCTGTCGATTGGACGGCAAACCAAGTCGAACTTGTTTGGAAAGAACCAGTCAGCAATGGAGGTTCCCCTATCACAGGGTACATAATCGAAAAGAAAGACAAATACAGTACAATGTGGGAAAAGGCTCTCGAAACGAGCACGCCGACCCCTCAAGCTTTGGTGACTGGATTGATCGAAGGCAATGATTATCAATTCCGTGTCCTTGCTGTCAACAAAGCTGGCCAATCGGAACCTGGAGATGCAAGCAAGACCTTCACCGCAAAGCCTCGTTACCGTAAGCATATTTTTCATCTTAAAAAAAAAAGAAAGAAAACAAAAAAAAGAACTTCCAAATTAAGTACTACTTTTTTTCTCCAATAGTCGCTCCAAAGATCGACCGCCGCAATCTCCGTGACATAACTTTATCTGCTGGTGCATCCCTGAAATTCGATGCTAATGTTATCGGTGAGCCACCTCCACACATCGAATGGCGTTACGGTGCGATTCCATTGTACACCGGAAAGAACGTTCTGGTCGACAATTCGGATTACAACACGAAACTTACGATCAGACCTGTTCAGCGTGGTGATACTGGAGAGTACACAGTAACCGCTAGCAATAACTCCGGAAGAGATCACGTCACCGTTAATGTCGTCGTAACCGACAAACCGACGCCGCCTGAAGGACCTCTGCAAGTGTCGGACGTCCACAAAGAAGGGTGCAAACTCAAGTGGAAGCGACCCATCGACGATGGCGGCGTACCCATCGAGTACTACCAGGTCGACAAAATGGACCCGGAAACCGGATGCTGGGTGCCTTGCGGACGGTCCGCAGAACCTGGTAACTTTTCTTTTTCTGTCATTCTTCGGTTTCCAAATGACTTCCCGTGAGATCTTGATCTTGATCTACATTTATTGTTCATTTCACAGCATTCGAGGTCACAGGACTGGTACCCGGAAAGGAATACAAGTTCAGAGTGGCGGCGGTTAATTCCGAAGGTGAATCCGAACCGTTGATAACGGAACAGGCCATCGTAGCGAAGAATCCATTCGGTAAGTCGGCGATTTTTAGCGAATAAATATACGTGGAAAAGTAGTTATAGTAAAAGATTGATTTATTAACGAAATTTTGGATTACAGATGAGCCAGGAAAACCGGGAAGTCTTCAAGCAACTGACTGGGATAAGGACCATGTGGACTTGAAATGGAAGCCGCCAACGAACGATGGAGGTTCACCAATAACTGGATACATAGTTGAAAAGAAGGACAAATACGGCGAGTGGGAAAAGGCGTTGGAAGTACCTGCGGACCAGACGACGGCGACGGTTCCAGATCTCATCGAAGGTCAACCTTACGAATTCCGGGTACGAGCCGTCAACAAAGCGGGACCTGGAGAACCTTCCGATGCCACGCCAACTATAATAGCGAAGCCTCGTAATCTTGCGCCGAAGATCGACCGCGCGAATCTCATAGATTTGAGGATAAAGGCTGGCCAAAACTTTTCCTACGATGCGAAGGTCACGGGAGAACCAACGCCAACTACTAAATGGATTCTTCATGGTAAGGAGGTCAGGCCATCGGACAGGGTTAAAGTCAAACAAGTCGATTACGGGACTGGTATCAACGTCAGAATGGCAACGAGAGCAGAATCTGGAAAGTACACGATAACAGCTGAGAATATAAATGGAAAGGACATTGCATACGTTGAAGTAACGGTGCTCGATAAGCCATCCGCTCCCGAAGGACCTCTTAAGGTTTCCGACATCCACGCCGAGGGATGTAAATTATCATGGAACGAACCTGAAGACGATGGTGGTCAACCGATAGAAAAATATGTTGTTGAAAAAATGGACGAAGCTACCGGGCGCTGGGTACCAGCCGGTGAAACCGACGGTCCCGAAACATCGATCAATGTCGATGGGCTCACTCCTGGCCATAAATATAAATTCAGGGTAAGAGCAGTCAATAAACAAGGCAAATCCGAACCACTGACTGCCGCACAGAGCATCGAGGCTAAGAATCCATTTGGTAAGTTCATAAAAGACTTTCAAAAGTTCAAAAAAAAATTTATTCGTTATTCTGATTTGTTTAATTAATTATGTTTTTTTTTTATTACAGATGAACCAAGCAAGCCCGGAACCCCAACGATCAGGGACTACGACAGAGATTTCGTTGAACTTCAATGGGAGCGGCCTAAGGGAGATGGAGGTTCGCCGATAACTGGATATGTCATTGAAAAACGTGATAAGTTTAGTCCGAATTGGGAGAAATGCGCGGAAGTTGACGGTGACGTTAATCGAGGTAAAGTTAACGATCTGGTCGAAGGAACACCTTACGAATTCCGTGTTCGAGCCGTCAACAAAGCCGGACCAGGTGAACCATCAGATGCCACAAAACCGCACATCGCCCGACCCAAGAACCGTGAGTTGTGATCAAATTCAATTCTTCCTTACATTGAATTATTTTACTAACGAATTGTTTTATTTCCGTTCGATTTTTAGTGGCGCCGAAGATCGACCGCACTTTCCTGTTGGACATCAAAGTTCGTGCAGGAGGTTTGTTCGACTTCGACGTACCGGTGATCGGTGAGCCTCCTCCATCTAAGGAATGGTCTCTCCGTGGAGATTCGTTGGCCAGTCACAATCGGGTGAAAATTGTGAACGAGGATTACAACACGAAGTTGCGTCTCGTGGACGCGAAACGTTCAGATTCAGGGCTGTACACTTTGACAGCTCGTAATATAAATGGAAAGGACGTAGCGACCGTTAATGTGACGGTATTGGACGTTCCTTTGCCACCGGAAGGCCCGATGCGCATCGATAACGTGACCAAGAATGGTTGTAACCTCGCCTGGAGGCCGCCGAAGGACGACGGAGGATCAGAGATCCTCTATTATGCCGTTGAAAAAATGGACGCAGAATCAATGCGATGGGTACCGGTCGGAGACGCGCCAACGCCCAATATCAGGGTCGATCACCTTATCGAAGGTCATGATTACAACTTCCGCGTACGAGCCGTTAATAAACAAGGAGAATCTACTCCACTTACCGCCCAGGAAGCCATTACTGCAAAGGATCCGTACGCGAAACCGGACAAACCTGGAACGCCGGTTGCTACAGACTGGGACAAAGATCATGTCGACCTTGAATGGACGCCACCGAAGAGGGACGGAGGTTCTCCGATAACTGGTTATATTATTGAAAAACGTCCGCGTTTTGGACAGTGGGAAAAGGCCGTTGAGATTCCTGGAAATAAGACCAAAGGAACCGTGCCAGATTTGACCGAAGGTCAAGAGTACGAATTCCGAGTGATCGCCGTTAACAAAGGTGGTCAAGGTGAACCGTCAGAGGCATCATTACCGATAGTTGCAAAGCCACGATTTATGGCACCTTCGTTCGAGAAGCATCTATTGAACGACCTCGTCGTACGCGCGGGTCAGAAAATTGCTTGGGATATTCCGATAGAATCATCGCCAAAACCTTTCGCGAAATGGTCAGTGAATGGAAAACCGATAAAAGCAGGTGCTAGACACGATATGTTCACATCTACTACAAACACCACATTTGAAATACCTTTCTCAACGCGATCCGATACCGGAAAATACACGCTCACTCTTGAGAATGACCTTGGAACATGCAGTGCCACGGCCAACGTAACTGTACTCGACAAACCAGCACCACCTGAGAAACCGCTCATCGTTGACGGAGTGACTAAAGAAAGTTGCCAACTTTCATGGAGACCTCCACTCGACGACGGAGGCAGTCCGGTACTGCATTACGTTATCGAAAAAATGGATCTGTCGAGAGGAACCTGGACTGACGCTGGAATGAGCCCGACCTTGAATCACGACGTAACGAGGCTCGTGCACAAAAAAGAATACTTCTTCAGGGTCAGAGCTGTTAATGCGATCGGAGAATCCGAGCCCCTAGAAACAGCTAAGAGTATCGTTGCCAAAAATGAATTCGACGAACCAGACGCACCGGGTAAACCTTCCATTAAAGACTGGGACAAGGATCACGTTGACATTGAATGGGCGCCACCCAAGAACAACGGTGGATCACCCATCACGGGTTATATAATCCAAAAGAAGGAGAAGGGCAGCCCTTACTGGTCGAACGCCGTTCATGTTCCACCAAATCAGACGGACGCTACGGTACCAGACCTTCAAGAAGGTCAAGAATACGAGTTCAGAGTAATCGCGGTCAACACGGCAGGACAATCTGAACCGTCAGAACCAAGCGACGCAGTCATAGCCAAGGCCAGATATTTGGCACCGAAGATTAAGACGCCGCTTCAGGATATTCGTATCAAAGCTGGTCTCATTTTCCATTTGGATATCGATTTTATCGGTGAACCGGCTCCGGAGGTCACGTGGACGGTGGCGGATCGACCGCTAGTTACGAACGAACGTACGACGGTAACGTCGATAGGATATCACACGATCGTACACACGGTAGACGCGAAGAGAACTGACTCTGGTTTGTATCATATTCGCCTTGAGAACAGCAGTGGAAAGGATGAAGGTAGCTTCCAACTTATCGTGTTGGACAGACCAGGACCACCCGGAGGTCCACTCGAGTACGAAGAGATTACTAACCAGTCTGTCACTCTGTCCTGGAAAGCACCGAAGGATAATGGCGGCAGTGAAATAACCGGATACGTTATTGAAAAACGTGATCTTACACACGGTGGCGGTTGGGTACCGGCGGTAACTTATGTTAATCCAAGAAACACTCACGCTACTGTTCCTAGACTTTTGGAAGGAACGAAATACGAGTTCCGCGTATCTGCGGAAAATCTTCAAGGTCGTAGTGACCCCTTGACTACGGAGAATCCGATCGTTGCGAAGAACCAATTTGTCGTACCGGGACAACCCGGAACACCCGAGTGCCTCGATGCCGATAAAGATCATATCAAAATCAGGTGGACTCCTCCGATCAGCAACGGAGGGTCACCCATTATCGGTTATGACATCGAAAGACGAGATCGCGCTACCGGAAGGTGGTTGAAAATAAGTAAGGAACCGGTAAGGGGCGTTGAGTACCTCGATGGTCACGTTACCGAAGGTCATCAGTACGAGTACAGAGTTTCAGCTGTGAACGCGGCCGGTGCTGGAAAACCAAGCGACACATCTTCGCTGTTCACAGCACGACCTATGAAAGAAAAGCCAAAACTACATCTGGATGCTCTCATAGGACGTAAGATCAAGGTCAGAGCCGGAGAACCCATCAACGTAAACATACCGTTGTCAGGAGTACCGACGCCAACGATAAGCTGGACCAAAAATGGAGGTAGACTTCCTGACTCCGGTCGTATTTCAACAGAAACTAAGAGCGACAGGACATTATTACTTGTGGAAAGATCGATCCGAGATGACGCAGGAAAATACACGGTCACCGCTGAAAATGAGCACGGAAAAGACACAGCTGATATCGATGTCATCGTTGTCGATAAACCAGGAATACCGAAGGGTCCTCTTCAGTACACAGGAACAACTCACGACACAGTTTCTCTCTCTTGGGCTCCTCCGACAGACAACGGAGGCTCAGAAATTACAGGGTATATCGTGGAGATCGCTGATTATGGAACAGAAAATTGGAGACAAGTTCCAGGGTATTGCGTGCAAACAAATTTCATGGCTAAGGGATTGACCGAAGGAAAACGATACGTGTTCAGAGTACGTGCTGAGAATCTTTACGGGGTATCAGAACCACTCGATGGTAAACCAGTCGTTGCTAAGAGTCCCTTCGATCCACCAGATGCACCCAGTCAACCAGAAGTCACCGGTTACACGCCAAATACCTGCAGTTTGGTATGGGAACCACCAACTAATACCGGCGGTAAACCGATCAGCGGATACTACGTTGAGAAACGTGAACGTGGTGGAGAATGGCTCAAGGTCAACAATTATCCAACACCAAATGCGTCTTTCACCGTTCAAGATCTCCGTGAAGGAGGTCGGTACGAATTCAGGGTGACTGCCGTGAACGAAGCGGGACCTGGAAAGCCTAGTAAACCAACGGAACCGATAACTGCCGGACATCAACGCAGACGACCCGACGCTCCCGAGCCTCCGAAGCCAGATAGAATCACTAAGGACTCTGTCACGCTATCTTGGAGGCCACCAAGGAGCGATGGAGGTGCGAAAATCCGGGGTTACGTCGTTCAGAAGAAGGCCAAGGGCGACGAAGAATGGTCGGACGTTAACGGAGTGCCGGTATCGGCTACCGTGTTTACCGTCCCGAAACTCACGGAGGGCGAGGAATATCAGTTCAGGGTCATTGCGGTGAATGACGAGGGATACAGCGAGCCGAGTCGACCAAGCAACAGCATTTTGATGGAGGAACAACCGAATAAACCTGTGATGGACCTTGGCGGAGTTAGAGATATAACGGTACGAGCTGGAGAAGACTTTTCCATTCACGTACCTTATATTGGATTCCCCAAACCAACCGCGACCTGGTTTGCCAACGATACTATCAAGGACGAATCCGATCCACGTGTACATCAACAACTCGCCGATGATTACGCTAGTTTTGTTGTTAAAAATTCAAAACGTTCCGATTGCGGACAGTACAGACTTCAACTTCGTAATCCATCTGGATTTGATACCGCTACTATCAACGTCAAGGTCCTGGACAGACCATCGCCACCCGAAAATCTTCGTGCCGATGAATTCGCCGGAGATGCTCTCACACTTTATTGGAATCCACCGAAAGACAATGGCGGCGCTGACGTTACGAATTATGTGATTGAAAAACGAGAACCACGTTCACCAACTTGGTCAAAGGTCAGCAGTTACGTTACCACGCCATTCGTCAGAGTGAGAAATCTCACGATTGGAAAGGAATACGAATTCCGTGTGATGGCTGAAAACCAATACGGTACTTCGGATCCTGTTACTACCATAGATCCGATCCGTGCTAGACATCCGTTCGATCCACCAGCTGCACCTGGAACACCGAGAGGTATCGATTCGTCTGAGGATAGCATCACGATATCATGGACAAAACCACGTCACGATGGAGGTTCGCCTATCACCGATTACGTTGTAGAAAAACGACTCATGGGTGAAGATAAATGGGTCAAGGCCACCCAGGGACACGTACCGGACACGACGTACAAGGTTTTGAATTTGATTGAAAATCATGATTACGAATTCCGCGTTGCGGCTGTTAACGCGGCTGGACAAGGACCTTGGAGTTCCGGATCGGACGCCATCAGAGCGAGCGCTCCTTCGTGTGCTCCAAAGATAACGAGCGATCTGAGCATACGTGACATGACGGTAATCGCTGGTGAACCGTTTACTATTACGGTACCATTTATCGCAAATCCAAAACCAAAACCAAGCTGGACGATAAATGGAGAGGAAGTATTGACAGGTGATAGAATTAAATTCGATACATCAGCGGTCGCTTCTCAGTACATAAACAAGAAGGCTAAGAGAACTGATACTGGAAATTACACCATCCATCTTACAAATAGCGTTGGATCGGATTCGGCATCCTGCAAAGTCTTGGTTGTCGATAAACCTTCGCCTCCTCAAGGTCCGCTCGATATTTCAGATATCACTCCTGAGAATTGTACTTTGTCGTGGAGGGTACCGTTCGACGACGGTGGATCACCGATCACGAATTACATCGTTGAGAAACTTGACTACAATGGACTTTGGGTTAAACTCAGTAGCTTTGTTCGTAGCACTCATTACGATGTAATCGGCCTTGAACCCAACAAGAAATACAACTTTAGAGTTCGAGCTGAAAATCAATACGGCGTTTCTGAACCGCTGGAAGCCGACGAATCAATTATTTCCAAGTTTCCGTTCACCGTTCCAGATCCTCCGGGTCAACCGAGGGTCAGCGATTGGGACACGAGCAATGTTACCCTCAACTGGAGCCGACCAAGGTCAGATGGTGGTTCGCGTATTCAAGGCTATAGAGTTGAGTTCCGTGACCCTGCAGATGAACCAGCTTGGCGCGTGGCGAACGATTATTTGTGCAAGGACACCACATACGTTTGCTACAATCTTCTGAGCGGTCACGAATACGAATTCCGTGTTCGCGCTAAAAATGCTGCAGGATGGAGTAAACCAAGTCCGACATCGTCAGCGTTCAGACTCAAGAGCAAATTTAACGTACCAACGTCACCAAGAACGCCTCAAGTTGTCAAGGTCGGAAAGAACTACGTCGATCTCAAATGGGAACCACCAGTTTCAGATGGTGGAAGCCGCCTGACCGGATACATTGTGGAAAAACGAGAAGTTGGTTCAGCAATGTGGATAAAATGCAACGATTACAATGTGATGGACACGGAATACACGGTCCTGCATTTGATCGAACGTGGAGATTACGAGTTCAGAATATTCGCCGTCAATGCGGCTGGAAAATCAGAACCAAGTTCTTGCACAACTCCGGTAAAGATTTGCGAGGTGGAAGGTGGAGAGAAACCAGAATTCTCGCGACCGCTCGTAACCCAGGGAACACCACTCGGCAAAACTCACGTATTCGAGTGCGAAGCTACAGGAAAACCAGAACCGGTTGCCAGGTGGCTGAGAAACGGCAGGGAAATTACCGTCGGTGGAAGATTCAGGACAGAATCTTTCAACGGAGTATTCAGACTAGTTATAACCGAGGTCATGGAAGCTGACGAAGGAGATTACAGTTGCCAGGCTTCTAATCCTCTTGGAATGGCCACCACGACCGCAAGGTTGAAGATCGGAACGCCACCGAGGATCGAACGAATGCCAGGTGACCTCTATCTGCCAGAGGGCGACAACACGAAGATCAAAATTCACTACAGTGGTGACCAACCTCTGGATGTTACCCTCACCAAGGACGGATCGAAGATTCACGAATCTACTCACATCAAGTACACCGTATTCGACGAGTACCTCATCATATTTATCAAGGACATTGTCAAGGACGACGGCGGGGTTTATAATCTTACTATTAAAAATGACAGCGGAAGTGTAAGCGCTGCATTCACAGTCTACATCACTGGACTTCCTGGACCACCAATCGGACCACTCGAGGTTTCCGATATCAACAAACACACTTGTACTCTGAACTGGCACCCACCAAAGTACGATGGAAGCCTGAAGATTACTCACTACGTCGTTGAACGTCGTGACGTTAGCCACACTCACTGGATAATAGTATCTTCATTCTGCAAAGACACGACATTCACCGTTCAAGGACTTACGGAAGGTCAGGAATACCTCTTCCGAGTAATGGCCGTAAACGATAACGGAATGGGACCGCCATTGGAAGGAACTAATCCCATTAAGGCCAAGGCTCCGTTCGATCCACCCTCGGCACCGGGTAAGCCGAAGGTCCTTGAAATCGGTGGTGACTTCGTCAATCTATCTTGGGACAAACCAGAAAGCGACGGTGGTTCGCGTATTCAAGGTTATTGGATAGACAAACGTGAGGTCGGTGGACAGGCATGGCAAAGAGTCAACGTTTCGATCAGCCTTACCAATCAAGTGAATATAACAAACCTCATAGAAGGTAGGCAGTACGAGTTCAGGGTGTTCGCACAGAACGAAGCTGGCCTCAGTCCGGAGTCCAGCGCTTCAACGTCCGTGAAGATCAAGGACCCACAGGAGGCAACGCCACCGGAGATCGTAAAACCTCTGAGGAATCAAAATTGCATACAAAATCACAACGCTCATTTCCAGTGCACTATCACCGGATCGCCAAAGCCTACCATCACTTGGTTCAAGGGCGCTCGAGAAATATCGAATGGTTGTCGTTACCGCATTTACACCGAGGCTGACGTTTGCAATTTGGTAATTCACGACGTTTTCGGTGAAGATGCCGACGAGTATATTTGCCGTGCGGTAAACAAAGGTGGTGTTAAATCCACCAAGGGTGAATTGTTCATAATGACCGCGCCGAAATTAAATGTACCACCGAGATTCAGAGACACGGCATTCTTCGACAAAGGTGAAAATGTCGTCATTAAAATACCTTTCACCGGTTACCCTAAGCCCAAAATATCTTGGGTCAGAGAAGGAGAGACGATCGAAGCTGGAGGTCATTACTCGGTCGAGGTCAAGGAGAGACACGCTGTCCTCACCATCAGAGATGGAAGTAAACTTGATTCTGGCCCATACAGAATTACGGCTGAAAATGACCTTGGTCAGGATTCAGCGATAATCAAAATCCAGATAAGCGATCGTCCGGATCCTCCACGTTTCCCACAGGTAGAAAATATCGGTCACGATTCTCTGGCTCTCACATGGAAACCCCCAGTTTGGGACGGTGGAAGCAACATCACGAATTATTTGGTGGAAAAACGAGAACATCCGATGACAAGTTGGATCCGTGTTGGAAGTACGAGATTCTGTACCATGGCGGTAACAAGTTTGAGTCCGGGTCATCAATATGAATTTAGAGTATCCGCCGAAAACGTTTACGGCCGAAGTGACCCGAGCGAAGTTACCGGATTGATAACGACTAAGGATTCTGGAAAGAAACAATTTAAGAAGAAGGAATACGAGGTCGATGAAAGTGGTAAAAAAATACGCGGTCGTAACGATGAGAAACCAAAAGATTACGATCAGTACGTGTTCGACATTTATAGCAAGTACGTTCCACAACCGGTTGAAATCAAACACACATCTGTCTACGACAAATACGATATTTTGGAAGAAATTGGTACCGGTGCCTTTGGAGTGGTACATCGTTGCCGCGAAAGGGCTTCCGGAAATATATTTGCTGCTAAATTCATACCGGTTTCGCATGTTATGGAAAAAGAATTGATAAGAAAGGAGATCGATATAATGAATCAGCTACATCATCCGAAATTGATAAATCTCCACGACGCTTTCGAAGACGATGACGAGATGGTCCTGATATTCGAATTGTTAGTATTTAGAAAAATGACATTCTTTTCAATATATCCATTTTATTTGCTACAAGTAATTAAGATTAAACGATTTTCATGATTACAGCTTATCTGGCGGTGAACTTTTCGAACGAATAACATCCGAAGGTTACACAATGTCCGAAGCGGAGGTCATCAATTATATGCGACAGATTTGTGAGGCCGTTAAACACATGCATGAAAAGAACATCATTCATCTTGGTAAATTATTTATTAATCACTGTGATTCAGTCACATTACAATTTTTCTCGATTTTGGTAACAATTTTTAATCTCGAACTTCGTCCTTCCAGATATCAAGCCAGAAAACATCATGTGCCAGACACGGAACAGCACGAATGTGAAACTTATCGATTTTGGATTAGCTACAAAACTGGATCCTAACGAAGTTGTCAAGATAAGTACAGGTACCGCTGAATTCGCTGCTCCAGAAATTGTTGAACGTGAACCCGTAGGATTTTACACCGATATGTGGGCATGTGGTGTCCTGGCATACGTTCTGTAAGTACGAAAGAACGACGTATGATTAAAAAAAAAACTAAAAATCGTTTTACCAAAAAATTCTGCGTTTCCAATCAAGGCTGAGCGGTCTTTCGCCATTTGCCGGTGACAACGACATCGAGACCTTGAAGAACGTTAAGGCGTGTGATTGGGACTTTGACGAAGAGGCCTTCCGAGATGTTTCCGAAGAAGGAAGAGATTTCATTAAGAGATTGCTTGTCAAAAACAAGGAGTAAGTAACTCTACCGATTCAACCTTGGCGAATCCACTTGACCTTTATTTTACATTTTCCGTTCTTTTTTTTCTCCCTCCAGGAAACGTATGAACGCTCACGAGTGTCTTCTCCATCCCTGGCTGACCGGTGATCACAGTAATCGTACAAATCCGATCGCTAGCAGCCGTTATCTGAGCTTCAGAGACAAACTTCGCGCGAAATATGACAACTGGAGTAAATACGTCTTGCCGATCGGTCGTCTCGCCGAGTATTCCGCCCTGAGGAAGCTTCTCGTAGAAAAATACAAGATCTACGACACGTCTTTCGGTGAGTTGAAAGTCGTGAAAAATCGATCGGTTCGTCAAATTTATTAACGATTTTCAAAATACACGACCTATTTTTTTCGCTCCAGATCGCAGACAGGCCGCGCCAAGATTTGTCATCAAGCCGCAAAGTGCGTTCGCTTACGAGGGACAGAGCGTGAAATTCTACTGCCGAGTTATCGGCGTCGCAACGCCAACGCTTACCTGGTCACACAACAATCAGGAATTGCGTCAATCTGTTAAATTTATGAAGCGATACACGGGCGACGATTACACTTTCGTTATAAACAGGGTGAAACTTGAGGACAGAGGAGAGTACATAATCAGGGCCGAAAATCATTACGGTTTTAGAGAGGAAGTTGTATTTTTGAACGTACAACGTAAGTCGATCATTTTTCCCGTTTGTAAACCAGTTCGGCGATTCGTTTGATGAGTTTTTTTATTTCTAGCGTTGCCTAAGGAGGTACCAAGATACAAACCCGAAGTCCAACCAGTCCGCACGCGTGAACCATTCCGCTGGAACTTCTGGCAAGAAGTTAGCGAAAGTGCGCCAAGTTTCACGTTCCTTCTAAGACCTCGAGTTATGCAATCGAGACAAACGTGCAAACTATTGTGTTGTCTAAGCGGCAATCCACCGCCAACCGTTAAATGGTTCAAGGACAAACAAGAGTTATCAAAATACGAATACACCATGACGCATAGCGACGGTGTCGTCACCATGGAAATAGTTGACTGCAAACCCGAAGACAGTGGCAAATATCGATGTGTAGCTGTTAATTGTCACGGAAAAGATGAAACGAGCTGTGTCGTCATTGTTGAAGGTAAAAACCACGTCGTTCTTTCACCTCGAACATTATGGGGGTGCAAACGGTAAACTTTCAGAAAACCGAAACTTTGTCGTTTCTGAGTGAAAAAAAAAAAAAACTCCAGATGACGCGACAAAGAAAAATCAATTTTTCGGTTCTTTGATAGCAAGAGATTAAATCAATAATTTCAGTAAGTGTTTGATGTATAGCGAGCTTAAACTGCGAGAAAATATTTTCAAAATACAAATGAACCAGCAGTTCCCATGCAGTCACCTTAAATACGTAAAAAAAAACAAATTTCTGTTCTTCGTGGTCAAAACTTATACCAATATCCGTTTTATTATAGGAACTGGAGAGACCGACGAGCAAGCTAAACTAGCACACGACCTCCTATACTCTGGAGGTAGTTATCATTGTTTGCATTTGACTTCTTTTTGTTCCTTTTTTATTTGAATTGCCTCTAAGTTGAGAGTTTCAACTTTCCAGATCAGTTTCCGCTTTTGAAAAATCCCGGCTTCCCTCACCCGCTAACGATCTATCCTCATTGACAGAGTGGAAATTTTTTCTTTTGGCTTTTTTCAATTTTTTCTGACAAGTAAAGTAAATCTTTGAGCGGCATGAGACTTGACGTTAAAATACATTTGAAAAGAAATGTGATTAATAAAAAATCATTAACGAATGATTTAATTTTTCAGATCGAAGGTTCATCGAACAACCAATAAAACCAGCGCCTCCTCCGATAGTTACGGTACGAAAATCGAGTTACAGTAGTTCAAACACAAACAGTCATTCGGTTTCGAACAGATCGAATTATAACTCAACGTCACACTCGTCAAATTACAACAATCTATCAAGTTCAACATCGAGCAGTGTTAGACAAAACGCATCTTCGTACAAAGTAAGTGTGCTTATTATTTGTTAATCAAATGAAAGTAAAAACTAGTTTCTATCGAATTCTGATGATATTTTTCTTTTCGTTTTCTTCTTCTTTTTCTTTTTCCCTTAGTCAAATCTCGAAACGAGTTCGTCGAACAGAAACGAAACCGTTTCCGCGGACAAAAGAACGATGAAAAAATACGGCAGCAGATTAGATACCACCGGAAGTCCATCGCGATCAAGAAGCGCGACGAAAGAACTTATACGTGAGTAGAAAAAAGATCAAATTAAATAAAGAATCTCGAATTTCGAAATTATGAAAAAATGATTATCATTATTGTTGTTTTCTTTTTCTAAACTCTCGCAGTTCCACCGGACGATTCGATGTGCGCGCCTGAATTCATTAAGAAATTACAAGATCTGACGATCAAAGATGGGGAACAACTAGAATTATCGGTTAAAATCAGGGGAGATCCAGAGCCCCAGGTGACGTGGTCTAAAAATGGAAAGGTGAGTCGACGAAAATGTTAGCGAGACGCGGTAAAATTATTGTCATGATGATTTTCTGATTTTTTAATTACCTCCCGCTTTCTATTTTATTCGAAACCACAGGCGTTGAGCTCTTCCGAGATTCTTGATCTCAAGTACAGAGGCGGAGTGGCAACTTTGACGATAAACGAAGTTTTCCCTGAAGATGAGGGCGAATTTACGTGCAAAGCAACGAACAGTATCGGCACCTCAACAACCTCCTGCAAACTCACGGTCAAGCGTGAGTAATTTGAAGATATTTAGTTTGTTTTATGAATCAAATTTATTAACGAATTGTCTGATGGTGTTCGTTTACTTTCTTTTTTAGCGATGGAAAATGGGGAGAGTAAAAAGAAGGGTGTTTCCGACAAACCGCCAAAGATCGTCGATCATTTGGAAAGTAAATTTGTGAAGGATGGCGAGTCCGTTGTTTTAAGTTGCCGCGTTATTGGCGCGAAAAAGTTCGACGTCGTCTGGCTCCACAATAACAAGGAGATCAAGCCGAGCAAGGACTTCCAATATTCAAACGAAGCTAATATCTACAAACTTAACATCGCCGAAATATTCCCCGAAGATTCCGGCACCTATACTTGTGAAACTTTCAACGATGCAGGGGAGAGTTTCTCTTCGTGTACTCTCAACGTCCTCGGTAAGCCGCGCGACATTCATTCAATTGTTTCTTTTTTTTTTTAATCTTACTTATTTTCATTAATTCAAATAAATAATTTTATTTCCCAGTGCCAAACGAGGAACCAAAAAGCCCAGTGTTCACGACATTCCCACAGTCATCGACTGTGAGCGAAGGAGAGAGCGCAAGCTTTACATGTCAGACTGAAACCGCACCACTCAAAGGTAAAAAAATAGGGAGCAAAAAAAAAATCAGAGTGCAAAAAAGATGTTCAAAGAAAATGATCATGTAAAATGAATAATTTCAGTAACGTGGGTGAAGGATGGAAAGCCAATAGATGAAACGAGCAGCAAGTACTTATTTAGTTCAGACGGCGAAAAATCATTCACCATTCAAATAAAATCCTGTTCACACGGAGACGTAGGTCAATATACTGCCAAAGCGATCGGCAAGAAAGGAGAAACAACTGCAGCGTTCGCCCTCAACGTCACGAATCCTGGCGACGTTTGAAAGATAAATTCATTAATATTCACAAATATTTAATCCCCTAGACGATGATTATTAAATAAGGTATGTAATGTGATTCATTTATTTTTATGTTTTCATTCTCTTCATTTTCTATTTCGTAAAAGCTGAGATCTTTATTATTGATCGGAATAAGTTTTTATTTTATTTTCCAATTTACTTTGTTTTTTCTTTTCTTTTTTCATCTTGATTCAATTTATCGATATTGATTGATTTTCTTTTTTTATTTTCTTTCATTTTTTTCTTATTTTATTTTTTACAGAGTCTGTGAGAGTTTATCGCAACCAAAAAGTAGAAGTAAATGAATCGAGAGAAGAAGAGAATAGTAAGTAAAAAAAAAAGTGAACAAACGAAAAATATTTTACGAAAACAAAATTATGATATGATGAAAAGTAAAATGCAATTAAAATCAAATCAAACGAAAAATAAAATTCAACAATTGAATTAGATGAAATAAAAATAGACGAATATATGTAACGCATTAATTTCGATTCAACAAAATGAGAGAAAAATCATACGAGAAAAAGGATAAATAATTAATCATCAAGGTCATATTATATGTAACGATCATTATTATTTATAAATACAATTATTATATATCATTACTGTAATTAATATTGTTATTACATTATAATATTTATTATAACTATGATTATTATTATTATCATGAACTATTGTAATATCATTATTGTTATTATTACAATTATCGTTATCATTATCATTATCATTGTCATCATTATTATTATTATAATTACCATTAGAAATTCATTGTCATTGTTATGGGGAAAAAAAACCCCAAAAAAAAAAACAAATCAAATTGTGTTTTCTGCTGTGTGTGTTATCGTAACTGCATATACATTATGTACACATTACTATTATTATTATTAATATTATTATCACTACCATGTCATTATTATATAGAGAAAAATGAAAATGATATCTGTAAGGAAAATCTGAGCAATTCTGAAATAAGGAACAATATGAACGAAACATATTGATTATTGATAGATCATGATCATGAGACAAAAACGAAATCTAGTTTACGCCAGCATCCTCAAAAAACCGAAATAACATCTTCGTAGACTGGTTCACGATTTTTTCTCATATTCTGATTTTATAAAGAACATTTGAAAACAAAATAATAATAAATAAAACAGATAATTGACGAAAACGATAGTTGATATAAAATTTATCATTTGAAAATGACATGTATAAATTATTATTTAATTAATTATATGTATATTTATTATAATACGTTATTATCATATTATATATCATGTATTGTATAATTGTTTGAAGACTGCTTCCGTTATTGAACAACAATATACTTATATAATATATGAAAAAAAATATTAATTACGATGATGTTAATCATTGAAATATAGTCAACAAAGAAAAGAGAAACATCCGCACGATATGTATAGTTACACAGTGATAACGATGTATAATAACATGATTAATATAGTAGTATAATTATCGATAACATCATTAATAATTAATATCATAATTATTATAATGGCAATAACAATTGTACGAAGATAATAACGATAATGATGATAATCATAATAATAATAATAAATATAGTAAGAATAACAAACAAAAAAAGAGCTTCTTTCTTCTTTCTTTATTTTATTCGTTTATCATTTAATAATTAATTTTCTATTTATTTCGGGTATAATTTTTTTTAATTTCAATTGATTTATCTCCTTTATTTTCTTGCATTTGCTGCCCTGTGCCGATCCATGTCCCCCCTTGCCCTAGAATTATATTTTATCTGGAAGAGGAAATTTCTATAATATTTTTGATTTAGTTTTGAAAAGAAAAAAACCAACATAATCACGTGATGATAAACGTAATATTTATAATATTTTGATTATTTATTAGTAATATTTTGCTTTTAAGTTGTTATACATTATACAGTTGATGTACATAAGGTATGTATAAGATTTTACATAGGCTTCTAACTTATAACTATGATAATCGCAGATGTGAATTTTATGTTTTTTCTCATTTCACATTTAGAATACTTACAATCAAAATACATGTATGTCCATTTATATATTTATTATATATGTATACTGTATTATATAAATTGTGATATATGTATAGATTATACGTATATATACTACATTGTTATAAGTAATATTTACATCAATACATATATAATTAATATAATTTTGCTCTTTTCGATTTTGAATACATAGAAATATGAATAACATAGGTATGTTTGTCTAACGAAAAAAAAGAGAAAGAAAAAGGAAGAAAAAATTAAATCAAACATATTTTCATGGAAAGCAAATAACGTATGTATATAACAATCCTGATTTATTCATAATGGACATTTATAATAATAATAATAATGACAATTCTAATGTAAATAAAAATAACATTGTTAATGATAGTAAAAGTAATATTTGCAGCAAAGTGTTGTTGTTACATAGGTGTATTTATAATGATGTTACAATTTTTGAACGATGTCGAATTTTAATTTGAAATCCATCGATTCCTTTTTCGGATCGAATTTCTTACGCGCTGCCAATTTGGCACGTAATTCTTTTGCGCTCATTCTCAGATTTAAACTTTTCTGTTGTTCCGAAGAATTTAGCGATGACGTCGTATCGACGTTACCATTTCCATTAGCGTTGTTACCATTGTTTCCATCCTCGTTTATCGAAGTATTTTCTGGACCTGCTGATGCGGCAGGTGGTATGGGTTCCATCATTCTGTTGCCATTTTCCCGAGAGCGTTCGATGCCTGAATTGTTGTTAACAACTGTTGGCGTTGTGCTGACACTGTCGGATGAACTGATCGACTTTTGGGTGGCCTGAAAAATGACAATTGTTGCAAACAGGCTTTAATATCACCGATTTATCGATCTAAAAATGAAAAATCAAGGATATCTTGATGGGATTTGATTCTAGATTGAATTAATCGACGTATTCGTGTTCGTTACGCAAAAATACGTAGAATAAGCGTCCTGCGATTGATTTTGCAGATACTTCGATTTTTACCCCAAAAAAACACCAAGCCTATAGCCTTAGTTTTTTCTCAAAATCTGGAAGAAAAATCTACAATTTTTTTCATCGAGTTTTCGATGGTATTCTTATGTATTTTGATCTCAGGAATCCGAATCTGCAAGCCAAATTAATTTATCTATAAAATTGATCGAGTTATCGCCAATTTATCGATCTAAAAAATTAAAAATCAAGGATATCTGGATAGGATTCAGTCCTAGCTTAATCCACAGATTATTTTGAGAATTTTTCCCGATTTTTTTCTTATTTTTTTCGATTTTATTTCAATATTTTCGATTAAGCCCCTCCCACCAAACCGCCTGCGAACGCCTAACTATATGCAAATCCGCCTCACATCCGTGTCATCACTGCCAAGTTGCCTAACATTAGGCGCCCGATAAAGTTATAAATCGCGCTCCTGGCGCCATCTCTAGGATTGTTTTTCCGGTTTATTTGTTTATAACAATAGTTCGCAAAGATTCCGAGAGATGGCGCCAGGAGCGCGATTTATAACTTTATCCGGCGCCTAGCGTTAGGCAACTTGACAGTGATGACACGGATGTGAGGCGAGTTCGCATATAGTAGGCATATGGAAGGCCTAATCAAAAATATTGCAAAAGAAATCGAAATAAATTCGAAAAAGTAAGGAAAAATTATAAAATGAATCCAAGCTAGCGTAACTTCACTAGCATATCATTGAGCACTTACAGGGGCTGTGTAATATCTAGGAATTAATTGAAACAGTCATTAAAAATCACAAAAAATAGAGATCAACAGAAAGAAATTAGTAAAAATTCAGGAAAACGTCAGGAAATAATGTGAGCTGGTGTAACTTTGGCTGCGCATCATTAGCCACCATCAGACACGAGGAGGGATGCGATAATAATAAAAAATAAATGAAAATATCAAAAGGAATACAGGAAAAACGAGAAAAGAATCATAAAGAACCTTGACAGTGCGACAATCTTCTGTATTTCGACTGAGGGAACAAAAATCTGATTACAAAATTAAACTACATCTTACAGCTATCGAGATATTTCAATTTCTTCGATCCGAAATGCGACAAAATGGCGACAGCGTGCGAAATTCGTTCCAAGACGAGTGCGTAACCCAAACTTGAGAAGAGCTGTCAACGAGCAGTATCGTAAATCACCCGGGAAGCTCTACTGATTTTTCTGTAACAAGAAACGAGTATCTCAAAGTCTGTAAAGTTCCGTATACTGGAAGAGCCAGAAATCAGCTCGCCATCTTACGTTGAGATCTCTCTGTTTTCTATTCGCCGAACAGTCTGCAGTCTCCGCCTCCGAGTCAGTCCACGAACATCTGCCATGATTATAACTGCTGTGTTTGAACATGTGAATGGAAATAAGAATTAAAATCTGACGGATATTTTCCACCCAAATGATGCTGATATTTTTAAACAACACCTTACTTTTCTCTCGCTTTGCTGGGCGGCGTTCAAGTGTACCTACGCCTCGGTATTGCTGTTATCGGCACGTACCGCTCTTTATCATAGCTCTGCTCTTGGGGCGACCAATTCGATTTTCCATCAGGACTGAGAAATCAAAGTTACATAGGAGAGTCTAAGCAATGCTTGTACAAAAATCCTACCTTGTGATCCTACCTTTTTTCTACCTTGTCCCTATCAAGAGGTATAAATGCACGTTCAGCTTCAAGGTGATTACTGCACGGTGGCATAATGTCATGTTCGCTAGGATGATCCACTTCTTCGTGCCCGTCATTTTGCGTTTGTGTTTTAGTCACCTTTTTCTTCATTAATATATCGCCACAATCTTCAACGAACAGCATCCTGACGTCTAGGAGCTGTTTGGCAGCGCTAAGTCGGCAACCCCTAATTTTCTTAGATGCTTAATTTTTTCCGAGCGCCTAAACTGAGGCAACTCGTAGGTGTCGACATGCGTGTAAAGCGGGGTTGCCTATAATTAGGCGCCAGCACGGATTGGGCAAAATAAGTATAGCACTGTTAGTCAAAAATTCAAAATTCAAAGTAAATACTCGAACGATGCATGAGAAAATTCGTAAATTGTCGATTACGCTATCTTTCCACCGTATTCAGACTTCGGCAACACAAATCTGTCGAGTAAATTAAGCTAGGACCAAATCCCATCGAGATATTCTAATTTTCATAATTCAGACAATCAAATTATCCAAGGTATTCATGAAATAAATTATGTCATAAATTTTCTACGTCGATAATATCCTAGAAATTTACGGAACCGATGTATAAAATAGGTCGAAAATTATATACTATCCATTTTTTCCCCTTCCAAACACCTGTACAAATTTTAGCTACCACTATATTTGCATAAATGTATTCGATTCCAATTGGTTTCAATTATATGTTATACTTCACTAGTTATACGCATAACACGTAAGAAGAAACAAGCAGCTGTACAAATCGATTCTCTCTAACACAATGAGGAAAAATAATTTCAAACCAAAAAAAAACTCTACAAAACTTTTTCAATATCTTTTCTCTACACCGATATTGCTACATACGTGTACATACTTATGTATTCCCATAGTTAGGTTATAATAATTCATGTGACGCGAGAAAAAAATTTTCATTTTATGCAACTGCAAAATCCACATCGTTAACTTGATCGTGTCGCATGCACATAGGTACGTACGTGAGAATTATAATTTTCTACATCATATATTAAACTGTATAATGCCCATAGAAAAATCCTTACATCATATACATGTGCTTTATATATTTCTGCAGGTATATAATTATCATCCTGCTCATCGCGTGTAATTAGAATAGACTCGTATAGAAGAAGAAAGAAAGAAAAAAATCACAAATTAATCAACGAATCATATTAATATAATAATAATAATTAACGTGATAATCGAAAATTTAAACGTTACGAAAATCACGATTATTTATATCATATCTATAATAATTTATCCGATGCACTATACGCGATTATAGATGAACGTTTTTTTTTTTCTCGATTAAAAAACAGGAAAAAAAAATACAAAAAATCACATAATCAGCACTTCAAATATATCGTGTTAATTTACAGCTATATATTTAATTTTTCTTATCTTCTCCGATTGAAAGAGAAATAAAAAAAAAAAGATTCATCGGTTAGGTTATACGTACGATATTCTACTATGCGAGAGCTGCACTTTCAAACGTATTTTTATAATATATGTATACGCTATCGCGTTCGTTGCATAGCAAACAAGTTTTAAGACCTCATTTTCGGAGGTCACTTAAAGTATAATAATAATAATAATAATAATAATAATAATAATGAACAACAACAATAATAATGACAGTAAAAATAATGATGACCTGCTTAATTTTTGTCCATCAAAGATTCGATTGATTTTTTTCAAATCTGTTCAACTATTATTCACAAAACTGTATTATAATAAGTTTCAGCTAATTCAAAATGGCGGAAAAAAAACAAACAAAAAATCTTTAATAAGAAATAAAACAAAAAGACAACGATGCAGGTGTATAAGGTATAATGTAAGAAAACGGTATATGATCACATGATTTTTCTATCTACGTGAATATATAGTTGATAGATATTTATACTAATAGTTCGTCGCCTAGATGCGATAAATAGCAGACGACGACGACGTGCACGCAGCATCGAACTCTCCAATATACCATATAGTACCTCAAGGTCGTCAATAATAATCGTTCGATCGTAATTTAATGAAAAATACCTGCACTTTCTCTCTTTTATATTCCGTTAAAGATATATCAGCTCGCTCTACCTATAATTCATTACCCACATAGCATTGATCCAGAATTTCCGGAATTTCCACAAAGACTATATATATACTTAAACTTATAGGTATATATATAAATCGTAAACACAGAATTGTACGTTAACTCGAAGGCAGTATAAGAATAATGATAACAACGACAACCATGATAATAATAACAATAAACATTATAATGATAATGATAATGACGCAGACGACGCGATGATAACAATTATGACGTTGCTCGTATATCACCTTGAAAATATTGTTGTTATTATTATCATTATCATTATTGTTATTCATTTTTTCATTCATTCATTGATTCGTATATTCAAATATATAATATCATATATTCTCATTCGTTTTTCATTTAATTACTGCCATTTTTTTTTCATTCTCGCACGAACGAATCGTCGCGAGATTTATAAGTTGCAAAAGTCCGATTTGCACATACATATAGGTGTCTCAAATATATAGTATATACCTATTTACCCACTTTCGTTTATTATATTATCAAATCCTATGTGTATCGTATATATGTATGTAAATGAAATAAAAATATGCACTAATAATATATCATATAAACGTGAAGAATTGAAAAAAATAAAAAGGAAACTAACCCCAAAAAGAAGAAGAAAAAAACCGTATGTATATGATTATATTATGACTCCGCGAATCATGAAGCTAAATTACAGTATACATATGTATAACTATGTGTATGTATAGTCTGCGTCTCGATTCTCAAGGTGGTTCACTATCGACGTCTCTACATACCTATAATATACTCTATACCTGTAATAAATATTTTTACATATCTATATACCTGCCAGCTATATACGTACATTAATATAATGTATGTTATGTATTATTCTATTACATAGTACATAGAGGTATGTATGTATTTATTATATATATATATACACCTTTATATAATGATATAATATCCCATTTCGCTTTTTAATACGCTATGCCCACTACATTATATGCAGTACTTATACAGATGTGTTTCTTTTTTTTTTTTTCATATAATCCTAAAAAGCAAGCAAGAATCGCACGTGAAAAAAGCGTGCTGATTTTTTTTCTTTTTCTCTCGTCATATTCGTTAAACCGAAATGCAGATGTTCTGAGAAAGGATTATATCTTTTTTAAAAACGTACGTTGGTAGAATCGAATCTTTCCGATCGTTGTTAAAATAATATAATGATAATTAGTAATAATAATAACGACATATATAGGGGGATAAGGAGAGATAATTCGGTCACGAGTTATGCTCGATTATATCTCGAAAAAGATAAGTAATATTGTGTATAATAAGAATCAAATAAAGGTGCAGGGATTGGAAAGAAAGAAAGAAAAAGAAAGAAAAAAAAAAAGGATTGAAATCGATAAAATATAAGTATCTACTTATACGTGTATATATGTAAAAAGTTATATGATCACCTCATCGATGCTGCTGTTGCTTCCAACGGATCTTGCATAATTCGAGCTCGTATTCGACGATGATAAAAATTCCTGTCCATCGGCGGCTGGATTTTTGTCAGGAGTTTTCAAAACTTTAACATTTGGCGATGTACCTTTTATAATAATGTTGTTGGTTTTAAAATATTCATCGGCCTCCTGATCGACGACGAGTAATTTCGTTTCGTTTGGAAACGCCTTTATACGTTCCACGACCTGTTTGTGCGTCTCATTTGATATGTTGATTTCGTTTACCTCAACAATTCTATCTCCTTGTTTCAAACCCGCTGCCTCACTTGGCGAACCTTCGTCAACTTTACCGATATATTGACCACTCTTACCCTTTTCGGCATGTAAATTAAATCCGTAACCTTCAAAATCATCCCATTTAACAACGTGGCATAGCCTCGCTTGCGGCACTTTATCATTATTCGACAAAGACATTTTTATTTATTATTCTTTATCTTTTCAATTTTTATCACTTTATATAGATATTTTTTATTCTTATCGTTGTTTCAATTTATATATCAATTTCTTTTATCTTACATATAAATATATATGTTATATTATCGCCTGCAGTTCACAAATAAAATAAAATAATAAATCAATCAATAACAATCACACTGTTTATTATTTTAATATATTTCTTTTCAATTAATTTTTCTCTCTAGTTTGAAATTTCTTCTTCTTCTTCTTATTATTATTATTATTATTATTATTGTCAATTTCTTATCTCATATTATAAACACTTGTTTAAAACACTGTATTTATTTTACGATCAATTATTTAATCAATTCTTTTTTTTTCGTTTTTCAAACTCATATACAATCTCTCCGTGTAATTAATGTTTTAATTATTTATTGTTATTTACCTAAGATGATGATGATTTTTTTTTTCTTTTTTTGCCAAGCGGTTTTAACTTATCTGGTATAACAATGAATGAAATTATTACTCAAATATGGTATTACGCGCGTGTGTAACAATAACGATTACGTATAATATATTACATATATATATATGTATAATACCACACGTGTTTGCGTTAATTTTTCACGTTTTTTTTCTCTATCTTATTATTTTTCCTTAACTCGAGTGGTTTTTTTTTTTTTTCTTTTTTTTTCAATTAAAACAAGTGCAGAAATAACCAAAAGAAAAACAACAAAAATAAACAAACTAAAGATTAATTATGGCTTATGTAGAGGAATCTAAGTTTCGCATATAGTGTATGATAACCGACCGAAAAAAAAAATATATTAAATATTTTCTTTTTATTTATAACAAATCCGAAATTTTCTTTTAGTTTTTTTCTTTTTTTTCACACGAGCGTAAATCTTTCGATATTTTCGTCCTTTTTCTCTTTTAATTCTTGAACAAAAATAAATGTAACACCGATGTAGAAGAAAAAAAAATAATTCCTCCCAGCGTTAATATTGCTGGGATGCAAACAGGTGCTCGAAACTTCACGAATCGACAAGCATCAGTTCCCGTTGACGATGGCTGCGGCTCAAGCCGCTCCCCTCTTCTTTTCTCTCGTATTTCTCTCTGGTTTAAACAGCGATCGTCGTCGTCATTCGTAAGAACCGGTTGACTGGTGGGAGGAGAACTCTAATCTCGTACACTCGGTTTTTCATACATTTTTTTCATTTTATTTATTTCTTTTTATCATCGTATCCTTTTTGTTTCTTCTAAAATTTATTTATAAGGATGAAAGATTAATTTTTTCACAAAAACAACCTACGATCAGTCGACATCTCAAAAGATTCGAATGAAGTTTTTCCAAAGACAACAATTGCGCTTGAATTTGAATTTGAATTCGGTGGAAATTTTCATTGTTACAATGACACTATTCTTAATAATTACCTTGAGATTTTACATGCGAGGGATAATTGAAAAACGATTACAAGAAATACGAGAGAAACTAAAAACTTAGAGAAAAAATAATTCTGTGATTTCTCTCGTTTATAATCATCGCATGTCGAATCGTAAGGTTATAATTTTTGCACAGGATCAACTGAACGAGGTAGATGAATTACATACATAGTATAACGACGTTATATACATACCATTGATTGAACTTATACAGTATAGAAGATTAGAATTAGTTTGTTTGCAAAAGATTATTATTCAGGTATAATTCACCTGCATAGTTATGTACTTATTTACCTGGTATTGCAGTAGATGGACTTATACGAGGAAACTGACAAGGCTATCGGAAAGACCAATTTGTGGCAATAATAATACCGCTCGCATACTTCACTGCATCCATTCAAACTTCTTCTTTTTTTTTTTTTCGCAAGACGATTATTATGTTTGTACAAATGTTATTACACTATAGTATGTGTACGAAGTCGTACAAGTTATTTGTTTATAACTTTATAATATTATTATCTTTCAGCAGATGATTATTAAAAAAAAGAAAAATAAAAGAAATGAATTCGCACAAAATTACGTACCTACATACAATTATTGTACGTTATACCAATTACGTAATTTAATAATAATAATAATATTAACAACGAGAATAATTATTATTATAAAACAATCGCATTGTGTCGAGTGCAGAGTAAATTAACAGACCCATTGCAGATGTTATGCTGACATACATAATGTGAAGGATTAGGAAGTTAGAAGAAACGAAAACACTTTTTGAAAGAATAAATAAATAAATAAATAATTACGACACGCTGCACGCGATATATTGACTAATAATTTCTCGTTATTATTTAGCATTACTTCATTGACGGTAAAATAAATGTAAAACGTTCCAAAGTTGTGTCAAGATAATAGAAAGGGGAAAAAAAACAACAAATTAGAATAATTATAATGAAGAAAAGGAGAATAAAAATTATTCTTAATCTAGGTAAATTTAATTTCAGGCTACACAAACCGTATAGCTGTTTGAAATTAAATGGAATATAAGTATACGTGAAGCAGAGTAGTAGGTGAGGTTGTAAAAGCTTGGAATTTCAGTATCTAAATTCAAACTCGCACCTTATCTCCAAACGTTGTTAGAATTGCGATAAGCCAGCGTGCGCCATTTGTCCGTAGAGAACGTATGTGAAAAAATGATAATCTGTGAAAGGAAAATATAGAAAAATTACAGAAAAATGAAAAATATTCTGATAAAACATTGTATAGTCACGCTTTTGAAAATATAATAGAATAAAATGTAGCGGTATACCTACGTGTACGGTGTCGAAATGTAAAAAATGATTGTACAAAAAAAAAAAAAATCCTTTTATTGAACATACCAAGAATTAAATAATGAAGAATATACAGGTATCTTGGTCATCAGGTGGATCGCGAGGCTCGCGGTTGAATCATTCCACACATTGGTACGACCTTCCAAATGAGTCATGCGTTGTGAAGTGTGTGCTGTATGATTGGAGAAGAAAAATAATAATAAAATTAGAAAAACAATGCAAAATAAAACGAATAATAAAATCCGCAACGCATCAGAGATAAAACAAAAGCAAATACTTGGAATCATTATGGCGATGAGTGTTTAATTGTTTAACTTATGTTTCTTCGTTTTTTTCAATTCCTATAATAAAATTTAGTGTATATCTATTAATAATACATGATTTAATCTTTTCATATGGGACTTGAAATTTTTCAAACTTTTCATCGATACACGGCTGGTAGAATGATACAAATTTTAAAGATCGCTCATTCCAATCGAGACGAAAAAAATTCTCTTATTATTTATTGATTAATTATTTCATTTTGTTGAAGTGCTATTAAAATTCTATGCAAAATAACGGGACCTTCGTTAGCTCTGCTAATGTAAGAGTTTAAAATTTGAGGTCACGTAGTACAGAGAAGCTGAGGCCATCTAGCGTTAAAAACTAGTAACTAATTGATAATGTTAATAATATTCTCTGAAGAATTATTTAATTTTATCCAGAGAGAAGAAACTCTCGTTATATTTGAATAGTTCAAGACGAAAAGAAACGAAGACTAACGAAAGAACGAACCGATGCGCTGGTGAACTCAATCATCAACCATCGCTGAAATTAGTATCCTTTTTTAGTTTTGTTATAACGTTAGTCGCGCGAGTTGAGACCGTAAGCGAAGTTTTGCGCTGTGGAAAATGATTAACTTGGAGTAGAAATGCTGATGGCATTTTTTTATCAAAAATCATCTCACTAATTTTATGAACTGTACAAACGCATTGTGAAAAAAAAAAACTTAAATATAAACATTGGATAAATTGCGTAAATACCAATATGTGGAGCCCCACGCATGTTCAAGTGACAGGTAGGTCAGGTCACATCGACTATTTACCGTAACTATTTTCTGAAAGCCAAGCCACAACTATTAGTACTTATAGATATTGTATACGTGATAAGTATATTATGTAAATCACAATTGCGTCAGTTTCTGGGACAGGATATGAATAAAAACTGTTGGAAAACGAAACAAGAAGCTATAAATCACTGTGGCACGTCCAACAAACGAAAAACAATTGAGATTCTTGGGTTGTCATTTGTACCTTCGCTCATTCAATTGTTTCTACTTGTTGAAATTCTTCGGATGTTCAACTGTCACATCGAAAAATGGCATGATTTCAAATCTAAACTAATTAAAAAATTATTAATTTCTTTTCAGTTCAAAGAGCTAAGGGATTACTGACGAAAGGAAAAAATAGTAAGTGAAAATATTAATATATGGAATATTTTATTAGACCGTAACGAATCTACTCCACCTCAAGAAATTTCAGCGAGTAAATAATAAACAACCAAAAGAAAGTAAATTCTCAGATACGTTAGGAGATAAAATTGAAATCATTCACTCTTGCTATGCAAAAGATTCAAATCATACATATAAACATGAATATTATAGTTAATTCAGAATTATCTACAACTCGCAGGAAGTAGATTGAAGGGTTAGGCTGGAAATGAGTGTAAGCTGATAAGATGAGATATACAACGACGTTACCACTAATTAGATGGAATCAAACATACCGGATGACTCGACACAGCGAGATTAAAGCTGATAAACTAATTGAAATTAAGAAAATACTGGACTATAATTTTGTAACCTCTCAGGTAGATTTAAAAAATGTTTTCGCAAAAACATGTGAAAGGATTTTTATTCAACAGTACTCTGAAAGAGTATTTATCGCCTCAGTTACCTTGAAATAAAATTTCTTACACATGTAAATTTTAAATATAATATATCTTGATCTGATGAGCGCTTCGAGCAAGTGGCTGTAGGTCAAAGTATGAGAGTGTAATTTGATGAGCCATGAACACGTTTGACCCATTAATTGACCCTGTTGATAAAATTAACAATGATAATTTATAATCTACAGAAACCAACGACTGCTTTGTAACAATTGCACTTGGAAAAGAAAAGTATCAAACATCGGTGAAGGAGAAGGTTCCGAACAACGTAGAATGGCACGAGGAATGCGAATTACAAATACCCCAGCAGGGAAATACTGCCGAAGTTATACTAACTGTTTTACACAGAAATTTTCTCGGCGTAGATGAATTCCTGGGCATGGTTAACGTCCCGCTTTCTAGCTTTGACGTTTATGAAAGGCCAAAGAATAAATGGTGCGTTCTTGTTAAATGAATATTATGAGACAATATCAAATGAGTATTGCTTTGATTATTAATTAACGATTCTAAAGCTTAAAATTCTCGATTTTTTTTTTTTAGGTATGTGTTGAGCACTAAGCCTGGTAAAGAGAATACGAAAGAAAGGGGTGAGCTCGAAGTAAAAATTGGATTCATAGTGAAAGCGGGAAGTTTAACAGATCTGAGTAAGAAAGAAAGACACAAGAGTTCTCTGGGCCAATTATCGTCAGCGGCTCATTCGATCGGTGGTAGTTTACTGAGCATTGGAAGTTTAGAAAAGCGAAAGGGTCTGAAGAAATTCGCAAAATCAATTGGCAACAAAGTGAAGGGAAAGAGCAAGAGTAAACTCGACAAAAATGGCCTTGACGAGAGAGAAGAACATGAGATACGGCCCTCCCAACAAGAACTCGGAGAAGCGGATCCCGGTGTGATAAGCGAAGACGAAGACGAGTTCACGGTAATTCTATTTATTTTTCTCTTTGAATTTCACTCGACACGATCTTATGTGAGAATATGTCTTCTTCTTTTTATAGTTTGACGATTTGTCTCACAAGAGCTCCGCGTCTTCTCTGAGTACTCCGAACACCCCAAGCGCATTAGGAACTTTAGAGGCCCAAACAACACCTCCGATATCTGCAGTTCCAGCGCCAAGCAAACCACCACGTTACACAGCGCCTACGCAGCTGCCTATCTCAACACAAAATACAAACGAAGATGAGTGGGGACAAAAATTGTATGGGAAACACGGGGGAAATACATTAAAAAGGTAGGTGAATCCTCGTTTGATTTTAATCGTATTTTTTATCGCGTGGTGATATAGAATAAATAATTTTATTCGGCAGATGGGACGACAAATCAAAACCAAAAATTCAAATCGATGAGCCGAAAGCTGAGAGGGAAGACCTCTCGCAAACGGTCGTAAAGTCGAAAGAATTTTCCGAGCCGCCTTCGCCTGCTCCGCGAGAAATTTTAATCGCTAAAAGTAATAATAAAGAGGATAAACAACAACCTGTGGCAAAGTCACCTAAGGAGGAAAAAGTCGTACAAAAAACCGCAAAGGATGATAAAGTCCAGTTGCGAAGTCCAAAAGAGGAGAAACCATCGAAGAAAGATAAGAAAAAGGAGAAGGAACACAAAAATAGAGACTCAAATGATAGTAATCTCTCCACTGAGAGGATAATTATCGGAGGTGAAGATTTAGTAAAAAATTTCACATCGAAAAGCAGATTACCTAATGAAATACTGACACAGTTTGACGGTAAATCTCGCGAGGTGAGAGATAAATGAATTTATGCTGATCCGATCATAAAATAATTTCAGCACATTCTTATCGCCTTTATTTGACTTTCAGGATTTGATCGAGTTGACGTTACAATTGCAAAGAGAAGTGGCGGACAAGAAAAAAAGACTCGGTGATCTAGAGGATTACATAGACTCTCTTCTGCTCAGAGTTATCGAGAGCTCTCCGAGATTGTTGCAAAATCCATATCAATCGCAGAGACGTCTATCCTCACCTGGCCACCAATAGCTTCCGTATTTATGATACTTTATATTCTTTTAATTCCTAGGTATTTATTTTAGCCTTTTTACTTGGTCAGAGTCGTTTTTGACTTGCTGGGAGGTCCGACGCGAAAATTCCTTCCCTCAACCGGTTGTCTTTGGATTATTTTTATTTATTTATTTCGTTTTTTTTCCTTTGTTTAACATTTTTACCTAGATGTGAAAGAAAGAAGTGATTAAGCTCGTTAGCAAAATTGATTTATTACTCAACTGGTTTGTGATTTATATTTACTAATTATAAGCATTTCCTTTAACCCGTGGCTAATTGAAATATGAAAATAACAATTACACCACGGCTAGTATGAAATTAACCGACGGCCTCGACTTTGCCTACGCTTTTTATCTTTTCATAAAATCCTTAGTAGGTGAATAGGACCTCGACGTACAATGACTACGAAGCGATATTAATACCCGTACCCAAATATTTATTCATGCCCATAAACAACTATCAATAATTCAAGCATACCTGTAACTCAACGTCTTCCTGATAAAAAACTTTCTACGATATCTGACACTATATATTTGTCACAAAACTGTGCTACATCGGGTAAAAAACGGGGTGCCCATCAAAGTTTTCTTTATTTTAAACCGAGGCAAAAAAAAAAAAATGCGCGTATTTTGGCTTTCATGAAAAGCTCCGATGATTCAAAATCGAAATGTGATTAAAAAATAGTTTGATCCGTGTACCTGATTCTACGACGTTGTTAAAAGAGTCCCGGATTATTTTTATTCTAAACAAGTGAATTCTATAGTAGAAAAGTGATAAGATTGATTACTAATACTATCGGCGAAAAAGAAACAAAAAAAAAGAAACAAAATGACCGCTTTGACAAAGCATAAAGTACTTTTTTCATGGCGGTTACTGTTCACCACGCTGCCTTTTGGCTCGCTCATCACCTATCTCCGTCCAATTTATAGAAAAAAATAAATAAATGAATAAATTCTCTATCTTTATTCTCTCCAAAGAAATATAGAAACATAGTTAATAGGCAAAATAGAGAAGAATAGAGAATCGTGCCTCCAAATAATTATACTAAATTTTGCTTCCAACAAAATGACGAGCTCTTATTTTTCAAATGAAAATAATATACATATAATAACTATATTCTGTACTAACAAGAACTTCATCACTTTAGACTGGTTTAAAACGTATGTACTTATAATAATATTACCACTTAACGATTCTTGTAAAGATAAAAAAAAAAAAACTAAAAAAAAAAAATGTTGTCCTTATAATACTAATAATAGTTCGTTTATTTTTTTTTTCACTCTCATTTCCTATCAAAACTTCAAACATTGTTAAACTTCCAGCAATAAAAAAGATTTGCATTACAGTTGAAAAGTGTGGTATTTATTTTTTAACACGATCTCCTATGTTACGTAGAATTATAAAACGAGAAAAATTATTCGACCCGATTCTATCCGATGTTTTCGTAAATCTCGTTGACTTTCTTCTTTTTTTGTTCATCGGATACCGTAGGGCCTTGATTAGCATTGATATTTAGTGAATTTTGGTCGGTACGGAATTGAAAATTAATTTTATTTGGTCCTTCCATGTAGAAGTTGGAATTATTTTCGCCGTTGACTCTCTTTCTTTGAGAGTTGGGAGGAATTGTTTCCAGTACATTTGATGTACGATTGAAGAATATGTGCGTTCTACAAACGACCAATACTACCACAATTATCATTAACAAAAGTACTGCTCCCGTCAGCAAACCTACAATCCAACCGAGTCTGGGATCTGAAAAAAACGAATTCCATCGATGAGCAATCGAAGCAAATATTTATATCGGTTAGTAGAAATACCTGGTATTGTGCCAAAAACCACCAACGAAGCTGTCCCCAATTCGGTGTTATTATCTTCATCGGTAAATTTGCACATCCATTCGCCCAGGTCTTCTTCATCCGGTTTAAATTGAAGCGAACAAAACCCGGTTGAATAATTCATCTGAACGACGTACCTGAAGTATAATAAACGTTGATCTTCCGATATTTCATATTCGGAGAATTAAACTCACCTAGATTTTTTAGCAGTTAGATTCGGCTGCAGGTCAACATCCGGTGCACGAAGCCAATGACATTGGGCCTTTGAAATAACCGGACTTAACCGGCAAGCTAGATTAATCTTTTGCAAAGGTGTTGTCCACAGAGCTATCATCACTGGTTCTAAAAAAAAAAATTTTTCAATGGTAAAAACAAACCGTATTTCCATTAAAACACACATCGTACTTATCTTATTTTTTTAGATTTTCCCAGTCACCGCCCAAAAAGCTTAGGTATATATCGTTTGATTTCTTCTCCGTTGTTGTTGTTTTGGTGGTAGTAATGATGATGCGTTTGTGTGACCAATAAAGAATAATTATTCCCAATACCAGTTGTAGTACATTAAAACAGATAAATGTAACAGCGGTGCTATGGACGTGGACGGTTATTATTTTTATAGGCGTGCAATTCGAAGTAAAAAAAAAACACACACACACACACACACAAAAGAATAATGATTTCTGGCAATGAACAGATTCAACAACCGATGGTTTTCCATTTTGTTTTATTAAAAGATTCGACAAAGAAAAAAAAAAAAGGAAAAAAAACTAACCAAACAAAATAAACTAAATAATCATTTTCTTTAAATTAATCGATAAAAGTTCAACCCTCGAATTTCGTCTACCTATAAACTATAATTAGAATAAGTATTATTTAAGTAGCGATTAAAATTACATCATGTGTATCACAATGTGTATGATAACATTTTTTTTTTGTTTCAAAACGTCATTAATTTTCACAACAAATGTGATGATTGTTACACAATAATCAATCGATTCTCTGCGAATATCGGCGTGTATGTATAATTAATAATAACGAGAAATATAATTCATAAAACTTTCGTTATTCCGGGAATATTTTGATCGATTCGGAAAAATTTCCATTAATTATTCGTCCGACGATTCATATCGCTATAAAGTCATCGACTTGTATTTTAACTTATCAATAAAATTCAATCAATAAATAAATACAGAATGCACTAATTGAGCCACGTAAGGGTTATGCAAATGTCGATGATTTTATGAGAGAAAAGCAAAAAAAAAAAAAAAGGAAAATGTCCATTATAATTATACTATTTACATCATGTGTGTTAAAATTAAACCCATCTATCAGTACCGATAACATACTATTTGAAATATAATCTTATATACTCATCTCAATATTATTGAAATTATAAATATACATATCTATGAAGTTATCTCGTACCGTCACATTATTTAAAATCCTATCTAAATCTCTAGCTATATTTAATTCCCAACAAAAATCTCGTTGATTCAATTAAAAAAAAAAAAAAAAAACGACAATAATAATAAGAATAATGATATTAATAATAATAATAATCATGCAAATACATTATACATATCGATAGTTCAATTGTCTAATACAAAATAATTGTATATTGTTCATAATAATACACATTGAAATGTGCGGCGTTTGATTGAGATAAATCGAATTTAGATTAAAAATAATATCTAATAATAATAATGATAATAATAATATCAATTATATGATTTGGTTGGATGAGCCGCTATGAATATATCGAAGTGATATTTATAACAGATTAATTTCGTGAGATGTTTATTTATTTTTATTTTTTTCTTCAGACTAGGAACCCCTTGCCGTTGGATAAAATTATTTATTTTATATTTATAATACTAATAATAATAACAATAACAACAACAACAACAACAACAATGATGATGATAATACTAAATAATTCTTTTGATTGTCGATCCCAAAATTATACTGCTGCGCGCAGCTGTGATATGATAATTACTTTACAATTCTATTATGAAAATTGGTAATCAATCGCTGCATAGTTAGTGACAATAATTATAATGTTTCGTAACGTTAATTATTTTTTTCTCTAAATTTTTTAATCATTTGAAAGAAATAAAAGAAAATAAAATAAAAAGTATCGAACCGAACGTAGAAATTTTTTTGGAAATATTTATAAAATATTTTTTTTTGTTCAAATTTTTTTTGTAAATTGTATTGTATAATTAATGCGAGAAAACGATGTAACTATTATGTTAATTATATAAGTTACTAAGTAATAATGATAATGATATTAATAATAAATGCAAAATCGAATAATTTATATGGCAATTAATCTAGGAAGCTTGCTTTTGGCGTTTCGCGTATTGTAATAAGGATAATTTTAATAACGTTCGAAATTTGCCTCGGGCAAAATTCTTGCTTGTGCGTTTTCTCTGATGCAGTTTTGTTATATTTATTATCGTTGTCGATTGTAATTCGGTGGTAGTAATGATATTGAGTGGAATTATTATTATTATTATAAGTACACAACAAGCTATTGATTTATACGCGTGTAACCCTTCTGCCAAAAAATGTAAAGTGTTCATTTGTTTTTGTAACAAATCGAGTATGGAATTTTTCAGATTTAATCAAAAACTACCAATTATTTTACGAAGCCTAAACGCATCCGCTAATTTGGGATACCTTGAGCGTTGCATGGCGGAAAAGTTTAATTCAAGAACTTCTGGCGATGCATTCGTAGACAACTCAACCGCCACCGCCTTATCTAGTTGGCTAACAATTAGCAAGTAGTTCCTATGCAAATTTGAAACTAAAGAGGCCTATCTTAATTATCGCATAAATAGAATTTTTATAAACTCGTCGGCCTCTGTGACTGAAAATAATTTAACTTTAGCGCGCGTTACATCCGAATCTTTCAAAAACGATAATAATTCTTCAGTCGTCATTTATTTTGTTAATTAAAATTTGATAAAACTACTACTTATGACAAAGGCTCACTCTCACTCCGGTTGAAATTATTGTAATGAAAAATGTGATTCTAGTTTCCTACCTAAATATGTATAATGCATCGTGTATCAATTCTCCCTATAATTGAACTCTATGTCTCAATGATACCTGGTTGGAGTAAACTCAGCTTCGCTGGTGGCGCATCCGTGTAGTTTTGGCGACCACGTATTCTCGCACCGCAAGTCCAAAGGCCCTCTTGTTCCGCCAAAGCGTGACTGAGACGAACGCTGCAATCTCTGCTGTCCGCACCGGCGGCGGGAAATTGTTTAACGACCACAGTCGTGTTCGTACTATCCGGTGTTAACGACCATCGACATTGTTCTACCGTAGACGACGTAACGCAACGAAGAAGTACGCTACCACCGGATGATATTTGTATGTCTTGGGACAACTCGGAAAATTTAACTTCGTCTGAAAAATATATAATAGTCAGAAAAAAGGTGAGTTTTCTTTTCTGCAATTTTTCCTTAGACTTCGTTCAGATGAAACGTATAAGTTTTTAACTCACCGACTTCGAATACGGTCAGTTTTACAACAGGAGCGGACTGCATCGAGTTTTGTGAGGGTAGCCAAACTTGACATCCCCAAAATCCCTGCTGTTCAGTAAAAACTTGAGGTAATAAGAGGCTGCAATCTTTTCCCAACTCTCCTTTGCTAGAAAATTCTTTCACCACTGTCTCTATGTCGTCTCCGTTAAGCGGCTTCCAAATCCAAGAACACTTTTCGACTCTCGCGTTCGTAACGCACCTTAAATTTGCCGCGGTACCTACAGCTACCGAAGTGTCTTGGGGCGTTTCGATAAAACTCACTTTAGCTAAGGGAATGAACAAAGATGTTATTCTGTGCTTCATTTTTATTTGTTTGTTTATTTATTTTTTGTATTTACCTGGAGGTAAAAGTGTTACAACCGCAGGTGGAGCTTCGTGCAGAATACCATCTGGAGTTAAACGAACGCCACAAGTCCACAGACCTTCCTCTTCGTAGAGGATATTTTTGAACCTCACCGAACAATCCTGTTCGGATTCTTTGTCGGGTGTGAATTTTTTAACGCTAGTTTTAACCTTAGTCGCATTACTAGGTCTCCACGACCACTCGCATAGAAAAACTGGTTTATTTATCGAACATCTCAACAATACAGTTTCACCGGCAGCTATTTGTACCCCACGTGAGAGTTGCACAAACTCAACTGTGAAGTAAAACGATGAAAAAATCGTTAGGAGAGTAAAAAAAAGATCATGATAGATTTTAACTGAAATATTTCAATGTATTCAAACCTCCAGAGATGAGAAATCGGATCGGACTAGATTGCGTGAATGTTGAATTCAAGTTACTTCGTGCACCACAAGTCCAATATCCTTCCTGTTCGGCCAATACATTTTTAAATTTGATACTACAATTTTTGCTGTCGTTACCAAAGGCCGGAAATTTTTTCACTTCCAAATTCTGGGACTGAGATTGATTCAGCTGTCTCCAATACCACTGACACTCTCTAACAGGATTTTCGGTCCTGCAATTTATCTGCGTCGAAGATCCGACCGAGGCTTCAACGATCGTCGAACGTTTGATAAATCGAATCGGCAGTTCTGTTTGAAAATAAAATATCGATTCCGAATAGTTGATAAATTTTAATAACCGAAATAGAATTAATAATACCAACCGTGATCGATGCTAATAATGGTTAATTTCGCCGGTTTCGTGCTCCTAAATTCGTTTGAATCTATCCGTCTGACAGCGCACGTCCAATATCCAGCTTGTTCGTGTTTAGCGCTTGAAAATCTTACGGAACAATCGTTACTGTTATTACCAAAAGCAGCGAATTGCCTCACGGGTAAAGGTTGACTTATCGGTTCCGATTGTTTAAACGGATTTTGTAAATCCTCCTCCACTGTTGCTGTAAAATTTTAAAAACTTTTTCATCAACCAAAGAAACAAATTGAAAAAAAACACAAAAACAAATGAATAATTGATGATAGGGGATAACAATAATAAGCTTACAATTTTGACATTATATCAAAGTGGCATAAATATATACATGGGTTATTAAACTTGATCGTTTATAATTATTATGCGCAATGCAGACAACATAATATATGTTACAAGCTCGTTGGTTCGTTGCACCATCGTTATAAAACCAACTATCATCTTATGGGTCGTTGACAATTCCCGATCGTTTAAGGACAAAATCAAGGTCATTTCAAGGTTTTTCTCTCTTTCTCTTTCTCTCTCATCGCTCGTTCAAGTTTATAAATAGCTACATGGATCAAAAGTTGTTTTACTGGTTGCCAGTTGCACGGAGACTGATAATAATATTGCATATATACTCGATGTTTCGGAATAGGAAATTAAATAAACAAACAAATTTTCATCACCGTTTCAATATCATAATCACAAAATTGATCGATCTGCTTTTCAGTCTTCGCCTAAAAAACGTTTGCCAAGATACAGAGAATTTCTAAAAATTAATATCTGCTGAATTGCTATCCCATTACACGTTCACAAAAACAGTTTGAACAAATATTTAAACTAAAACTTCCAATAATTCCATCATAATTATTATTATCTTTTTTCTCCAAACCGTTCCTATATAATTGACATAGTATCTGATCGATTCTCAGTATTTCTTGTCAGTTTATAACTTGTATGGTATGTTACATAGAATGAGAATGTGGAGAGAAAGTTCGAAGAATTTGATTCACGTTTCTTCTTTTTTTTCTTTTTTTTATACTACGTGCATAAATATAACTCGAAATTTCTATCCGAATATCAAAAAGTGCGAATCATTGATATGAGGAAAAAAAAAGAAAGAAGTTTATACTTTTTTTATTTCATCTTGAAATAACGATAATGGGTTGAATTGATTTAAAGGATTCCTGTTGTTTGTTTCTTTCTCTCCTTTTATCGTCGTTGGATTATTAGGAAAATTTGTCAAACTCACTGGTCGTTATGGTTGGTATTTCGCTGATGTCGGGCAACGGTAAATGCCTTGGAGGAAGTGGTTGCCAGGACCATTGACACTCGGCAACGGGAAAAACTGTTCTGCAGGGTAAAAGAACCGATGTTCCAATTTCGCATTCGATATGTGAAGGTACATCGGAAAATTCTACATCGTTGTTCGACGATTTTGTTGTTGTCGTCGTCGTCGTTGTCGAAGGATAAGAAAACTCTTCGTTAATTGTCGAATTATAAAGTACATCATATTGCGGGTCGATCAATCCTGAAAAATATTCCGTAACCGTATCACCTGCGCCATGATTTAGATTATACGGAAATGTTGTCGACTCAGAGGGTGGACCGGACGTTGTTGTTGTCGGAACGGAAATCGGATCCAATTCCTGCGAAGTTGGATGTCCTGTAATGGAAGAAAAAAAAAAAAAAACGAAAAAAAATATACAAAATGATTCATTGGGAAACCTAATTGATTAAAACTATTAATTTTCAAATTTCCTCCTATTTGCGTCCGGAAAACTGAGAGCTCTGACGATTTAGATTACGTACAAAGAAAACAAATAATAATAATAATAATAATGATACCGAAAATTGTAATCGAACAAATTCTTATTAAATAAATATACGTCTAACCTACTTTGTTTTTTTCTTTTATTCTAACGATAATTATTTTACCCGAAGTCGAGTCGAAGTGTACAAAAAATTTTTTTCTCATTTCTTTTTCTGTTCCAAGTATCTACGGGTCAAGGAAAACTAAAGGCCTTGCGACTCTCTTCACGGACTTATATTTGTATTATTTGTATACTGCAGTAACACACAACGAACGACTCCACCCGAATAATTGCTGCACAGCGTGGGCGACAATAAGCAATTATCATTATTCCAAATTTTCCATTTTATTACACCGTCCATAGATTTCCTATAAATCGAAGGTTCTTACAGGTAGACGGATACTCGTATACTACTATAGCCTTCGATATTTCTACATGAAGAAAAGATTAAAAAATAAATCTGAAGAGAAAAGGAAAAAATTATATAAAATTATATCCATATATATATATATATTTTATATACATAGGTATACGTTAATGGTTGTATTGCGTTAACGTTCAACAATTGTATGATTGATTTTGTTATTATTTGTCGATATCGTCCTTGCGACTTATGGGTTACAAAATAATTCTCCCGGAAATTGCGATCGCGCGCGCAACGCGTCATCAAACTTTTCATTCAAAGAGAATTTTCGAGGTTCCTAGTATCATGATGTTGATACTCAATGTCGAAACATGTCAGGAATTTATGAGTCTTCACCGTCTGCAACGCGATTGGATTTTTTAGAAAATTTTTCTTCGAATCTCAACGAAATTGAATTGACAAATCCAATACATCCGTTAATCAAAGTTACATTTCCATATGCAGTGTCGCAAGTTAATTTTTATTTCATTTTCTATTCTTACTTTTTCATTTTATTCATTTTTTTATTCATATTTTGTTGCGGATCCGTTTTCGCGTGACGGAAAAATAAAAGTAGATCGGATTTGAACGATTCTCGTTGTTGCCGGTTAATTTAACAGCACGCATATCGTTAGTTTGTTCATTCGCTCGTATTATACGTATACATATACATACCGTCGCAAAAGAAAAGAAAAGAGAAGAGAAAAAAGAACCACAAAAAAAGACAAAAAACTAAAAGAAAAGAGAAAAAAATTAAATAAATTCTAATTCATTAGCATTCACTAGTTGTTCTTTTAAGCGAACGGAAAAGAAAGACGGCATAATTAAACGACTGCACTTCCGTTCTAACGAACTCTGCGCGCATTGGCAAAATAAAAAATAATAATAAAAAAAAAAAAAAGTTCCTATTAACCCTCGCGATCAATATAATATAAATTGTCAACGAATTCAATTCTGTAATTTGATCCGAACTTATACAGAGTTAGATAATCTTTTCCTTTTTTTATTTTTTCTTTTTCTTTTCAATGGTGTGATTTTATCTCCGGATTTTCCCGCACGTGCAGTTAAAATTATCGCATATACGGGTACGAGGCAATTTTATTTGATTGAGAAAATTGATGATAACTAAATTATTGTATAGATATAATACCTATCTGTGACGCGAAGCGAAATTGAATTCTCTCTCTCTCTCTCTGTCTTTCTCTCTCTCTCTTATCGTTTTAAAATTCCACGGGCATTTCGGATGAAAGTGAATTGGTGATTAACATAAATTTAGTAGAGCTGAGCAGGCCGGCGCCAATAAAGATTGAAAGAAAAAAAAAAAAATGAAAGAAATTAACAAATCGTCTTCTCTATAATCTAAGTTTACAATTATACAGAAACGCTCTTTTGAAGTATTCGCAGTTTTAGTTGTTTTTTTTTATTCGTTCTTTACGTTTAATTATCGGAAAATGCGTTCTATAATACGAAGCGACAAACTATTAATCGCACAATAGATAAATGGAATTGAGAAATGCGGTAGAAACACGTTAAACTATGTATCCTTTATCCTGCAATGTCGTACAACACGAGAGTCAGACTTACGTAAGATCCGTTATTATAAGAGCTGACTTACTACCGCAGTAATTTATAGTTGGGATATTAGATGTATCATCAATTTATAATACACATGGTATACCGATACAGTAATATTGATTCCGTAACAAAAAAAAAAAAAGAAATTACCAACAAGTACACATACATAGATTTTTCTTCTTCGTTTTTTTTTTATTTATTAATTTTACTTGAAAATTTTCAATTTTCCGCTAGCTGCCTGCACATTATTCTTATTGTCTTTAGAAATTTGTTATAAATATGTAAGTTGAATAAAAACATGCAATCTATGAGATTATTTACGGAAAAATGGGTGTGAAAAATGAGAAGGGGGACGTAATAAGGATATACCCCACAAAAAATGAAGAAAATTAATAGACGCAGAGAGAGAGAAGAGAACCCATGAAAATACGTAACGCTTATGACATAGAAAATATCAAATTTTTCAATACAGTTATAAATATTGAATTGAATAATTGAGTGATTTTTCATCTGATGTAATTGCGTGAGTTTCAATCTATAATGTTATGAATGGAAAACTAGTTGAAAAAGTATGACAGCGGTATAGGTACAATTATAATTTTAACACGGTGTGTAAAATTGAATTGCATTAATGACTAACAGAGGAATGCGTGCACAACGATCACTAAGCTCGTTAACGATTATATTGTAATAACCAATTTGCGCTGTCGTCTACTAATACGTCATCAAACGTACACAACTGCATCATGATAATAATTTGCTGTTAGTCGCCCACGAATAATCGGGAATATTGCCCTCGTTTTTTTTTTTTCTTCGCCTTTTTCTTGACAAAAGTTTAAAATTATTATTACTGATTACAAGCATATATCGCTTACCGTGTGAAAAATTTGTAAGAAGAATACATTGCAATGTTAATATGATCATTGAAAACATTTTGTTGTAATTTTTTCTGCAGATGCAACTGTAATTTTTATAATTTCTCCTTTGGTTGTTATCGTTGTTGTCGTTGTTGTTGTTGTTGTTGTTGTTAAGGTTGATTGATAATTGAAGGTTACACATCATATATATATTGTTGTCGGGTTTTCCCTCCCGTCCAATTGTTTTCTTTGCGATGTGTCAACAATTAGGGACATCAAGGTTCATCATGCCACGATTATTAATTAAAAAAAAAATATTAAATAAAATAAAATAACGACAAAAAGAGAAGAAAAAAGCAGAATCCAGAGATTCGAAAATTCAGTAACTTAAATTATTCACACCAAATTTGATTGTTTAATTATATTCAATTCAATTCAGTATATACGTATGTATATACATATTATTATTTTTTTTTTTTTTTTAATAAAGAATGGTCGTTAAAATTATATAATTAATCAAGTATATTTTAATGTTCACGTTTTATATTAAACACACAAAAAAAAAAACAAAAAAAAATTTACCAAAACGAGAAAAAGAAAAAGACGACGTAAAAAATGATAAAAACTATTAATTTTCCGGCGGATTTTATATAGTTTTTAATAACCGCGACGTCGCAACTCGCGTGCGTCTCTGTCCCTAGGCAACCAAAGCCCGACTGACTGACTGACTGACTGACTACACTTCTGACTCAACTCGACTCAACGAACTCGATAATACTGCGTCGAATAAAACGTACATGTACGTTCTACTCCTTTTTTCTTATTCGTCTTCCTTTTTTTAATTCTTCTTCTTCTTCTTATTCTTCTTTTAACTATCTTCAAAATGATCACGAGAGGGGAATATCTGAGGAGCGGTAAGTACCTATATGTATGTATAAATTTTTCTCTCTCTGTTCCACGGGCACGAGGTTGTACATATATTTTAAAGTTTCACCTGTGTTTGCTTCGTACGTTTAATAAAATATTGGTTGGTATTCACGACTAAGGTATGAATGTGAACGTAAAATGCAGCAGGAGGAGCAACAGCAGCAAATGTGGTCAGTCCTCGCATATAGTGGGAGTTAAGGTGAGTCGTCTAAATCCTCTTTTTTTTTTTCTTCTTCTTTCTTTTACTACTTCACAGGCAAAAAGTAGAAAATTCTTTTTTTCTAGAAATTCCAACAACCATGATCGTCATTTCCGGTTCAACCGGACAGGAAATGAAAATTTTACCGATTCTCGTTCTGCCCGAAGAAATTCCCGAAATCAAAATTAGCGGTTCTACGTTTTTATAATAATAATGTTCATCGTAACACCGCAATCTGACAGAAAACGGAAAATGAAAATTCGTCCTCATAATTGTTTAAATAAAAAGAGTTTTCTTGATGAATAATTTTTTTTTTTTCATTAAACAAGTCGAGTGCATCGTTTATGATAACTTTGTGAAAACAGAAAAAATAAATAACAACCTCTAATAGGTTTTGGCCGAATTAGAATGCAAAAGGCCCTAAAATTATCGGTCGTTTCAACCTGAAGGATGAAGTAGAGACTGAACCATTGAGAATGGGAAATCAGACTCATGCTCCAGGCTACAGTAAAGTAAGTATAATAGCATCAGCAGAAATTCTCGATAATCAAGTTGGGGATCGGGTGATCTCCTTCGGGATAGGCTGCAGAATGATTCAAGTTCAGACTGGCTGCAGCTAAGAGCAACGTTGCTCGATGTTATAAATATTACAGAGTAGGTATATAAGTATATATATATGTATACTTATACATAAATTTTTTCTCTTACTCCTTTCTTTTTACCTTGTCTTCGGGTTGATCAGATAAAGCCCTTGGGAACCTCTAAGTGTGGACCAAGAACAACTGCAAGTTATATGGAGAAGAGCAACTTTTTCTCAAGTGGACTCTACAACCACTGCCACTGCCATTGCCACTGCTACTGCCACTGCACACCAGGGGCTGGGGTTGGGGATATTAATTACAGGAATACCTCACATTCCTGAGGCATCATTCTTCAGACCGCCCTTATGCTCGGACTCTCCGCATACTTCAGATCTTAATACTCTTCTCCTCCTCTCCAGTCTCCTGCAAACATTCCTTATGTCTGAAACTGCAGGTTTCTCCGCATCAATGCATTTTTTATCCTTATTTTGAACTTTTTTTTATCTTTCTCTTTCAATATTTTCAGTTTTTTTATTTGCTGCAAACACTCTTCAAGGATCCTATCACGCCCTATGGTATATGAATAATTGACTACGAGAGAACAAGAAGGGCTTAACCCTCAATTTTTTTTTTTTTTTTTTTGCAGAATACTCGGATCGAAGATTTCCGATTTTTCATAAACAGAACCTCGTACAATGATGATTATACCTATAGTTCTAGGTATATAGTTTGTGCCAGGTACCAGACAGCGCCATAAACTCTCTGTGTCTTTCTGCTCTGACGAATTTTACATACACATATTTACATGTATATGTATTATTTATTCATGTGATAGTTGTACTATGGTGACTTGGCAAAACAAGCATAATAAATAATAGTTAGTTATATATACATAGTATAATTATATGGATCAGCGGTATTTAATTTGGAAAATTTTTGTATATAATGAGCTGAATGTATAATTGTCATGTTAGGTATTATTAACGACTGTAATTACCATTTGACTTATATTATATCTGTGGCACAGTGTAAGTTGTTGAACTTTGCAAAAGTTGAATACATATGTATTTACAAATATTGGAAGTCTTTTTCCAAAATCATTGCAACAGGTGGAAAAAAAGATCCTAGTTGACTTTGCTAAAAACAATTTTAACCGAAGTCTGTAAACTTCTTTCTTGCTTTTTTGGGGTAGCAATAGACCGTGCTCAAAGAAAATTGAAAATGTTTCACATCCCGCTACATTGAAAAGGGAGGGATATTTTTTTAAAACACGTCAGATACGCCATCTTGCAGTTCGCGGTCGAAGAATTTCAATTACCGCGTGGCCGCGAACTCGTGTAGGTAAAATTCAATGTCAAGCGCCGGTGACCTTCGCGGTATATAGGGGATGAAAGATCCCTGCATATTGTTTACCGACCGAATTTCATGTTGAAAAAGTTAATGAAACTGAATTATCATAGAATTGTCAAATGAATAATACAAATATGGACATACATTTTTTTCAATGCTGCGCTGACTAAAGCAAATCTTGTTTCAGAATGTAAATTTCTTCGATCCGATCAACATTAATGTTGAAATTCAATTGAATTAGAGAATATTTGCAAAGAATTAATTCAAAGGAAAGATCAAAGAATATCTTAAAGGAATTTGGTCACGTTTCACAGAAAATGTTTGATACACTTTGAAAAACCGTATGAAAAAAATATTTAGAAAATAAATAAAAATTCAAACCTGTCGTTCCTCATTGCGGGCGTCGACTGAAGATATTTTTCGAACGAGGAACTCGCGCGTTTTTTGATCACTTTAGTTTACTTGGGTTGAACGCAATTTAAGTCCTCTCGATTCGCGGCTCTACTTATCCAATTCGATCTCGATTATTAAGAACAATATTTCAGATTGTTCGGAAAACTTTAAAACACTAGCAAAAATGGTATAGTAAGAAGAATTAGAACTGAACAACGTAGATGCGATACGAACAATCCGAAGGCCGGCGAGTGACTGACTGTAACTGCAAAGATACGGTAGGGACCCATGACGGTACACTCTCTCTTACTTCCTGACTACGGTACACGTCTCATTTCTCACCGGGTTTGCTACCGCACAGCGATTCCTTTTCATTGGGCCCCAGAAAAGCGGCGCCCTCATGGCTACCGTTCGAACATTTTTCTTCACCCATCAAACATCTTACAACAATAGTACACCAAAGAAACCATAATTAATACTTCAACAACATACAAAAAGCTATGAAATCCCCCAAAAAGCACCCACGGTGCAAAAAAGTTCGCCAAGTACATCACATGTTTAGGAAGAATTACTACCCAAATCGTTGACCGAAGATTTCAGGATGCATATCGGGGATCCGTTTTGCCAAACTCGGCCACTTGAGAGCAGCACATTAGCAAGTTTTTTAAAGCGCAAGTATGTATTCAAAAATCATATAATCATATAATAGTTTTATTTACCTTCATGTACATTCAATATCATATAATGTGGGCTTTCGTTAAACAGTTTTGCTGGCAGTTTATTTATTATCGTTGTGTGAAATAAAAAACCAGGGCAATGGTGGATTGATTAATTTTCAATTTACTTTCAAACGCAAGTACGTTATTTTCGCTGTTTTGGAGCAAATTCCAAACCCCTTAAGTACTTCTTATTGATTTGGTATTTTTCTGGAAACAGAAATTGTGTAAGAAAAATAAAAACACATACTCACAAACAAGAAAAGATATTGTTCTATATTTTATTGGTTTTACTCACCAGTGAGTAGTTTATATACGTAAAGTACTTGGTTACCCTGAACTAGTACGCTAGGAGTTTTTTTTCCAGGTACATCAGTTATCGTTGCGCTTGCTCCAATTCCTTGACATTCTTTGCTAAATTCTTGGAGTTTTATGCCGAACGTTTCTAGGTTGTTCACCAGCGTGACCTGTGAGAGATTGTTAAATCCAAATTTATGTTATCTGAAGTTTGTGATATCTCTGTATAATCTCACCTTTTTATTTCCTGAACGAGTGGCAACCGTTATATCTATGGGTTCCAATTTGCCACTCCTAACCAGCCTTGTGCCAGCGACCGTTACTTGGTGTGTGTGGGTCATCCGCCCGATGAATTTATTCAGCGCATCTTCCCAACCCAAAGTTATCTGATTCTCTTTCGTCCGCAAGATGCCGGCAAGTTGAGGGTTCAGAGTAAGCATCCTAGAAGGTAAGTGGTTCTGATCATTTTGACATTTGCAAATTTACAGAGCAGATACTCACTTTCCATCTTGCAAAGTTTCTTTTTTCACATAATCCGTGAAACATTTTCGCACCTCCGCCCTGGTCAGAATGTCACCTTTTCTACAAAGAAAAAGAAACATGATTCCCGTTTTCATTTAACCTTTAGGAATAGTAATGAGACTCACTCATATCCAAATCGTGCTAAGAGAGGTAAAACATCTGCTGTAACTCGGTAGCACTCAGCAACAACAGGTACGTTAGATATTACCGGTTCAACGGTGGCTGGTTGCTCTGTTATCACTAGTTCTCGTAGTAGTGGATGATCAGTCTGCGAAAAAGAGTTTCTTACATGCTGACCTGTATCGGAGAAAAATATACTTAGAAGATGGCACGGATATTGTTTTGCATACTTTGACGGAGAGTATAGTTTCTACACCCTTCATCGTCGAGGTATTGATGACGCCTTTGGATTTCATACTGGCTAAGAATACCGACAATTTTTTGTAACTGGATTTTTTAATGTCTATACTTTGGTGGGCAGGACAAACGGCGAGTAAATGATTCTTGGAGAAATTCGAGGACAGCATAGGAAGGTCGCCTTTTTTAATAGTGGTTTTGCAAGCCTTCAGAAAACAGTACTCCAAGAGTTTATCCATCTCCTCAACGGGATTTGTTTCCGCTACACCGACCATGTCTCCCTCAGGCTCCTCTTCTTTTCCAGAGGTCTCTACAGTTTCTTGCTGCAGAAGGTCACGAAAACTAAGATATTCGATGCAGAATTTGGTACAAAAGACGAATCGTTGGTAGATTTTAGGTTTGCCATACTTGCCATAAGACGTTCTTCTACCGCTTCGGTATCGATTTCACTTTCAATATTTAGTTCGTTTATGCTATCTTCCAAAGTATCGCCATCTTCTTTTTGTACTACATCTTCCCGTTCTTGATGTTCAATAAGTGCAGCTCCGAGGTGTGGTCTCAGTGGAGGCTTGCCAAGTTGACAAAGCGAATCACCTAGAGCATGTAATATGTCTACACATTTTCCACGTCCACCGGCCATGTACATATCGTAACTCGAATGAGCAGTAACTCCCACAGCCACAGGTGCCTGGAAAAAAGAGGCAATGCTGCGTTAGATTCTAGCATATCGGTGAAGAGCTTGTAACTAGCGTTTCGTAAACTTATTATAGCAGGACCTTGTTGTCAACAGTGTTTATAGAGACAGGTGTTCCTTTATCCAGTTTGCCATAGGCATGGAGAGAGGATGGTCCGTCTAGCACAACGCCAGGAAGCATAAGATTTGCACCACTGGCAAGTTTCTGTATAACGCCAGCATGCGTTGTAAAGTTATATAGCAAATCAGGATGATGCCAGAGAGTAAAAATAGTGGGATACATTCCCGAGTCCAGTTGAAAGAACATTGGGACTTCTGAAGCACAGAACAACTTGCCAATTTCCCCACTGTGCGTCATTATCTTCATAGAACTGATGGAATCTTTCCTTGGCAATAAATTCTGGATTTGCTCATCCGTCAAGGTAGGAAATGCAGCCGCTATTTCAGCGTATAATTTTTTTCTAGAAAATTTATAGTCGGATTTGTTCGCGGATTTACAAGATCTTAGGCAATATAAAAACATAACTACAAGAGTTACTAATATTGAGGTTATTCAATGGTCACGAGTATCTTTACCTTTCGGAACCCTTTAGTGGGCTGTTGCTTTTTACTTTGAATGATTTGATGAACATTTTTCACAAGTGGTCAGCCCGATTTAATAAAAATAAATAAAATTTAATTATCTTTACGTTTACAAACTTTCTACAGCAGTTTACCACTGATATATATGTATACTAACCAGTCTACACCACCGACATATAACTACTATACGTATATCAGTGGTCCACACACACTTTTTGAGCGTGCGTTCTAACATGCCACCGTTCAACCGAACTGCCAACCAACGAATTGTTGCGTTCACGGAGCGGCAAAATGCCGAATCGTCCACCCGGACACTGGGTATTACGTTAGGGCCCAGCTCTCCTGGAATTGGGTTCGCTGTTATTGCTGTCAGTCTCAAAATATAATGATCAACACATCATGTACTTGAAAATTTATTACTATAATGAATACGATTCGTCATATTATTTACAAACTGTCTCTTAAACTATCTAATTGTAAAATATTTTTTCAATCGTTTCGATTGATGAATGACTCGAATATACGTACAATGACTTATTCGCTCGTCATTGAGTTTCACTAGAAATATTTCAAATTGATTTCTAACTCACACCTGCGAAAGGCTGTTAACATGCAATATCGTAAATCAATCGGGAAGCTCTATCGACTTTCTGAAATCAGAAACGAACATTTCAATGTGTACGAATCTCTGGATAACTGGATGCTGAGGGCACCAAAACTTAGCTTACCATCCACCGTTTAGGTCTGTCCCGATCTATAGAATATATTCTATCAGATTTTACAATTGGTCCATAGGTTTTTTTTTTTCCGTTCATTGTGGATCCACGTCTTAATTTGTGGGCCCGTGCGACCCTGGAGACATTGATTTTTGCGAATCAAATCTTCTAGCTGCGAAAGAGGTGGCAACTTTTTCCCATAAAGATATCCTCCGAACGTCCTCATGACAGTTTCTTTCTCCAAATTGGTCCACGAACGTCTGGTTAAAGGACCGCCATTTTCGGACACTAAAATACAAATAAAAATTAATATCAGGTGGATATTTATCGTAAAAAGGATGGAGTTATTTTTAATGAAGATCTTACCTCGCTCTCGCTTTGCCGTGCCGCCGTCAAGTGTACTTGTCGCATTGCTGTTTGGGCACGCATCGCTATACGTCGTAGATTTTCTTTCGGGGCAACTATTTCCATTTTCCATTAGGACTGCCCAACTTTCCATGAGAACAGTCTCCATTGGAGATTCATCTTCATCGTTATCCGATTCTTGGGGTGCATCGTGCCCCCCTTGAGCAGCCTCTAAGTATTTCAATATCGTTTTTATGTCACTTTCATTAACAGGTAGACGATCGACGTCCCTGGGAACCATGTAGTGGTGGCCCATAAAGCTTTCCAAGTTAGAAACCTGTTGCGTTTCCAATAGATTCAAGTTGATGCATTTTTTAGCTATGTGCTTGCGCAGCTTTGTGCCACGTAGTGAGGTAGGTACTTTAGCGCCACATTCCATGGAAAATTTTCTCAATAAAACACATGCTCGGAGATATTTGTGTCGATCTGGATCGCTACTCTGTATGCCAAAAAAATAAGGATTTTCGTTCGGCACTAGAGCATCGTGTCGATATTTGGAGATTGTATTCATACATTCGAGTAGATCCGATGGAACTAAAACCGGTACTATCGGCCCACGCTTTCCCCGAATCGCAAAGCTTACATACTTATTCGCGAGATTTTGACCCCCTGCCGACAGAGAATTGTACACCTCTTTGTTTGCAGAAGAATCGAGGCCTTGATAAGACACAAAGTCCTCGACATGTATACGCTCAATTTCACCAGCCTTTCTACGATTGAATAACTGAAGAGAAATCAAAGTTGCTTCGGCAAGCTTGAGCCATGCTTCCGCGGAAAAACCGTCCTTCTGAATTATTGTGAGGTATTTTGTACGTTCAGATTTAAGGTGATTATACAGTGACAATATGTCATCTTCACTTGGGAGGTCCACTTTTTTTTGCCTGTTATTTTGCGCTTGTGTTTCAAATACCGCCTTGTTTATCGTAATGCCATAGTCCTCGATAAGCAGCTTCAAGAAGTCCTCGACTTCCTTCTGGTTTCTTCCATTTCCAGACTTGATATACTCCGATCTAACGAGCTCGCCAACGTGCTTTAACAATGTTCCAAGGTTGGACGCCACCGCGGGATGTTTAAACGTGCGACTTTCCTTTTTATAGCCCGCAACACTTTTCACTGCATTAATGCAGGTGTCGTAACGTCTAGGTTTAAATATTGACGCGAAATCTGTAATTGCGTCATTAACGTCTTTCAAAGCTAAAAAAAAACGTCCCAACAATCTCAGCCGACCTTTAATCATTTCATATTGATGAGTGTTTGTTTTGTACTTTTCGCATTGTTCGTTGGCATATAAAATGATAGTTTCGTCGTATCGTATGCTCCGAACAACTTCATCGTCTCTCATGTACGGGAAAATATGTGTCCTTACCGTTTCGTTGGCTTTTGAGTGGAGGCGTCCCATCAGAGCCTTCGATTTTATCATTACAATTCTTTCAGCCTTGCCAGCAGGTTTGGCGCATTTTCGCCAATGATGACGAATTACGTTTCTGGAATATTGCCCTTTGCATTTAGGGCAGGAAACAAAGTCCTGTGCGCTTCTCTTCAACTTTGCATTAGGTCGCCTGCACACGATCAATGTTCCGTCATTGAATCTTTCATCGGAGTTGAAAAGATGATTGCCATTTTTTCTTATTGTAGCTATCAGCTCTTGGCGCTTTCGACTTCCTTTGGGTAGATCTAGGAATTTTTTTACATCTTTTTCGCTCGAGTGCATGTACTCTAAGTGACGGGCTAACTTCGACTGGCGCTTGTGGCAATAAAAACAGAAGTATTTCTTCGTG